>OV277872.1:9340452-9890452 GCA_922989275.2 Gari tellinella
ACTTTCACGAACAATTATTTGATGGTAACTGAAGTATCGGGTGAACATTATACTTTTTCATTGAAAATGACGAACAATATCGTTAAGAAAATAGTGAAAACGCATGAAATAAATAGAATAACTGTAGTTTAGTGCAAGATTGATATTGATTTCATTCGTTAACATCAGTTGTTATATTTTCTAACGTTGACTTAATGCGTTAAATTTCGATCTTACACAAAAAAATACAGTTATCCTCTATCTGGTCCACTGTTCAGATAATAAGTTTTAAACTGTTGTTTGAACGTCTTATACAATATAATGTTAAATTCGATAGTATGTTTTTTTTTTCATTTACTTTTAACCCTTTACCGAATAACTGATTTATAATACTAAAGACTGGTGATCACTTAAGCAGGTTGAAGTAAAGCAGAATGTGCCTTAAGGCACATTCTGCTTTACGTTCAGCCTGCTTTAAACTACCATCTGTTAGGCTATATAAATATATATTTGTTATGGTAATTGTTAATGAGGGTATTACCTGGAACTATTTTCTTCAGCGGAGGAATAAATTAAAAGCGCTAAAAGTCGCTTCTATTGGGGGAGGGTTACGAGGTTTGTAACCAACGAAAACTAAATTAATTGCGAGACCGAAACTACATGCACCATCATAACTGTCATAACTTCGGATACTATTTGCTCTATTTTAACGTGAACAAGAAACGGGTATATATATTCGCTTCAAATGATTTCTACATAAGATTTTGACATTTTGTCGTCATTTCGTTCGTGATGTTTAACTACGATTCTGGGGATAACATTTGAAAACACTTGATAAGTAGATGACCTTTGAATCACACATCATGCAAGTTAAACTCAGTACAATTAGATTCGTTCGAGTTATCAGAGATGTGAAAGGCATCGCCCCGAAAATATCCACAAAGAATCTAAAAGAGTATGCAGTTCAACGGTCAGATTGATCGTGGAGTACGGGGTCGTTGAATGGCAGCTGATCAAGGTCACCTATTGAGTCAGTCCTGCAAAAGAGATAAGCTCTCAACCTCAACCTACCAAGGATGGCGGAGAACCCATTGAATTTGCATCAGGAGTACTCTCCATACACTTAAGGCTAGTAGAAATAGCTGCCAGGGAGTTAGCTAAGATACAGGTCTAGACAGTAACCCACCCTCTAAAGCAGATGCTGGCCAGATTATTTATATAGACACCTCACCAAGAAATGTCAGTCCAAATACCCCAGTACCACCAGGGGCCCGTTTTACTAAACTACTTACGCAAAATTTTGCGTAAGTCAAAATTCTAAATTTTAATTTATAGTTTTTATTATCACTTGCTACCAACAGCAAATAGCCAGATCAGAGGACGCGCTTTTAGCGCTTTTAGCGCGTCCTCTGATCTGGCTATTTGCTGTTTGTAAACTTTTATGATCGAAAAATAAGAGTTAAACGATTTTGATTTACGCAAAATTTGTGCGTAAGTTGTTAAGTAAAACGGGCCCCAGAACTAGTAGCAGTACTTGTAGTCCTCGAACACACCATAACAGGCCCTACACATTTTCAGCGACAGTCAATTAGTATTATGGACCTTATCCGTGGGCTGGAAAGGCAACAACCATGAAGTCGTAATCATGGAAATCAAGAAGGCCAAGAAGTGGCAAACCAGATTGAACAACTCATCTTAAGGGAGGAAATCCTATGAGTTTGTCTTAAACGTAGACCACAGAAGACAACTTCACCAGCCAAGCAAGACGACTTTAAACTTCGTCTTTCTATTCCAGACTAGATACTCACAACTCAATACCAATCGAAATAAGGTCGTCCAAAATACATCTCCTTTATGCACCTGTGGCACATCGGAGACAACAGGACATTTCCTGTTGAAGTGCAGTCAATAACATGAATGACCCGAGAGAATACTAGCAAGATCACTTAATCAATTACCCCATAGCAGGTTTCTAGTTTGAAGATAGTTGACCACTTAAGGCAGGTTGAAAGTAAAGCCGAATGTGCCCTTAGGCACATTCTGCTTTAATTTCAGCCTGCTTTAAGGTTCAATCTAATAGGATACAGAAAGTATTTCTTATGGTACATATTCATGACTCTTTACGTTGGAACTATTTTCCTTATTGGAGCAATAAGTTAAAGGCGTAAAAAGGCGTATATATGGGGTAATGGGTTAAGGAACGATGTGCCATACCATCATTGTACATCCAGACGCTGCTGGGAAGAGACGGGCATCCTCCCATTGACGGTTTGAGGAACATTATACAGGCTGAACTGGGAACCTACATAGAATGCGACCGGCATATTCGGATCCAAACTGTTCACAGCGTTCACTTGAGCCGCCAACAACTGCGAAAGGATGTACACGTCATCGCCAAAAACGCCACTGTATAACAATTTAAGTAGACGATATTGCAGCAGTGAAAGGGTTAGACATAATTGTCTTATTTGGGGAACACTGGCAAGCATTGTTGTAAGGAAGAACTCGGTGTTTGGGGCGTAGGGAGAAAGCATTGTATGAAGACTTATCCAAGTCGTATATTCAAAGTCGGCCGTAAAAAGTCATCCCGTGGATCATTTTCAGTTCATTTGTAGAGTTGTTTTACATTCTGGTCCTACGGGACCATTGCTTTCAGGAAGGTTGGATGTCAACTACGCTATTTTTAATGTCATATTTTACAGACGAATGATCGGCATGCTTAGTAGTTTTTACGTAAGTTAACCCTTAATGACGTAATAAAACATAGAAAACCTGATCAGGATCAAACTGTTGGCCACTTCTCTTGTAATTACGTCAGTTATGCTGCCTTAAATCTATTTTTGAAACGATATTGCAGACCACAATATTGAAGCAGACGACATGAAACGGTAATGTCTCACGATTAATTTAGTAGCGAAGGAGATTTAGATGTTTTAACCCTTCATTGCTATTAAGGTGTAATACAGTACTGAACCTTATTAAATTATATTGATAATCGCAAGCGAATTGCCACCGAATTGCCATCGAATCGGGCGCTTCAAAACACAAATCCTACGTTTGAATATTTTTACGCGAATTGTCCGAAGCGGTTGTGACAAAAAAGGAATCGAAACAATTAACGAAGACATATTTGCGAACATTTGTGAGATATACCATTCAAGAAAACTTACCCGAGGGTAAAGTTAGTATTTTGAATCGCAAGCGAATTGCCATCGAATTGCAAGTGAATTTCCATCGAATTGCAAGCGAATCGCAAAAATTGTCAATTTAATAAGGTCCAGTACTGTACCTGCCTTTCATGTCGCTGCCATATTATCGTCTGCTTACATATTTCGTCTTTTTCACTTATACAATTTGAAATTGTATGCGTTTTGTACTTGATGAATGTCAAACAGTTTGGTTTTTGGTCACCAGGGGCCCGTTTTACTAAACTACTTTCGCAAAATGCGTAAGTCAAAATCGTTTTACTCTTATGTTTCGATCATAAACGTTTGCAAACAGCAAATAGCCAGATCAGAGGACGCGTTAAAAGCGTGTCCTCTGATCTGGCTATTTGCTGTTTGTAGCAAGTCATAATAAAAAATATAAATTAAAATTTAAAATTTTGACTTACGCAAATAATTTGCGTAAGTTGTTTAGTAAAATGGGCCAACGGTGTCTAAATAGAATTCAAACTGTTTGGGAACGTCAGAGTGTTCGGCCTTGGTAGTGAATGGCTCAATGTCATATAGTCAGAGGTGTTGACGTCATCTGTTTTCACTTCTTGTTTTCAGACGGGGAAGTGGTTACGAGTTGGATCGGACTAAGGGACACGGACAAAGAAGGTATATGGAAGTACACTGAAACAAACGTTATCGCCACTTTCTTAAATTGGCATACACATGAACCAAATGGATGGAAATTTGAAAATTGTGCAGTGTTTGGAATCAAATGGTTTGACATTAACTGCAGCTTGACGTGGCGTGTAGCGATGTGTGAGAAAGGGTAAAACGTTTGTTTACACCCATCTTCCTCCGGGGTTGTCATTAACCCCTCTACCCAATATATTCTCTTTTTTACTCATTGTATTAATTCCTCAACTGATCATGTTCCAAATTATATATACAGTAATAAATGTGCAACACGAGACGTATTTCCTAAATGCTTACAGATAACAGCTTAAAGCACGCTGAAAGTAAGGCAGTATAACGTAATGACGCAAAATGCAGCAATTTACAGGTGTTGAAGAAACACAATACAACAGTCAATTCCTTCAAATGCAGTCAACCAAGAGAAAACAACTTTTATATGATATAGAAAGGCGGTTGTTTGAAGCAAAACAAAATTTATAAGGAAAGTTTCTGTATTTGTAATTCCGTTTGACGTATGATATAAATAAAATATTTACGATCAGATTTCATTCACATGTGGGACGTTTAATTGATGATATTTTAGCAAGGTCGTTCCCAAGAGATACTTATTACAAATATCTAAAGCAACTTTAAAGTATTACAGTCGAGAAGATTTTACAAAGTTTGATTTAAACCCTTAAGGTACATCCACGCCAAAACGACTGGAGTCAGATCAGGCTCAAATCAGTTTGTCAGCCAGATAAAAGTTTATCTCCGCACTTGTCAGAATGTATTAATTTATCTTATTACTTTTTACGTGTAGTCGCGTTCAAACGGAATCGAATATTGCATTCCTTACTGTATAAATTGCACAATGTATGTTATGATATTTACAATGCCGCAGCATACCGATACATTAATGATTATGCAGTTGATATAATGTTATACCTTATTCTTTCAATGTTTTTCCTTAATGGGATTACGCCATAAGTACGCCTAGTGACTCCTTTAAAGTATCACTTCTCTATAGAAAATAGTTCCAGTTTACACACCATTAGGCCTTTTTGTCTAGTAGATTGTAGCTTAAAGCCGACTGACAGTAAAGGAGATTACGATTTACGCCTTAACGTTTAACTTGTATTTAGTGTCCATACGCCTAAAAACTACACACATGTCATAAGGCTAAACAAAACTAAACACAAACACAAAGCAACAAAGCGTATCAAAGGCGGCATTCTTAAAATGATGACGACTCAATTTGCAAACAGTTTGGAGCCCGATAAGACGCCTAGTCGACCTGTTTGCGATGGACATTTGCGTTTAATTAGAAAGGTTGGCTGCGTCTACACCAAGATCACATCATTGAGTTTCTCACATAATAGTTGTACAAGATAACTTATGGCTCTCGCAATACCTGAGATGTATCGAGACAACTACCTAATGCAAAGAAATGAAGTAGACATTACACCCTTTCATGATCAAATTATTTGGAAGATATTTACCCCTTAACCGTTTCATTGTCGTTTGCTTCAATTTTGTTGTCTGCAATGTCGTTTCTAGGTTTAAAAAATAAGGCAGTATGACTTGAAGAATTTCAAAACGAGTGCCAGTTTAGATCCTGATCAGACGCCGCGTGACGCGGCGTCTGATCAGGAACCAAACTGTTCGCAAACGCGCTTTAAAGCGTCATTGAGAGTGAAAGGGTTAAGGTGCATTGTTCTTTGTGTTGTGCCATTATAAAGCCTTTTAGTGGTCTTTATTAAAGGTTTTCACTGAACAAGATACAGTGGAGAATCTGTTATTCTTTCCCAATAAACGCGTTTACCCTAAAACTATTATTTGCAGTGCAATCAGTTTGGAGCCAGATCAGACGCCGGGTAACCCGGCGTCTGATCAGGCTCCAAACTGTTTGCCACCAAGATAAACATGAAATATCAGAAGTGTCCAAAAGTTGTTCTTTTCTACGTTTTAGTGCTTTGCGTTTGGGTACGTTTGCGTGTAAACGGGAAAGAATAACAGATTCTTCACTGTACCTTATGATTGTCACAGTACCTCAGATAACCGATGTATCGGGAAAAGGACCCAATGAATAGAAATGAATAAAATATTGAGTACACTGTTATTTGTGTTGTACACTTATTTAACCCATTATAGATGGGATGTTTCGAGCCTTAGAAAGAGGTTACAACTTCAAGTAGGGTAAAATGAAAGCCAAATGCTCCTTATGGAACATTCTGCTTCACTTTCAGACTGATTTTAGTTCTCATCTAGGAGCTCGGTCTGTCTTTTTATATTTCGCCTGCATGCCTTTCTGGCTGAGGATTACTTGTCTACGTGTAATGGATACTTAAGAGTGTAAAACAGAATAGTTTGGGGTAAATGGGTTGCTTTTCTTTTAACCTGCTTAAGACCTTTCATGGTCAAAGACGCAAAGAGGCACGTTTGCAAACAGTTTGAATTCTAATCAGATGCAACGTAAAGCGTTGACAATGGTTGACAATCGTTTTTGACACTCTTTTCGAAATTTCGTCAGTAATAAAACATTAAATCTAACTTTGAAAGGATATTACTGATATTGGTATTACAATAATAAAGCAGACGACAGTATGTCGGCTAAGGGGTAAAAGCCGTGCGATATGTTTGACTATGGAGTTAGGGCTAAACTATGATTCATGTCTTTTTCAGGTTGTAGATGATGTGACGGATACGGCATGTAGAGACAGATGGGTGAAGTTCAACCCAAGAAATCTTAAGTCATTGAATTTGATTTGGAAATGAATTAATGACGAATAGAATTGTTTAGTTTTGGGAATGTATTAGATTACAGAAACTGTACTCGTACACGGAATGAGTTTTATTTCAACTGAACATTGGGGTTCTCCGATTGAGTTAATGCACAAGTTTAAGATAATTTTACTTCTTCACCTGGGGCCCGTTTCATTAAACTTCGTACATGTACGACAAAAACGACCGTAAGTCTAAACTTTAAAATACATTTAATTTCTGATTTCTCCATCTAATCCTGTTTTGTGACATCTTTTTGGAATCGTCTTGAAAAGACAATTGCAAAAAGATGTCACATGATAGGATTAGAAGGAGAAATAAATAATAGTTGAGACTTTTACAATCTGACTTACGACAATAATTGTCGTACGAAGGTTTATGAAACGGGGCCCAGTACTTTCATAACTACGTTGTTTTTGTTTGAATAGACATTAGAGAAGTGCATGTTTCGCTTATGCTTGAATGGTAGTACTGCTCGCACGTATAGCATTGTTATATCCACATGTATAATCGGTAATGGAGTGGCGACATCGTAACCCCCCCCCCCCCCCCCAAATAAATATGCGTGTATGCTTTGACGATTATATCCATTGTAAACACTTTGGAGTAAGATAAGACATCGGGTATCCCGGTGTCTAATCAGTTCATAAAGTAGTTGGCACTCAATTAACATAGTTACATTGTGAAGAGTATTAGAATGTACGGTAAACTGGCATTGTTTATTTTAGTTTTGAATTGCGTTTACGGTTAAATGCGTTTAACGGGAAAAAAGACGTTTTATGCACAACAGTTAAAACTCTCTATTACGACCACTAAAGTGTGTTGATTATCAGGTGTTTAAGACAGGTGATTGCTTAAAGCAAGAAAAACGTAAAACAGAATACTTCTTTAGTAGGTTTCTGCTTTACAATCACCTTTCTTTTCTGTTGTCAATTAGCCTTGTTTTTAGTGTCCGTAATGGGGAGGTTTTACTGTATAACCTATTTTCTTAAAAAATGATTTGGTAAAAAGAGACTCGGGTAAATGTGTCGGTTATGTTTGATGGTCAGTGCCACTCGCAAACACTCCCTTTTATCACTATAATATTTTCCCTAAAGATTGCTCCTATTTTTGAAGTCAGATACAGTGGAGAATCTGTTATTCTTTCCCGTTTAAACGCAAACGTACGCAAACGCAAAGCGCTGAAACGTAGAAAAGAACAACTTTTGGACAATCCTGATATTTCATGTTTATCTTGGTGGCAAACAGTTTGGAGCCTGATCAGACGCCGGGTTACCCGGCGTCTGATCTGGCTCCAAACTGTTTGCACTGCAAATAATAGTTTTAGCGTAAACGCGTTTATTGGGAAAGAATAACACATTCTCCACTGTAGCCACTATAATGTGACTGAAAGTATAGTAGAATGGTATACCCTCTTTATAAATCAGCTGGTATTAACTATACCATTTCATCGACGTTGGGGATTACTGGTCGACATTGCAAACAGTTTGAATTCAGATCACACGGCGTCTGATTAGTATTCAAACTGCTTGAAACATTTATCAATATTTACATTCGCCCTGCATTGTCCTTATATAACACTATTCTAAAAACAGAGTTGCATATTTCAATGAATGTTCACTTAAAATCCAGTTCTAACCAGCTGGTTTAGGGGCGGAGCTATACTGATCACTTTCAAATCGATACAGAGAAGTCCGTATGGTAGGCGCGGTTAACGCGGAGTAATCAAATATGGCGTGTGAGTAAATCGGTTTTAAAAAACGCGAACTAAATTTAAGTTGCTTATAATACAAGTATTTCGTAAATTCGTGTGCTTTTAAATGTCTCAAAAGGGGTTTTAAACATAACGAGAAAGTTTACCGGTTAAAAGTCTAAATTTATCCAGTAATTATAATATGTGATTGGGACTATTTTCAGTCCATATATAGAGATCGTTACTACGATAGCAACAGCATAGCAACGGGCAAAGTGTCTATTAGAACGGTTATGTACATTTCTGGTTAATTTCTCAGCTCACAATGGAATATAAATATAAGAAATAAATTGCGTACTTCCGGCATTCATGAGCTGATGGCACTTACATGCTGTTACTAGCAAAGTTAAGCGAGAAGCCCTTCGGACTTCACGCACTTTGCTAGTAACAGCATCGGAGTGCCATCAGCTCATGAATGCCGGGAGTACGCAAATCATTTCTTAAATATATATTCAATTCTTCTTTCTTTATTGCATTAAACATACAACATATTCAGTGCTCCCTCTCTACAACAACTTCCAATTAGAGACTAACAATCAAGTGCGTTGTTCGGAGGGTGTTGTTATAGGGAGGGGAACTAAGACTTGGCTTGTATGTGCAAACAGCTTGAGCCCGATCAGACGCCGTGTTACAAATACGCGGCCTGTGATCTAAATTCTAGCTGTTTGTCACTCGTCATTATATTTCTTATGTTAAAATGTCGACTTATACGTAGCTTTAACAAAAAATAGCAGACGACACTTTAGACAATTAATGTGTTACACATAAATGTGTTGTTTGGGGTACAGTAGGGAGGGGGGAGTCGTGGAGAGGAAACACTGTACAGTCAGAACTTTAAACAAATGAAGTTTTCGTTAAATCTTAAAAGAAAAAATATATATACAGTATCATGTGTACCTTTTGCTCATGTTTACAATGTTGTTGATCTACAGTGGGGAAGATGTTATTCTACTCCGTTTAACCCTTTACCTGATAGTCTATTTCTATTACTTAAGATAGGTGACTACTTAAATCAGGTTGAAAGTAAAGCAGAATGCGCCTAGGGGCGCATTCTGCTTTACTTTCAGCCTGCTTTAAGCTATCATGTGCTATAATATAGAAAATATTCCCTATAATACATATTCATTACTGATTAAATTGGAACTATTTTCTTCAGCGGATGAATAAATCATTGGGGAAAGGGTTAAACGCAAATGAAACGCAAACGCACTGCAAAACAATATAGAAAATTACAATTGTTTGACAGTACTGAACATTGATTTTAATCTGAGTGGCAAACAGGTCTGACTGGTCAGAAACATGGTTACCCGGCGTCTGATCTGGCTCCAAACTGTTTGTTTTGGAAATAATACTTTTTGCGTGAACGCGTTTATTGGAAACAACAACGTCTTCTCTACTTTAAATCAATATGCATTCGAGTCACTCGTACTCTGATCTGTACCAAGACTGTTTGCAAATTACTTAAAGCGGAGAAAAACGTTAATTTTTCCTGTTTAAACGCAATCGAAACGCAAACGCATAGCAAAAAAATGAAGAAAATTACAACTTTTTGACAATTCTGAATGATGATTTTAACCTGAACGGCAAAACGTTTCGAGCCTGATCAGACGCCGGGTTACCCGGCGTCTGATCTTGCTCTAAACTATTTGCATTGGGAATTATAGATTTAGCGTAAACGCGTTTATTTGGAAAGAATAACGTTTTCTCCACTGTAGTTGTTTCGTTTGTCAGGGAACATTTTCCTTTACTTGCATTAGACAATTTCTTGTAATTTAATCAAACAAGAGAACACTTGATATGATATTGAGAAGTGGTTGCTTGAAGCAATGTGAACTAACTAAAGAAACCATCTGTTACTTTAGTACGGGTTGAGTTGAAACGTGACTTTGATACCTTGAAATAGTGCTATTATCACATTGAACCCTAGCGACGAGTACACTCGTCATGAAAAAGCATACACCTATCGAGAGTATACATGTCCTATGCAAACAGTGTAGGCCCTGATCAGAGGGCTCCTTAAGGAGCCCTCTGATCAGGGTCTACACTGTTTGTCATTTTGTAAAATTTTGTTAAAAACAACCACTATCATTCAAAAAATGGACTAAATTTAATTGTAAACTGGAAACGCCCATTTAAAGTTTCAGGGGTGAATGAGTTAATAAAATATTTACATATACAATCAGATGTCACTGAAATGTGGAACATTGAATTAATGATTATTTTATATAAGCATACACATACGAGTTCCCATGAGATATTTGTAATCAAATAGCTAAAGATACTTTCAATTACGAATATGATTTCTCTATTACGATCACTAGATTATTGCAGTTATTTTGTGTTTAAAGTAGGTGTTTGCTTAAGCAATATGATAGTAAAAAAGAAAGCTCCTTTAGGAGCTTTTTGTGTTACGTTTACTTTGCTTTAAGCTTTCAACTGTCTTTTGTTCAATAAATAAGTCATAATTATTTAGTCGTTATAAAGGAGTGTACTGTTTTACCGTAGAGAAGAAATTATTTATGCTGAAAGAAGTACCTCCACGGCAAACATTTTGGAGCCAATCAGGCTCAAAACTGTTTGTCACTCATATACAACATTATCCCCAAAATTCACAGGAAGCTTTCAGTTTAAAGTTGCCTTTATTTGCGTTTGCAAGAAGTTTAACTCCAACGGAATGGCATGACGTATTTCCTATTGTCTGTAAAGAGGTAAAAGTAGTTTGTAAGATTAGACTATGAAAGGGCTACGTATACTACATTGTTCCCTCTCTACAGCGACATCCAATGAGAGACAAAAAAAAGTGTGTATTGTTCTGCGGGAATCGTTAAAGGGAGGGAAATTGGCTTACAATTGCAAACAGCTTGAATCCAGATCAGACGCCGCGTCAAGCGGCGTCTGATCTGGATTCAAGTTCTTTGCCAGTCGTAATTATTATGTCCATTATTTGAGAAAAAACAGCAAACGACAATTTCAAACAGACGATATTGCAGCCGTGAAAAGTTTAGACATACTAATGTTGTTTTTGGAACAGCGACAAGCATTGTTGAAAGAAGGGAATCGCTGTTCAGACGGCCGCTATAGCAAGGGAGTACTGTATATAAATGCCGTCTACAAAATTTGTTGTCTGACGAGATATAATTTAAAGTACAATGGAACCGTCCCAAACCGGAACCTCTAAATACCAGATTTCTCTAAACCGGACAAATACTATGGTTCCGTTTTCAATCCTTCTTTTTTTTTTTAACTCAACACACCATTAAATAGCAATTTTTACGCCTTTGATTTATTCCTTCCTTGATGAAAATACTTTCATGAGTATATATCATCAGAACAAATTTCTATATTCTAGTAGATGATAGCTTAAAGCAGGTTGAAAGTAAAGCAGAATGCGCCTTCAGGCGCATTCTGCCTTTTGTTGCAACCTGCTGTACGTTGTCAGCTATCAATCATACTAGAAACATTGGTTAACACCCCACTAGACTGAAAACCCCTAGGTCCGGTTCAGAGAATTTTCTCTCTGTATGATTTGTTCATTCAGACATCAGAGTGTTAAACACATGTTTGCTTATGAGACAAAATAATTGTACTTTCCCACAATGCTTAATATAATACACATAGACATCTGTACCTTATAAATATTGCTTTGGAAAATGTAAATACATGTACGTTATGAAAATGTATGTTTTTATCAATGACTTCTTACCACGTGAAGGTGTTGTATACGAGATATATACATGTACATTTAAACATCTGGGATTTATAAAAAAAAAAAAAAGGTTATTTATTTAAAATTATTCTAAAATTATTTTTCTTATTGAGCAATTTTTCTCATATCTTATATTTCACTCCTCTGTACGCTATAATTGAAGTACATTTCGACTGAAAGGTCCAAACACTGTTCAAAACCGATAACAACATGCAGGGCAAATAATGCAGAGTATGCCTATAAATTCATAAATGTTCTGTATAAATATGCTTCCTATGCTGAAAAATTACTTGACTTTTATTTTATTGTATCTAAGAGTTCTTTTCAAAATTAATATTTCCGTCGCTGACAAAAAAAAGGAACCAAATTATTACAACTTCCGGCGGGACTCGAACCCGCAATCCCCGGCTTAGGAGGCCGATGCCTTATTCATTACGCCACGGAGGCTATATATATATATATACTTCTTGACAAAAGAAATATACTAAATGTATACTAAATCTGGCGCAACTTTGGTCAAAGTTTTGTGCATACAATCCATACACATTGTTGAATTCAAATTAATCATTTACAGCGCCTTTTTGTCTTCTGTAACACTTTCATTGTCAATGACGCAAACAGGCGCGCTTGCACACAGCTAAGATCGTGATTATACAATTTAAGAAAAATAGCAGACGACAATTGCTAACTTTACGTAATATGGCTTCGGAAAAGTGTGCATTAGAAATGTATAGCAATTTTTAGGTTAAATCAAGTGGTGTTAAAATCACGACCTCGTGATTTACTGACTTAGCATCTAACCCCAATCCGTTTTTCATTGCACGGTGATATACTGGTATGAATTCATTATTTCTTAAATTATTAAGTTCGCGTCCATGGTACTATATTTACAAACGTTTAAGGGGACGGAATGCATACCATAGGTGTTCACCAGAAATATGAATTTCCTAATCTTGGCAGCGGTTATTAGTGTTTTCCTCTGACCTGTCAGAGTTATTTTTAGATTGGAACATTCTAAAAACTTAAAAGGGATGATCACCGTACTCGTTGATTTCCGTACAGTCAGCCAGGGATACTGAAAGCTGTATTTATTGTGCGAAATGTATAGTAGAGAAGACATTAGTATTTCCTGAATAAACGCAAACACAATGCACTAAACTGTAGAAAATTAATTTTATCTTTTTAATCTGGGTGGCAAACAGATTGGGCCCTGATCAGACGCCGGGTTACCCGGCCTCTGATCTGGCTCCAACCTGTTTGCAATGGACATAATATATTTTAGCATAAAAACGTTTATTGAGAATGAATAACATATCAGTAAAATTAGCGAAGCTGTCTCGTGCTGCACGAGGATCATGCTTATCTCAAGTTGGAAAGTGTACAACTATATAGAACCGATGTTACCTTATTACCTACTTACCATTATAAACTATTCTGTTCTAAAAATAACTCTGACAGGTCAGAAAAATCGGACAATACCATCATAGCCTCGGGTCTTTCATTGCACCGAAATCACTAATATACATTTTCTCAACTTCAATAGGCATTGGAAAATTGACATGTATTGACGTTTCTTTTATGAAACATGGACTCTCAAGAAGTACCACACTTGCTAAGCATACAGCGGAGAATGTGTTATTCTTTCCCAATAAACGCGTTTACGCTAAAACGTTTATTTCCACTGCAAACATTTTGAAGCAAGATCAGACGCCGGGTAACACGGCGTCTGATCAAGCGTCAAACTGTTTGCCGCTCAGTTAAAAATGAATTGTAAGAACTATCTAAAAATTGACATTTTCTACGTTTAAGTGTTTTGCGTTTGCGTTTCGTTTGCGTTTAAACGGGAAAGAATAACGTTTTCTCTACTGTAACATCAATACACGCGGGTGATAAAGAATGGTTAAGCTCTGTAGATCCACACACAACAAATGTGTATGACCATGGTACGGTGCCCCCTCTCTACAATGACACCCACTGGGAGACACAGAATGTGTGTGCTGTTTGGAGGGAGTCGTTATAGGGAGAGAGACAAAAAGTTTGGCTTATATTTGCAAACAGCTTGAATCCAGATATGTCCACTTATATGTAAGTTTGAGAAAAACAGAAGACGACATTTAAAGCAGATGGTAGTGCAGCCACGACAAGGGTACACATAAATATTTTATTTGTGAACAGCGGCATGGGTCGTTGTAAGGAGGGAAAAGTTGTTGGGAGGGCCGTTGTAGGGGGGAGCACTGTACTTCTACGTGTTATGGGATATTAGTTGTCTGTGATGTAGAATAAACCTGAAATCTTTGAATTGCCATATAGTTTGTAATCTTTTCATGCATTCTAGTGCATTTTTTCCTGTAACAACTGCATCGAAATCGTGAACGATCAAATTGATGACTTGAGCTATTCATGTGCTGTTGGTTTTTGTGGAAAAAAATTTGAGGTCATAATTACAGCTTTAAGTAAGGAATAGGTAGCGGTCTTGTAAATTGGTCAGGGTCCAAAATAAGAGGGAGTAAACTGAACAAATACAACATATCCTAATATGGTGTTACTATTCATTAGAATCGTCTCTAATGAGTAGTGACATCATACGGTTTTATGCAGAAATAAAGATTTAACTTTTTGAAACACTCCCCTAATCTGGAGCCCTGTTAGTGAGACGATAATATGGTAAACCCTTTCACTGTCAGTTTGACGTAACAACCTGCCATACTGTCATAATGTATTCCGCTCACAAACTTATCGCCTCTTTTTTTCTCTCTAAAGGTAAGAATTTGACGCAGTTTAACTTCAACAGCATTTTGGAGTGTTAATCAGTTTGGGTCCTGACCTGGATCTAAACCTATTGCACATGTTAGTTTTAAAGACTTTGAACGAGAAATAATTCACTTCTTAGACACTTGACACGATATCAGCGGAACATACTAAATTAACTCATTGCCCACCTTTTATTATTTTGTCCTTTTCAAACAGCCCGCTTCAATAAAATCCATTTCAAATGAAAACAATCATGATAATTTGGTTTTGTTTATTTATTTCATGTGTATGGTAGTATTTCTTCATACAAAACTAATTTAAGACAAAACAGGCACCAAATGTAAAATTTATAAAGCTCTAAATATCATCGATATGGTACTTTTTTGTAAATTTTGTAAAGGGAGGTAACTCCTTTTTCTTCAATAACTCAATTTTTCAACACTAACCTATCGATTTCTTTTCATATTTTGAATTGCCTTTATATGGATTTTCATCTGGTATAATATAAGAAAAAGTTAGATATTAGAAATATTTTTTTTTACTATTTCTCATAATTTGTTGCTTGAAAAAAATATCATTACCCATAAAAACCATATTGTTGATTCAGATATTCATATTTTCCAAATCTGGTGCCTGTTTGGTCTTGATTTAGTTGTTTTATGTCAAAATACTTCCACAGACATGAAATACATAATGAAAAACAAAATTACCATTATTTAAAATAGATTTTACTGAAGCTTATACTTTACATTTGACCAAATTTGAGAAAAAGTCTGAATTTGACACATCTTTTCCAAATTGCCGTAGTGCAAAATAATGCACACCAACATATGGGTCTTTCCTGTTTTTACATTTATCATAAATATCTCTTTCAAAACAAACATGAAAGAAAAAAGTTAGATACACCCTTAACAGAAATTTAAGAAACACAGATATTTACAGACCATTCAATTACCTCCAATTTTACTTGTTTGAAGGAATCCCTCAGTTCAAATAACTCGACTTTAACTTTAAGGCGTGAATTAGCAGATACATGTAACATTTTAAATCAGAGAGATTTTAACCCGTTTATTCCTAATTCATTTTTGCTGGTTTATATATTTGATGATTTAGTTTTTATTCAAAGGAATATTTTGACAAAATTTCATTTTTGTTTCATTTTGATAAAAACAATCCTGTTAAAAAACAGTGCAGAATCAGATCAGACGCCGCAAATTGTGGCGTCTGAACAGAGTCTGCTCTGTTTAACGATGTCCTATTTAAAGCACTTAAGGAACAACTGGGTTACTCTTTCTAATTTTGACAAATGCATGCTAGTTTAAACATATTTTATTTCCATATACATAAGGAAATGCATGCTGTGATAAGTATGTCAAATGCTACCTATTCGCTGCCAAACCGTTATCTAATGTGTGTAGTTGTTAAAGCATGATCAGATATGTTTGTGATTCCATATCATGATCGGTGGTCGTCTGGCAATATGCTGATTAATGCTAAGCGAAGGAGTTCCAATGGTGAACACGTTATATAACTTAACAATAAGCGCGATTCCGCTGAACATTATTTCCATTGGAAACAGCTTAGAGTCAGATCAGATACCAAGTAACACTGTTAAAACCTGGTTATTTGAACGCTTGTTAGATGTATAATGTCATTTGCTGATTAGAGTTTATATTTTGTTAATGGAGGAAATTACGAGATGTGTGTTGCACAAATGGATTATGATAAATGCCAATTAGAAGTAAGGATTTCGAGTAAAACTATTTTCAAAATTCGTATAAATTCGTTGGCCGCTTTAAAATACATGTATCTTACCTACAACGGGACATGCTTTATTCTTTTGTATGCTTAACGTATTCCGACACTGAAGGTACGGTAATTGTTTTGTAAAAATGATGTTAAGAAATGGATACTACATGTAATTATCCTGTCTTGTGTGAAATATGAAGGCTTTTCACCATCGTATCGAACATATTTGAAAACAAAACTTTATCTAGCCTTACAGTTCGCAAAAATTGTGAGATAATGGATAGACAAATAATCCTGAAAGGTGATTTTCATCTGTTTTTACATCAAAAATTGATACTTTTAATGTCATACATATGGCAGCATATGTGAACATCGCAAAATAAAAGTAAAATTTAAAATAGATGAACCATTTTCTAAAATAAAAAACGTCATTTTTCAATACGGTCGGTATCGGAACTCTTGGAATACCTTAAACAACAATAACCTACTGAGTTCACTTGCTATGAGCCAACATAAATTAGTAAATACCAACACGGGAAGGATGATGTTTACGTCCGATAACATAGAATATGGCGTTGTTGAATTATTTCAACATTTCGAAAAGACGCTGCCAGAAATAGTGATAGTCAGTCAAGGATTCTACGGTGATATTGCAGAAGATACTTTCGCCAAAGGTCAAGTAAGTCAGCTTAACCTTTTCACTCTAAATGACGTCATTAAGCGTATTTGCATACATTTTTTATCCAGATCAGACGCCGCGTAGCGCGGCGTCTGATCAGGATTAAAACTGTTTGCCATTTGTTTTTAAATAACGTCAGTTATACTGCCCTAAATTTAACTTTGAAACGATGTTGCAGACAACAATATTGAAGAAGACGACAATATGGCGGTAAAGGGGTAAAAGCCTCATAATTGGAACATGAACTGGTTAACATACATTGGAGACGAATTATTTGTTTTCCGTTTATACGCTAACGAAGTCAGACGCATTGTAATAAAATGGCATTTATCATAAAAGTCTAATATTCTTCAAATTGTGTGATATAGTTAAGTTTTGTCTTCCGTAAAAACGTAAATTGAACAACATACCCCTATCTGTGTGCTAATGCGTATACGTGGGGCTTTTAAGTCATTTAAAAAAACTAAAAAACAAAAACACCTGACTATTAATACCACGTGGACTGTAAACTGCGAATCCTTCACACTGCGTGTGAAATGTAGCTCTCTCACTAGTCCCCTCTTCATAACCCTTTCGATCTCAATGACGCTTAACACCGCGTTTGCAAACTGTTTGGATCCTGATCAGACGCCGCTCCAAACTGTTTGACACTCGTTTTGATGTTTCTACAGTCATGCTGCCTTATTTGTTAATTTTGAAACGATGTTGCAGACAACAACATTAAAGCAGACGACAAAAAAACGGTGAAAGGGTAAAAACAATCCCGTATAATTTGTTCATGAAAGGGTTAAGGAGCATTGTCGAGTCTCCGATTCGTCCATGTGGACTGATTAAGAACATTAGGCACTGATATATCGAATACAAAGAATACTCTAACAAAATAGAAATGTCAATCAAGCATCGAAGAAAAATGTTTATTACAAACCGACAGTATTTCTTTTTTCAATCCGAAAATATACTTTACTTTCTTAGCAAGTAAATACTAAATGTTACCGTTTAGAGACGGACAGTTCTTTATGGTACATACAAGTATTGTTCATGTACTCAAACACAATGTTGAAGACGGCATAGGTTTTTCCCAAACTTCGCATCTAAGGTAAACTAAAGTGTTTGAATTGCAAACAGTTTGAAGCCATATAACCCAAACTGTTTGCCATGCAGATTAAATTAAATTTGTGCAAAATTGTCATTCTGACTACGCATGAATTTAAAAGAACAACAAAAAAAACTATTTTTCTACATA
Source organism: Gari tellinella (assembly GCA_922989275.2). Lineage (NCBI taxonomy): Eukaryota > Metazoa > Mollusca > Bivalvia > Cardiida > Psammobiidae > Gari > Gari tellinella. The sequence continues at coordinate 9,358,927 of OV277872.1, forward strand.
ATATTTGCATTGCTGTTGATTCCAGTTTCTGTTAAACTTATAGACGCCGCGCAAGCTAAGGTGGCACAACGACGTAACGTCAAATTGCGTCAAATAATGAGGGGTTAACGTCAAATATGTACAGTCGCATGACAGATTACACGTTCATGTATATAAATAGAACTGTTTCTGTTATAATTTACTTTCAGCATATAATTAATGTAAACACATACGGCATATGATTCATAACAGTAAAACACATAAATAACTGAACATTCTGCATCACGTTAAATGTGTATCTGAATGATAGAAAAAACTGCTGTATTAGACCAGGGTCCAAGGTGATAAAGGGTTAAGTTTGAATTGAGTCTGAGATCGTTCTCAAGTATTTGTTTATTCAGATTTGAGCTACATGTATTGAAAACCGAGTTACCAAATGCTTGAAAAACAGTTTCAGATTCAGATCAACTCTTATTGACATTTGGGCTTGGATATATGATAGAAGCGTAAAGCAGGGTGTAAATAAAGCGGAAAGCGCCTTAATGCGCACCTTGCTTTACTTTCAATCTGTTTTAAGTGGTAACCTATCGTCAATACTAAAATCAAATTTAAAGGATATAAGACAGAGATTTCAGAATTTGCCTATGTATATAGTCTGATATCTGAATGGTGCCGTTTGACACGTCTACTTCATCACAAATATATATGACGCTTTGTGCGGGAACAGTTGCTTTAAAAAACTTAACTAAGCTTCGGTGAAACAAGTTATTGGTCAGAGCTTGTAAAACAATCCCACGTATAACGTTATGACCTTGTTGAAATTCTGAACCTCATTTATCACGACGCGGTTAGCGAAGTCTAACTTCATTGAGTCGGCTATCTCAGACGCCTGGAAACAAGATATAATTATACTAAAAATGCGCCTGACGTTATTAATGTCAAAACCAGTAGGTGTGACATTTTCCTCCACACAGTTAATCCTCGATTTAAAAATTACCTGTTATTCGATTGACTTAAAATTCGCAGTGCTTAAACAAGAGAAAAACCCAATTATGTCATTTTATTTTGAAATCAATAATTTACGTCTGTCATGCATTTAACAACTGCTAATATTTGCATTACGAATAAAACCGTTTAATTTTAAAAAGTGTGACATTTTCCTCCATACACGTTTTCAGTGATTTTATAAAAAGTTCATACGCCTGGTCAATTTGTATCACTGAAACTTTCTGGCACATTCGGACGATCTGGTTTATGACGTCATTGGAAGGCTTGTGACGTAACGTTTGAAACTTCAGTCCATTTTTAGGATTATTCGAGATGTTCATTATTTACACACGAAGGTCAGAGGAAAAACCATTTGTGGAAGAAATTGTCTCAAGACAAACGTGACTGTATAGGTATGTGACGGTAATTTTGTATTGCAATTACGATAATAGATAATCAATCAGTCAAATTCTATAAATCAGTAACTAATCTTAGTCTTTTCTTCTTTTAAGTCAACTGTCTTTCTTTCCAAAGATTTGACAGAATTCTGGCATGCTGAAGCGAGTGGGTGTGTTCAATTTTGTTTAATTTGTAAAGTGTCCGAAACTACCGGGCTGTCCGAAACTACCAGAATTGACGATATATTCTATATTTATATTCTAGTACTCCCTCCCTCCCAACGACGGCAATATGAACAACGAGTATCTCCTTTCAACAACGCTTTACGCTGTTCCCAAACTAGTATAATTTTGTCCAATCTTTTCACGGCTGCATTACCGTCTGCTCAAAACAGTCGTCAGCTATTTTTCTCAAAGTCACATTATGGACATTTTGACGAAACAAGCGACAAGTGACAAACAGCTTGTATCTAAAACAGTTGTCGCGTAACGCGGTGTCTAAACTGGATTAAAAGTGTTTGCAAATATAAGCTAGTTTCCCTCCCTAAAGCAACTCCCTCCCAGGAACACTTACAAGTTTTGTCTCCGATTGGGTGTTTATATACTTTAATATACGAAACAGTTTTAATAATTTGAGTACTAAATGTCAGTAACCCATTTTAACAACATTCCCATGACCTTTTCGTCGAACATGTTTAAAAGAAAGGTCACTACACTCACCTGGTACAACATGAAAAACTTGGCCTATTGTGACCTAGATTTTAACCCGACATGACCCACATTCAACCGTGACCTAGATTTCAATGAGGCAACATTTTGAGCAGGCTTCATTAAGCTCAAATGAGATTTGTAGATTATGGAGTGTTAACAATGTATTTATTTGAGTTGGCATAGCGAAGTAGTTTTTGACCCGACACGATCCACATTCGCCCTGACCTAGATATAATTGAGACAAACATTTTGACAAAGTTTCAGTAAGATTAAATGATATTTATAGCCTCATGAGTATTAATTAATATCTTCTATGATTTGATCTAGTGACCTTGTTTTTTTCCAGACTTTATCCACACTCGAAGTTGACTTAGATTTTACGTAGGCAAATATTCTGATAATATTTCATTCAGATCTAATGAGATTTGTAACCTCTAGAGGGTAAACACTGTTTTTATTTGATTTGACCTACTGACCTAGTTGTTAATCTGACATGACCCACATTTGAATTTTACCTATATATCAATAAGGCAAACATTTTGAGCAAGTTTCGTTAAAATACAATGACATTTGTAGCCTCTAGAGTGTTAACAAAGCTTTTCTACGATTTGACCTAGTGACATTGTTTTTACAATGACCCACATTCAAAATTGACCTAGATTTCTTCCAGACAAATATTGTCATCACGTTTCATGAGGATCGGGTGAAATGTGTATTCGCTAGAGTGTTTACAAACGATTGTGGACGGAAGACGGACATCCAGCGATCCCAATAGCTCGGATTTGCACTTAGTGCCAGGTGAGCTAAGAAATCTAAATGTCCAGAAAGCTGCATAATTTATATTCTTCTGACAAAACAGTGCAATAATAAGTTCCTCTTTCGTGTTAGCTACGGAACTCCAGATAACCTTGGAAGAATTTAAAAACTAAAATCTTTATTTCTGCATTTAATCTAGGGTGTCAATACTCATAAAAATCGTCTCTCCAAGACGATTCTAATGAGTAGTGACACCATATAATAAAGGGCTGAAATAAGTGAGAAAATGTTGAATTTGTTCAATTTACTTCCTCTTATATGGAGCATTGTAGCTACATTCAAAAGGCCACGAATTTGGCATTTTCTTTCAATCATTCACCCCTGAAACTTAACATGAATAATTCCAGTTTCCAATAATGTCTAGTCAATTTGTTACTGATAAGGATTGTATTTTACTTACTATTGCAAAAATGACAAACAAGGCAGACCTTGATCAGGTGAATCATTTAGGTGACGTCTGATCTGGGTCTACACTGTTTATAAGACAAGTGTAACCTACACTTGTACACTATTTGTAACTGACGAGTATATTCCTCGCTAGGGTTGATGCAAGGAACCACTTACAGTTTTTACAGTTTAAACATATTTTATTTCCAAACTTTCAACATGGAAATGGGGTTGGGCCACAAGTTCCAAAACATAAGTTACGGCCCTTCCCCTAAACCACTTCCACATAACCTGTCTCAGACAACTGCTTGGCATAAAACGGCAAGACAAAATCCCAGATACAGAGGTTCTCTGACGGGCAAAGCTGCCCAGCATCTACACCATCCTTATGCCGTCCCAAATGCGCTGGGCTGGGCATGTATGCCTGACAACCGCCTAATAAAAAGACTCTTCTATGGCGAACTCCAAAAAGGAAGACGATCCTTTTGAGCCCCCAAGAAGCGGTTCAAAGACACGCTTAAAGTCTCCTTGAAAGTGTTTAACATTAACATCGACACCTGGGAACATTCTGCATCTGACAGAAGGTAAATGGCTGTACATAAGGGTGCCAAACAGGACTGTAGCTGCTGAACTGCGCAGACAGAAAATGAAAGACAGCGCAAACATATCCCCTTCCCCTGAAACAATTCCTTGTCCGCACTGCCAGAAAACTCTCCGGCAAGCCATCTCCGTGTCCACGGAAAGCTACACAAATTGTAGGATGACAAAGTGGTCTTCGTCATTTATGACGGACGAACTATATATATGACGCAAAAGAACAGCTATAGTTAGACCAGTTGTTTTACAACAAAAGGTATGGCATAAATAACTCGAAGTATATGTGCTGTTACATTCGTCCTTCTAATATAATAGTGCTCCTTTTGCTAGTAATATTATAATAATACAGTAACACCTCTCTATTACGTCCACTAAATTAGGTTCAATATTAGGCGTTTAAATACAGATGACTGCTTAAAGCAATGTGACAGTAAAACAGAAAACTCCTTTCGGAGGTTTTTGTTTTACTGTCACATTGCTGAAAACATCACCTGTCTTTTATACATTCAATAAACCTTCGTTTTAGTGATCGTAATAGAGAGATTTCATTGTATAAGACCAAACGTTGAAATTCTTATTCCTTTTAAATGTTTACGTTAACGGAGGGGGTTTAGGAATAATTGTTATGTTATTGTACTAACAGAGGAAAACATTGTTTTAGAAAGAGTTAAGTGAAAAGCATAGCCCATGTTGTCGATTTCATACGGAAAAAAGGCTTGCCTTTTTTCCGTTCTTAAGTAATGCATGATAAAATCAAAGGTATTCCAATTCTATTTAATCACTGACAGACTTTGAAAAGTGTTTGATTTGCGCGTGAATAATTTCCTCAAAACTAGGCAACTACAAAACATGGGGGCTGACATCTTGGATGATGACGTCACGGCTTTTACGAAGAGTTGTGCGTGACGTTTCGGAATTCCCGATTTCGGTGATATTTTTAAACCATTTTAAGAATGAATAACCCACAACACTCACTTGCAATGATTTCCTCAAATGACAAACTTTCAAACAGTTCATTTCATACCCTTTAACGCTAAAACTGAACGTTATTTGCAAAAAGCTACTTCTCACTCGAACCGATAAAAATAACGGATTACCATACGTCATCATTATAAATAATGACGTCATTATTGGTGGTCATATGACTTCCAAAAATAGTTTCAGATTGCATTATAATACAGGGCTGCCATAAGTTGAAATGAAAAATCCTAAGATTTCCAAATATGCATTTTTCAAGCGCGATTTTACGAATCGTACCTTTACCCCATAGCCGATTTCTAGTTTTGTTGGCATGTGACTACTTAAAGCAGACTGGAAGTAAAGCAGAATGCGCCTTATGGCGCATTCTGCTTTACTTTCAGCCTGCTTTAAGCTACCATAACCTGGGGGAAAATCCGGAGATTTAGGAAAAATCCGGAGAATGGCAGCCCTGATAATATAGCTGTATGGAGGAGTTTTAACTTTTAACATTGTATACACGGGTGCTGCTTATATATCTATTTGATTATTGGGTAACAACATATAGATCTTGTCCCAAACAATTTAGGTTTATAATAAAAGTTCGAGTCGGTTGTGTAATCCAGATCTCAGTCACGAGAGGCGTAGCCTCGAGTGTGATCTGGAATACACAACGAACTGATACAAGAGCGCTGATCACACACTGGCGATAGATCTATTCCGTTTTCATTAATACAATGTTGCTTTCTTCCGTCCATAGGCAAAGCCTAAATACATATTAGTTAACCTTTTCACTACAATTTGGACGAAATTAACCGTCTAACGGAGTCACTGTCCTAAAACAGCCTGCTTAAAATGTTGTCTGATTTTTATTAAATAAAATATGGAATTGCATGCGTTTTATTTTATTTCATTTATTTATTTTTTATACCATAGTTACAAAACCGGTCTAGAAAGTAGAAAGCCACCGACAGCCACTGAATGTTACAGTGAAATATTGCTTGAAAACAGTTGGTTGCTTATGAAATATTGTTGAAACTTCAGAGACCTTTGTGTATATAATCGTCATACCATACTTATTATAGTTATCGAGTGACGATTGTTTATATATGTCAAATGTACTATTCAAAGGTACATGGTTAGAAAATAACGTGTGTACTCGCCAATAGGGTTGAATATGTTAACTTGAACATGTAATTTTCATGCAGTTTAACCCCTCCACTGCCTTACCCCGAGTACAATAGTTATTTGCAAACAGTTTAGATCCTGAACAGACGCCGCGTAAGCGGCGTCTGATCAGGATCCAAACTGTTTGAAACTCATTTAAATATTTCTGAAGTCAAAATACTTAAAACTTTATTTTTAGAAATAGAAGCAGACGACAATTGTTCAAAATTGATGACGTCACTGCAGTGAAGGGATTAAGGGTCAGTACGTCAAAGACAAAAAACAATGTTCCTTATGACCTTTGTCAACCTATGTGAACATATAGTACCGTAAAATTCTTAATATTGGGACACCCTGTATAACTGCTGTCATTATCGTAACACTTGAACTACGGTAATCCCTCCTTACAACGACCCTCCGAACAAGGGTTCCCTCCTTACAACAAAACTACCTGCTGTTCCCAAAATTAGACAAGTATGTCCAACCTGTTAACGTCTGCAACATTGTCTGCTTAAAATTGTCGTCTGCTGTTTTTCTCAAAGTCACATTGAATATTTTGACAAAAAACATTATAATGAGTTGTTTGCAATTTCCCTCCCTATAACAAGTCACAAATCTTTGTCTCCCATTTGGTGTTTGTGTCGATGGGCCGTAAAACACCATTTATCCATTGCTTCCCGTTGGGTGTTGTTGTAGAGAGGGGGCACGGTAATTGCTTTTATCACAAAAAAGTGCAAATTGAAAGGCAAGCAGTATAGACCCTGATTCGGCTGTACCTGAGGGAACAGTCTGATCAGGATCTACACTGTTTGCTCACGGCTGTTAGTCCCATACTAAGGGTCATTATGATAATAATAGCAACTTATACGTCAACAAATCAGTTGACCTCTGCGTTATATAGCCGTCGACTTTAAAAACGCCATATTCGTCGTCTGCTTTACCATGTCATGATCAAATGTATCGTGACATTTTTACCCCATACACCGCCATATTGTCGTCTGCATTAATACTGTTGTCTGTAATATCGTTTCAACGTTAGATTTAAGGCAGTATAACTAACGTAATTGCAAAACAAGTGGCAAACAGTTTTGATCCTGATCAGTCGCCGCGTTACGCGGCGTCTGATCAGGACCAAAACTGTTTGCAAATGCTCTTCCGGACGTCATTGACAGTGAAAGGATTAACTCTACAATTGCACTTTTCTTGGTTCATTTCTAGAAAATGTAATGTATACGACAAATACTTAAGATACTTATCAGACGTAAAGTTACTGTATCATAACATTTTCAAATAGCAGAAAAAGAAAGAACTGTTAGCAGTGTTAAGAGTTAGGTAGTTCGTATCCGCTGTTAAGTCATAATAATCATCGGAATGATCAATTAACTATGTCAACACTTAGTAATTCGTGTGGGTTACTATGTACCTTTGTGGATATTTTTAGTTACAAAAAATGAACAAGTCTACTTGGACTTCAGGGTACTTTAATAAATACTGGTCTAACTTAGCAAATAATGTAGACCCTGATCAGAGGGCTCATATAGTTTGGATATTTAATGAGTATATCTTAAACATGTATGTTGTAACTAGGTTTGATCAACACAAAACGGCATCTGATCATGCAACGTCAACACTATTTAACCCTTTCATTACAGTGGAGAATCTGTTATTCTTTCCCGTTTAAACGCAAACGTACGCAAACGCAAAGCACTAAAACGTAGAAAAGTACAACTTTTGGACAATTCTGATAATTCATGTTTAACTTTGTGACAAACGGTTTAGAGCCTGATCAGACGCCAGGTAACCCGGCGTCTGATCTGGCTCCAAACTGTTTGCAATAGAAATAATAGTTTTAGCGTAAACGCGTTTATTGGGAAAGAATAACAGTTTCTCCACTGTACCAATGACGTCATAAAAGCGCATTTTCAAACAATTTTGATCCTGATCAGACACCGCGTAACGCGGCGTCTGATCAGGATCAAACTGTTTGTCTCTTGTTTTGAAATAACATCAGTTAAGTTAAATCTAACTTTAAAACGACTTTGCAGACAACACTGTTGAAGCAGACGACACTTTGGCAATGACGGGGTAAAAACCTCACGATAAATTTGATCGCATAAATGTTTCTTCAGTCAAAACTAAAACAAAATGTAGACGAACCAATTTCGCAGACGATGTTTGTTTTGCAAAATGGTTCTTGCAGAGGGTAAAACATGACGGTGCAAGGGTAAGAGAGATAGGAGATTGACAGATTACGGGGACATAGAACTTGGCAACAAAATGGCATCTCTCCTAAGATCATTTGTATTGCTATGTTTCAGCAATAGGGTCTTAGGTTTTTTCAGTAAGAACATGTACACACTATTATTATGTTTAAATTCCTATCAGTTTGGACGGTATTTACTAATCCTTAATCCAAGAGGTATCAAAGGTCAATATTCCTTGAGAACTTCGTTTATCTTCGTGTACATGTAACTACAGCGTTCCCTCTCTACAACGACTACCAATGGGAGACGAAAAATGTGTGCGTTGCTAGGAGGGAGTCGTTCTCTTGAGGGAAATAGGCTAACATTTTCAAACAGCTTGAATCCAGATCAGACGCCGCGGAACGCCACGGAATTGTATCCGTTTCATCCAGAAAACATCACGTTTTGTCCGCCATCTTACTAACATTCTCTAAAGCGTCGCTTACATATCAATATTCGCTGCATAACGTTGCGCCCCCTAAATTGTGTTACATTAGAGTTTGCATTTAACACATTGAGTGCATGCGACGATAAACACTACATTTACAAACTATGTACATGTAAATATCACATAGAAACAGTGAAGACTCATATCAGAGGACTTCTCGAGGAGAGAACTGACCAGGGTCTGCATTGTATATTATTTCGCAATATGTGACAGCAAACAATACTTTTATTGTAAAATTTGACCTATAGACTAAATTGGATACTGGAATTCTCCAGTTATGGTTTCAGGGGTGGATGAGTTAAACGGTGATTCATACTGTACATGATTTTATTATTTCTATTTTATTTCAGTGGACATACCTGCGTCACTGAAGTTGACACCATTGGTTGATTGTTATGTTAAAAAGGCAACAGTTACTGTAGTAATAAAACATTTTATACAGAGAACGGCTGTCTATTTTATCCATCAAGTTTTCATAATCTTGATTGATGTTAAAATCATAGTTTCAAAGCTTTTTTAGAGTTACTCTTCCACTAAAGAAAATATTTCCACTATTTATACAGTCATGAATACGATGTACATGTATGTATCATAATGACTTTTTTTATATCTTAGTTGATGCTTAAAGCAGGCTGAAAGTAAAGCAGAATCAGTTATAAGGCATTCTTCAAACTATATGCAACTCGGAGATATGTTTTCATGTACAGTGTTCCCTCTCTACAACGGCCCTCCCGACAACGATTCCCTCCCAACAACGACCCTTGCCGCAGTTCCCTAAACAAGACATTTATGCCCAACCCTTTCATGGCTGCAATACCGTCTGCTTGGATTTGTCGTCTGCTGTTTTTCTCAAAGTTCCAAATAAGTGGAGATTTTGATAGAATAAATATAATGACGAGTGACAAACAGCTTAAATCCAGATCAGACGCCGCGTTACGCGGCGTCTGATCTGAATTCAAGCTGTTTGAAAATATAAGCCAAGTTCTAATTTCTCCTCTCTATAACGACTCCCTCCGAACAACACACACACTTCGTGTCTCCCCCATGGAGTCGGAGTAGAGAGGGAGCACGTTTCTAGTCAGTTTCGTTTGAATTGGAAACGCGAATGTCACATCCACTTTGTACAGTTCAGTTTACTTATCAATATAGTTATCTCTATAGCAAAATGAAATCTAGGACATGTTGGTATCTTAACCCTTTACATGGGGTAAAATTATAGATTTCAAAGATGTCGTCTGCTTTAATTTCTCAACATTATATGTTATGCATTTTGAACCATTAAGCGTCAATCATTTTAGATCTAAACACTTTTCCTGTTGTGAAATCGTCGGCTTTGAAATTGTCGTTTGGAAACTTTGTGCAAATTAGTTTTATTTATTTATTAAGTAAAGTAACCTTAAAGAAGAGACAGTATCAAACAGTTTGGATCCAGATCGGACGCCGCGTTTCTCGAAACTGTTTGCAAAACCAGTGAAATAGCGATTAGCAGGCAAACACTTTGCCTGTCCATTTTGTGTTTGTTTATGGCTGTTGTGTGCATTGTTTTACTGAATGACGGTAGCATCTGATCAGTATCTACACTTTGTATATAGAACAAGTGTACTCTTTATAGTCACACTGCTTTGCAAATAACGAGCATAGTCGTCGCTAGGGTTTAATGTGTTAGAATTAAGACCAGACGATAAAAGTTGGCACTGTAAGAATTAGTTATATTTCTTTTTATTTGATCTAATCTGGATTCAAGATGTTTGCAAATGTAAGCCAAGTTTTATTTTCCCTCCATGTAACGACTCCCTCCGAACAACACACAATTTGTGTCTCCCAATGAGTTTCGCTGTAGAGAGGGAGCACTTGTACATGTAACACTCTACGTAATGTGTGTGCGTGGCTTTTAGAAAGATAACAAGTTACACTATTGCAATACACTGGGACAAGATGACCTTATATCTGAGTAGTCTTGTGTTCTTTTGTGCTTTCAGTAAGTTCCCTCTTTTATTTATTGTTGAATATGCGCTTATATGTGGGGTTTACTGTGTAAAGAATGTATTTCTGTCCCATTGAAAGCGTTTATGCGAATAATTTAATATCACTTCAAACGATTTGGTGTCTGAACCGACGACGAAAACTCTAGATCTAGATCAAACAACGAGTACATGTAACTCCAAACAGATTTACAATATTATAGATGTTACCTCTATTCTCTAAACTTGAAAGAAATGTGTTGAACGAAACGAACCTAAACACAAACAAATACAATGGAATAAAACGTAGAAAACTGCAATTAAACTGTTCGAAATGCGATAAAATGTTTAAAATGACATTGTATCAAACTTTACTTATATCTGTGTGACAATCTGTTTAAAACCTGATCAGGCGCAGAGTTACTCGGCATTTATTTTGTTTCTAAATTGTTTGTAATGGACATAATTTTTAGCAATATACTGCAAAAGTCTATAAATAGTAAAAAATAAATTAACCTTAAATAAAATCTACACTGGTCTATTTGATGTTAGCTGAGAGAGAGTTTACGTCAATCGTCTGACCAGTGTCTACAATGTATGTCAACATTGTTCTGAACTCATTTACAGTGGAGAATCTGTTATTCTTTCCCGTTTAAACGCAAACGTACGCAAACGCAAAGCACTAAAACGTAGAAAAGTACAATTTTTTGACAATTCTGATATTTCATGTTTATCATGGTGGCAAACAGTTTGGAGCATTATAATAGTCATACATACAGTGGAAAATGGGTTATTCTTTCCCAATAAACGCGTTTACGCTAAAACTATTATTTCCAGTGCAAACAGTTTGGAGCCTGATCAGACGCCGGGTAACCCGGTGTCTGATCAGGCTCCAAACTGTTTGCCACCATGATAAACATGAAATATCAGAATTGTCTAAAAGTTGTTATTTTCTACGTTTTAGTGCTTTGAGTTTGCGTACGTTTGCGTCTAAACGGAAAAGAATAACAGATTCTGCACTGTAGCATGTGAAAAAATTATTGGAATTAGATCAGACGCCGCGTATCTGCCTAACCCTCATATAAATGCTTCAACGTCAAACTTCCAAACTCAAAAACTTAAGAAAGTTAGACAAAACAAATATTTACAAACAGAATATAAATTCTGAAAGTTTTAGACGGATTAATACGGCATAATGTACAGTGGATAATCTGTTATTCTTTCCCGTTTAGACGCAAACGTACGCAAACGCAAAGCACTAAAACGTAGAAAATAACAACTTTTAGACAATTCTGATATTTCATGTTTATCATGGTGGCAAACAGTTTGGAGCCTGATCAGACGCTGGGTTACCTGGCGTCTGATCAGAATCCAAACTGTTTGCACTGGAAATAATAGTTTTAGCGTAAACGCGTTTATTGGGAAAGAATAACATATTCTCCACTGTAACCAGTATCGGCATTAACCCTTTCACTGCCTAAACCATCGTGATAATTTTACAAATTCACCGCCATATTGTCGTCTGCTTCAATATTGTTGTCTGCAATATCGTTTCAAAGTTAAATATAAAGCAGTATGACTGAAGAAAATTTCAAAGTGAGTGTCAAACAGTTTTGATCCTGATCAAAACTGTTTGCAAACGCGCTTTTAAGCGTCATTGAGAGCGAAATGGTTAATATTGTTGTTGCGAAAACGGTTTTAGGGAATTTAGGAAATATCGATATGAGTGTCAATTAGGATCCAAATCAGAATTCTAGTTTTACGGCGTCTGATAAGGATCCAAACTCAATAGGTTTGCAAAGTTGGCTATGGGTACATGTAAGAGATAGCTGTAGTGATATTAGATACTTCAGTCTGTGTTACGTGTTTACTACACATTGTAGTACGTACCATTAAAGACCATCGCGCCAGTTTCTTCGAATGTTTTCATAACATTCAGATTTATTTTTAATTTTGCATTTTGCTAGTATATGCCCTGTTATGCAAATATATGAAATAAAAATAGGGGGTACCCGAACTGGATTTTTTTTTATCTAATAGCTTACTTATGGGTATACCCCTAATTATCCGGAGACACGTGCTTTTGATAATAAAATCTCAGAATAACCCTATTCAGTTTTGTAATTTACCTAATTTGTTGGGTTGTACAAATTTTTTTATAAATGGAAAAAAATTGGAGCAAGTAGCACCAAAAACATGAAAACAGCACACTATCTGTCAAAAAAAGGGAACAAATAAAATAGTTATTTTTCAAAGTTTTTTCCTCTACTGTTCTTACATTCAGATTTTAATAATATTTTCCACAACTATTGCTGAAGCATTCATTCACTAAAATCACACATAAAAGATAGAGGTACCGGACATAGTTTTTCTAAGAAATTTAAATGTCTGCATAGAGACTAACAATTATAAATCCAATCAAATAGGGTTATATACAAATGCTCTATGATAATTACTTTAAAATGCTTAAATGGATCCAAATCCACACAGTTCAATCGTCAACGATATATCACTATTCTAATCGTGGTCGCCAAATGCAGGTATGATTGCATAATTTAGCTTATTGAGATAGAAAAAATAAAAATAAGCATATAAACATTAATCATGGAGTAATGGTCAAAGGGAGGTAAATTATGCAAATATTTTGCATGGGTCGTCTCCCATTGACCGTTAACTCCCAAAAGTGGAGCGATTGTCCTTAATTAATATTTCAGTCATTCATTTTTATGTCAATGTTTCACCAAGTCATTCAGTCATTATTTCAGTTATATGCTACTGGTATAACTGATAGTTAAGTATGTGCTTTTAATCCATGTTTCTGTAATTTATATTTAATCCATTTCAGCCGGTGTTTTCGGTGACACGGCCTGTCCAAGAGGTTGGATTGCCAATGATGGTTCGTGCTATTTATTTGCGCATTATCCTCAACCGTTCAACGAGGCAAAGGTTTGTATCTATCAATAGGTATTCTAAATTATATTGCATTACGCTTGACTTGCAGTAAAGAATATATCAGTTCCTCCTCTGTACTTTAAAGAAGGCGATATTATTTAAAGACAAACAAAACGCAAAGGAATTGCAAACATTTGGAAAATGACAGCCTTTTGAAACATTATGACGGTGTAATTTATCTGATTAACCTTGCGTCTGGTCTTGCTGAAATTGTTTACAATTGACAAAGCAAATAATTATATGTTCGGTTGTTCCTTTAGTTTGCACCAGTCTAACTTGTTCAACTACATTAACAGTGAACCCCCTCTAAACCGGAACCTCTAAATACCGGAATTCTCTATAAACCTGACAAAAACGGCGGTCCCGTTTCCAATCCTTCTTTATTTTAACCTGTTACACCATAAATATGTTTTTATATCACTTCACTGAAGAAAATACATTAATGAATATGTATAAATAGAAATAGTGTATATTCTTGCAGATGTTAGCTACATTCTGCTTTACTTTCAACCAGCTTTAAGTGATTATTTATCTTCTATACTAGAAACAAGCTATGGGTTAAACCCCCTCTTAACCGGAATCCCCTCTTAACCGGATATGTATGTTGTCCCCACACGTGTCCGGTTTAGAGGGGTTTCACTGTACATATAAAGAGGAAAAAGCTTCCTGGTCCATCTTAACAGCTTCTACCATTAGCTGACATGCAATATAGGTTGCGATTCCCCTTACTCTTCAAAACAATAAAACTTTACAGTGCTCCCTCTCTACAATGACCCTCTGAACAACAATTCTCTTCCCACAACGACACTTGCCGCTGTTCCCCAAACAAGATATATCATCTGTTAAAAATTGTCGTTTGCTGTTTTTCTCAAAGTCACTCATTGGAAATTTTGACAGAAAAACATCAACATTAATGACGAGTGACAAACACTTGAAACCAGATTGCGTTAAGTGGCGTCTGATCTGGATTCACGCTGTTTGCAATTATAAGCCATTTTCCCTCCGTATAACAATTCACTCCGAACAACACACACAATATTTATCTTCCATTGGGTGTCGGTGTAGAGAGGGATTACTCTATTTGGTGAAGTATGCACAATAGAAGTATCCACAATCGATGCATTAACTCGATTCAGTCAAACTTTCGCCTTTTTCTTCGTTGGCAGTTTAATAACTCATACCCATATTTTAAAGTTAAACTTTGGTAAGTTATGGTTAACCTTTGAAATAAGAGTACTATCGACTTATGCGAATTCGAGATTTTGAAATTTTGTGTTTTTGGTATTCTTAAACTATTAAAATTTTAATATTTGTTTACCATAAATGCACGCTTTACAACAGTATATTTGTGAAGGGTGGACTAGTCCTATATATGTCAACTTAGAACAGAAGTTCATGTAGGACCCCCATGACCAGGGTCTTCACTATTAGTCATTTTGCAAAACCTTTTAAAAACAACCTGATTAAATAGGTATTGACTATACTTTGTTAAAAACTGTAATTGTTAATTTCTAGTTTCATGGGTCAATTTGCATGCCGATTGTTTGAAAGTCTTCTGTCATTCTCTTTGATATATACATTGTTCTGTTTATAAATATTTCAGAGTTACTGCTCTCAACACAACGGCTATCTTGTTGAGATCAACAACATAAACGAGAATGACTTCATCAAGAAACACCTACAACAGCTTAACAGTACGTTGACTCTGTTTCACAGGATAATACTAATTTCTTTAGTATGGTTTCATTGCGACGTCATGAAATAGGATGCCGTTCTTTTTAGTATGACCTCATTCCGACCTCATACATTGGGATGCCGTTAGTATTTAGTATGACCTCATTGCAAGGTCAGAAACTGAGATGAAGTTATACCTTGGTACGGCTTCATGACGCACGGGGCAAAGCGCTTTCTCTGTATGATATATTCAGTTAGTAATTACGTCCGTCGTACTACAAAAGTGCACTCAACATGTGTACATGATGATGTTACGTCCAGCGTTTTACCGCGTGCATCTTGGACCTATGAATTTCTTCCTACATCAAGTGCGTGTGCATAGTGTGCCTATAACGACGAACGCAATGTACTCTTGTGTCAAACACGTTCGTTTCTAAGGAAATTGTAAAAAACACCTTGGTTGTCCCACGTGCTTACGAGCCGTTTATTTGCCTGAAATTTAGCAAATTGTGTGATGCACGTGAGTTATTGTCGTATTCGATTGCATAATGCATGTAGTCTGGTACTAAGGACAGTTGGTAACCAAGACTTCGGTGTTTTTGTCTTGAGAACGTTTATATGTTCTTCTTATGCTAGTCGTTTAGCCCATGCTTGATAAGTTTTCGGTGAAGATGATCGGATACCTTTCCCGTTTAAACGACACTAAAAGTTACCGCATTGCAATAGAATTTAGTAAATAAACAGTTGAATGAAGTGTTGACGACTCATGTTTAAAACTTATCTAAATAGCAAATAGACTGAAGCCGATTCAGCCGCCGGGTAACCCGGTGTCTTTTCTGACTTCAAACTGTTTGTAATAGCCATATTTGTAATTGTTTTAGCCCAAATCCTTTAATTGAAAAAAGAATAACATCTAAACCTTATATGATAATTGCCAAAGTCTGATTGATATCTATTGTGTAGCACATCACTGGTGGTTGGCGCTAACAGATAAAGTTACAGAAAGTGTCTGGAAGTGGGATACTGACAATGTCCTGGTCAATTATACAGGTATGTGTATTGTACTGCAAAGTGAAATCCTTACTTCTGATTGGCTAACAAGTCCTAGACGGTGTATGTTATCTGCATTGCAAAGTGAATTCCGTGCTTCTGTTTGACTAACAAGCCGTATATGTTACGTTAATTGCACTGCTAAGTGAATTCCTCATTTCTGATTGGCTAACAAGGCGTAGACGTTGTATGCTTATTAAACTGTAAAGCGATTTCCTCATTGCTTATTGGCTGACAAGCACTAGACGTGAGTTCATGTACTGTTAAGTGCTTGCCAAGTTTATAGGTACAGTGGAGAATGTGTTATTCTTTCCCAATAAACGCGTTTACGCTACAACGTTTATTTCCATTGCAAACAGTTTAGGGTCAGATCAGACGCCGGGTAACCCGGCGTCTGATCAGGCTCCAAACTGTTTGCCACCAAGATGAACATGAAATATCAGAATTGTCCAAAAGTTATTCTTTTCTACGTTTTAGTGCTTTGCGTTTGCGTACGTTTGCGTTTAAACGGGAAAGAATACCAGATTATCCACTGTATGTATACCATCGTGCAGTGCCACGCCTATTTACAGTGGACAAGACGTTATTCTTTCTCAACTAATTCACTATTAACATTAAAACTATTATCTAAACTACGAATAGCCTGTATCCAGATCAGACGCCGGATAACCGCCATTCAGTTATAAATGTCTAAAAATTGACGGATTTATATTTTATTAGAATGCGGTCAAGTTCCGTTTGCGTTTTAATGGTAAATATAACGTCTTTGGCACTGCAAAACCAGTAAAAATGTAACATGTCAGCATTCTCAATCTCTGGTTCCCACAACAATTACCTTGATCCCAATAAACCTTAGTAACACATAAAACATAACGCGGTGTCTGATCTTGATCCAAGCTATTTGTCACTCATTCTATTATTTTTTCTCAAATTAAAAAACTATCAAACTTAATTATTACTACCGCAGACGTACAACTCAGCAAATTTAAGCACTAATCGAACTATCGTTCCAGATTGGTACAAGGGCCAACCAAACGGGGCTACGAAAGAGAATTGTGCATACTATGCTTACAACTATGGGTACCAGTGGGGCGATGCTAGTTGTCTCACCACATCAATTTCACCTATATGCGAGAAAAGGTGATATAAAGCAGTGACACAGTAATGTTATACATACTTTGTACTAAGGGCGAATTTCGTGATAGCTATTGCGAACATTTGGATCCAGATCATATGCCGAGTAACTCGACGTCACATCGGGATCCAGACTGCTTGAAACTCTGATAATAATTATGCTCTGATATAAGTGTAAACTTGCCATCACTGAAAGACATTGCAGACGTCAGAGGTTTCAGAAACCAACTACATGTACAGTGGAGAAAACGTTATTCTTTCCCGATAAACGCGTTTCGCTAAAACTATTTTTCTTTTACAAACAGTTTGGAGCCAGTTCAGACGCCGGGAAACCCGGCGTCTGATCTTGCTCAAAAAAGTTTGCCACCTTTATAAACATGAATTATCAGAGTTGTCCAAACGTTGTATTGTTCTACGTTTTAGTACTCTGCGTTTGCGTTTCGTTTGTGTTTAAACGGGAAAGAATAACAGAGTATCCACTGTATAGATTGTGATATAGGGTAAGTGTTCCCTTTGTTATAGAGGATGGCGCCACGATGTCGGCGCGATTAAACGTTTTTACGAGTAAAGCTATTCGTCTTGTTAATTTTTGGGGGGCCAAATATTGTTACGTTTTTACCCCTTTAACGTTATAATTGATATTGATGTCTGCAAGAATTCAAACAGTTTAGATCCTTATCAGACTCCGCGTAACGCTGTGTCTGATCAGGTTCCAAACAGTTTTGCAAAGTCGAATTTTTACTATGTTGACGGTGCAAGGGTAAAGCTGCATTTTAAAATGGTAAAGACGATATTTTTCCCATTTAACCGCAATCGAAACGCAAACGAAACACACATGCGTTGAGATAAAAATATGGAAATGTGTTTTTTATGAAATTTACATTTACAGCGGGAAAGCGTCTAAATGAAACTAATCGAAACTCCTAGTGTATACGTTGAAGTTTATAATACGGAAGGTCTTTGAACTTTTCTCGACAATCTGTATTATCATTGGTTGAAACAGTTCGGAGACTGTATAAAGTGTTTGAGTTGAGCCTTTGTCGTTCTCAAGCACTTGATTGGTCAGAATTTAGCAAAAGCTCAAATCTGAGCGATCAAATGCTTGAGAAAGGTTTAGACTCAACTCAAAAACTTTATAACCTTAGGTCCTGATAACACATCGAGTGACCTGAAAAAGCTTATGCGGGACTGTAAACCTAAGCTAAGCCACGTTTTGACTTTGAAATGCGGGTATGTTAGACTTAACCGAGCATGAACTAATACAATTCATGTGTCGACACATCGAATAGTTTGAATTAAGCGAGTTTGAGATATCGACTGTATATGTGTTATGTTTCGTTTAAACTGGGAATCAAATTGTTGTTTTATTTCTGTTTTATTGCAGCGGATACACCTGTGTTACTGATGTGGACATCATTGGTTGATTGTCATGTTACAGAAACGATAGTAGCAATAAAAACATATTATACAGAAAACGACTGTCTCCATTATTTATTAACCCTTAGCCCGCCAAATAAATTGTCGTCTGCAATATTTCTCGTCTGCTTCAAGTTTCAAAGTGCTTCAAAATTGCTCAAATTTGCTGAAAATGTTGTCAGAGTGTCAAACAGCTTGGATCCGGATGAGACGCCGAGTTACTCGGCGTCTCATCCGGATCCAAGCTGTTTGCATATGGAGCTATAGTCGTGCGTGGCAGGCTAAGGGTTAATTGTTTCACAAGGTTGACTCTCTTTATTCACCTGTTTGTCAAGACATTTGGAGCTGGCTAGGGATATGATCAGGTTTTAAACTGATCACGCTTGCACTAAACGTTGTGGCCGGTGTCTGTATACTAAAGGTTACAGTGGAACAAAATGTTATAATTTTCCGATAAATGCATTTGTGTGAAAGCTATTATTTCCATAGCAAACAGTTGGCGCCAAATCAGTCGCCGGGTAACCCGGAGCCTGATCAGGCTCTAAACTGTTTGCTGCTCGTATGAATTTGCCTTTCGTTGAAATGGGAAATAATAACGTTTTAACCGCTGTAAATGTTGTTGTTTTTCCTTTAAATGAAACACAACACAAACGTAATACATGAAAGGTGATTGTTTTTCAATTATTAGTTATTTTTATCTGATTTACAAATGGTATCACGGCTTCTGATCTGGCTCCTGACCGTTAGCACTAGAAAACACAAGTTATCATAAAATGACGTTAACTCCATATATGGGACATAAGCAAACAGTGTAGACTCTGATCAGACGCCGCATAATGCGGCGTCTGATCAGAGGTTACACTGTTTGCTAGTAGGAATTACAATATAAAACAAAACGAAAATGATTTTTTAAAACCAGGCACCCCTTAGATAAGAAATGGATTAGTCTAATATACAAGCATGGAATAATCCACTGGGCGCAAATGGGTTAATTTGGAAACAATAACATCTTCTCTGCTGTATACAATGTACCTATGAATGCATTGTGCAGTGGAGCAAAACAGGATTATTTTCAATCCACCTCCAAATAGTTACAGTGAAAATAACGTTATTCTTAACCATTAACTGCGTTTAATGCAAAAACCATTATGCCAGTAGCATGTACATGTATAGTGGAGAAGACGTTATTCTTTCCCAATTTACGCGTTGATGGCAACTTGTTGCCAAAACAATTGTGTCTATTACAAGTAGTTTGAAACTAGATCAGACACCGAAGAACCAAAACTTAAATTAAAGTTAATCGTAAG
The DNA here is from genome assembly GCA_922989275.2 of Gari tellinella. Lineage (NCBI taxonomy): Eukaryota > Metazoa > Mollusca > Bivalvia > Cardiida > Psammobiidae > Gari > Gari tellinella. The sequence continues at coordinate 9,379,111 of OV277872.1, forward strand.
AAGTATTTAAAAAGTGATACTTTCTACATTTTTAGCGATGCGTTTGCGTTTCATTTTGCGTTAAAACGGGAAATGATAACATCTTCTCTACTGTTCGTCCATTACAGGATATGCTCTACATTGTTACAGTGGAGAATCTGTTATTCTTTCCCGTTTAAACGCAAACGTACGCAAACGCAAAGCACTAAAACGTAGAAAAGAACAACTTTTGGACAATGCTGATAATTCTTGTTTATCTTGGTGGCAAACAGTTTGGAGCCTGATCAGACGCCGGGTTACCCGGCGTCTGATCTTGCTCCAAACTGTTTGCACTGGAAATAATAGTTTTAGCGTAAACGCGTTTATTGGGAAAGAATAACAGATTCTCCACTGTAATACATATTATTCATTGTTTATAAACGAAGAAAATATTTTTACAGTCACTTAAACGACAATATCAATATATAAACACAGTTTTGTGACATGCATGTGGCTGAATGCATGAAACGAACATGTGACTTGTGTTTTGACGTAAATTTCCTTGAAAAGGGCCCATAGGGATCGACATATTAGAAAAGAGCAGTTTATATATTAAAGCTATTTTCGTTCTGTTTAATTGAAGCTATTTTCTGCAGTTGAGGAATAAAGTAGCTGATTTGGACTGGTCTTCTCATTTCCCAACGACGATTTCACCCGTACAAGCAAGTCCACTGAAAAGATATTATAACAAGTACGCTTTACACCGAATCTCTAAATGTCGGTACATGTATATACATGTACAGAACCCGACATAACTCGAACACACTTGAAACTGTTAATGGACAATTCCAATGTGCAATTAAGTAGTTTAAACATACATGTATTTATTTGCATTATAACATGTGATTGGATAACAAGTTATTGCAATATTATCACTGGCCCTTTTCCTAGATATATACAAAACAGTGGCATAGCATAATAAAGTAAACAGTAGAATATTTATTTTGCTGAAAGAATAATAGGTCGCACAACTAGAGTTTTCACTTTAATGCATGTAACGTTTTCATGTTTGTAAAACGAATGAAATCGACTGAGTAATCTTGATATCGATATAGCGTTTATACGGTATTTGGCCGAGTTTCAAGTACCGTGCTCCCTCCCGAGAACGCCCCTCCGATTTCCTCATTACATCAACGCTTGCCATTGTTCCCCAAACAAGACATGTATGTCTAACGATCTCATTGCTGCAAAATCGTCTGCTTAAAATTGTCGTTTGCCCTTTTTCCTCAAAGTTAAGTATTTGACATTTTGACAAAAGAAACATAAATACGAGTGACAAACAGTTTGAACCCAGTTCTACGTCATCACATATATTTTGGGCAAGATCTACAATTAGGGTAATAAAAGTATCATTCCCTGTCAAATATCAGGTCTTGTAAAAAATCCTTAAACCATCAAGCGAAAGTAATGTGTGTTCGTTAATAACAGAACTGTAGAGTATGTTAAGACAAATCTGATCTTTATCCAATCAACTTGACAATTGTTTTATAACATTTTTTTGTTTTCATTACATCTCCTGTTGACTATACCAATTGAAATTGAACTATCAACGGGATTTGAAATAATCATCACTTTTTCTGGCCTTGGTCAATCTCACAATAACCTAAAAAGTGTGAGATATACTGCGTCATACCAGGATTTACTCACACAACAACTATGGTGTCTGCTGCTGATATGATAAACAAAACATATGCTCCGAACAAGCATCTTCAATAATTGAAGTCACCGTGATCATATTAGAAACTACGCAATCTCATCATGTTCTCATTCTCATACAATTCATATCCGTAACTGAAATGGTAGAGGACACATGATAAGGACAAGCTGCGTACTATTTGAGTTTAAAGAGCAATGTCAATGTCACATTGACTTAAAATGGTAGACGACACTGCAAAGATATATTCACACACATATTTTTGTTTCCTTGGCTGACATGGTATAGAAAATGTACCCAGGACAAGTTAAGACTGCATGGTATCTTAAAACCGTCCGTGACCGCTATATGGCATCCTTGGATGTACTATCACGCCAATTTGGAAGCCATATATCATGAAGTATAGGATTCTATTTCCGAAAAAAAATTCCTTTAATTGAGGTCGATGTCAAAGGTCAAAGTGACCTTGAAAGGGTTCTTCATTACAATCTTCCGAAATGTACACACAAATAAAATGTGGTATCCGTAATTGATACGGTTTAGGTAAAATGCTCTGTATATGTTTATTATAGGATTGAGGTCAGACGTCAAAGTCATGGTAACATGTTACCGTGACACACCAATATCTACATGAACTTAAACGCATATTGTGGTTAACCTAGCTGAGGTGTTAAACAGTCTTCCCAAAAATATCCTGTAACTGTGGTCAAAGACTACGAAAATCAGCTTTTGGAATAATTGAAGTCAAATATTAAGGTCAATGTCAAAGACTCATATTGGCCTTCAAATGATATGTCACACTCCGCTATTCCAAGATGACTCACAAGCCAACTTTACATCTCCAGCTGATGTGGGGTAGAACGTACATGTATGAACGTAAGCTTTTTTGTATAAATGAGGTCAAAGGTAAATGAGCAAATCAAGTTCACGATTACCAAAAACTGTTACGGTACGTTGCGCCATTCAACGATATACTCATACGATAAATGTGTCACCCCTAGCTGATAATATATAGAGAATATTATCAAAACAATCTTATTTCATATAAATGAGGTCAATGTCAGAGTGACCAGAAAATGTTACAGAACAACTAGTATTCCAAAGATGTGCTCAAACATAGGATAGAAAGTATGCCCGAGCAATAACGACACGGACTCACGCACACATCATTACATAGTTTATTCACTACTTATACCTAAAGCTAGATTAAGGGACACAACAGGTATTGTCATAAACTGCTCCAGATCGATTTTTGAATGATGTTTAAAATTTTCGATGTTTGTAATGAATTATAGAGTTGTAGAATGTGTCCTTGTACAAGTGATCTTGATCCAACCAATTTGTCAAAAATCTATAGAATTTGCAATCGTACATATTACATTTTTAGTTGACTATTTCAACTGGAACTGTAATTTCAACAGGTTTTGTAATACTTATTACAAAAATGTTTGATAACATCTAACGTTGCTACAGGTGTTCTACCTTAAGGCTACAAAATGGAGGGAGATAAGGCCATCGCTTCACAGATTATGACTCAGAATTTAGTTCCAAAATCTAACTCGGGCATTGCGATACATGTCATTTGAGTTACTTAAAGATATACGAGGATGACTTCTGTTACTAATTCGTGGGAAATAACTACGCTCGTTGCATATGTCAGCGAAAAGTTTGTACTGATTTCGGTGTATGTGATTTAGGACACATTTTGGGGATAAATAAACAAGAAATTAGCCAAACTATGTTTGGTTTAAAATGCCTATCTAGCAGATTTCATCTGCAAGTCAGTTATGCTTCGTTATTTCCATTCGCGCACGTCAGTGTGTTGCTATATTTGTTCCAAACGTTGAATATGTGGTATATGTGGTTTATGGCTTAAGCCGTAATAACAAAAACGACTAAAATCTGTTGAGTTTTTCTGTTGTGTTAAGCAGCCATTAAAACGATGCAAATCATGTCTTAAATACTGGTGCTAGTGTATACGTGTTTTTAGCGGGGTGGGGGTTGACCTGCATGAAGCAGCCAACTGCCTTTAGTGAGGCACATGCTCGAGCAAAGTTCATTTATACAGTCGAGGAGAGGTTATTCTTTCCCGTTTAAATGCAACCAAAACCGAAATGCAATGCATTTAAATAACTTTTTGACAAATTTGTCGACTCGTTTTAAACTGCGTGGCAAACAGTATAGAGCCTGATGAGACGCCGGGTTACCAAACTGTTTGCAATGGAAATAATAGTTTTAGCGTAAACGCTTCTTTTGAAATGGAATAACGCCTTCTCCACTATAGAACCGTCATTTTATGAGAATGACCGATTGGTTTACGGTATTAAACGATATTGGCCCCAATCTCATTATGGACATCTTATCTTAACATAATTGTGTATTCTACCTACGGCATTTCGGTACAAACAGTATCAGCCTAGGCGTAGTCCAATGAGTGATGCAACACAACGCAGTGTGTATTGTCGGTGGAAGGTCCTGGTTCACCTTGTCCCCAACCTAAACATGCAGAATAGTATTATCATCTTCACTGCTGTGACGTCATCAATTATAAGCAATTGTCAACTGATTTTATCTCTCAAATTTTAAATTTAAATATATTTACTTTCGAACTAATAAATTAGGTGTCAAACAGTTGGGATCCTTTTAGACAGTTAGACACTGCAGTTACCCGGTGTATGATCAGGTTCCAAACATTTTGCAAATAACCAGTGCACTCGCAGTAAGACAGTGATGATGTTAACTCATTCACCCCTGAAACTAGGACATTTTCAGGTTCTAATAGCATCTACATCATTGAGGATTGTTTCCTTACAACAAATTAACAAAATGTAGAAATCTTAAAATTTACTGACGCTAGCCTTTTTATCTTAAGTTAAGATGATAACAGTTTGAAGTCTATACTCATACGTCTAGTTACAGTGTACAGTGGAGAATGTGTTATTCTTTCCAAATAAACGCGTTTACGCTAAAACTATTATTTTCAGTGACCCGGCGTCTGATCAGGCTCCAAATTATTTGCCACCAAGATAAACATGAAATATCAGAATTGTCCAAAAGTTGTTCTTTTCTACGTTTTAGCGCTTTGCGTTTGCGTACGTTTGCATTTAAACGGGAAAGCATAACAGATTCTCCACTGTATAAGGTGTTATACTATCCCGTTGAAACGCATTCGAGATATACACACATAAAGAAACGTGCACCTTTTTATATATAAATCAAAGTACTGTAGTACTGCAGGCTCGGACTTTCAGTTTAATGTAGAACAAAGTAATGCAGAAAGCTAATTATGGAGTTTCTGCATTACCATTGCCATGCATTAAGCAGTAACCTGCAGCGCTTAAAGTCCCTAAAGAATTTTTTGATGTGCATGTCTTATAATGCATCGTCTGCAATGACTACTAGGTGAATGTTTCGTACAAGGGAGTAAATACGGCGTTTAAATCACCACAGGTACAGACTAAGGATCCTGAGTTTAACTCAGTGCTGCTACACTGTTTATCTGATAGTGACGTGCCCAGCAACTGAATCTCTGTTAGATAGAATAATTATGTAAACCCCGTATGACAGGATTTGTTTGAAGAGGGAGCTAGACTCGCACCTATTTTATTCTTCAGCATTCGATATAGGCTCGTCCGAGCCAAAAAATGCGTCTACTGATTATTTTTAATCTGATAGAAAGACAATTTGTAGTAGCCGGCATCTCATCTGGCTCCAAACTGTTTGCATATAAAAATTATTTTTAGCAAAAAACGCTTTCACTGGGAAAGAATAACGTATCCACCACTGTCAATGAATAAGAAATGATGACAAGAAGAGGCGTTGACGCCTATGTGATAAAGTGCTTACTGGTAAAATTGGCAACACTGTCACTGTAAAACCAGCGCCATTCCGTCTCAACTTCCTCGTCTGTCAGACCAATCCACCATTCTCTATCTGAAAGTGTACAGAGAGGAAGATTATTAGAATTGACCATGAATGGCGATGAATGGTAGGAATTTCTCCCCCCCCCCCCCCCCCCCGAGGGTCAGAAAATCCATTAAGGGACGAGGCTTGGCGAGTCCCTGTGAGAATTTCTGAGGGGGAGAAGTTCCTATCGTACATCAACAAAACTAATGGTGTCATTTTGTTCTCCCTTATAAATAATTAAAATATGATACAAATAATTGCAGTTTGTGTGCACTTTTTTCCGCCAAAACATGACGTCTTCAGACATTACGTCATTTAGTTACGCGCGACATGCAGCGCATGTGGTTAAGCTGGGCAAACAATAAAATACGCCAATTGTATGGATGATAGAGTGAGTCCCCATGGGGCAAATCCCTATCCCACAATAGCGAACATGGGAGAAATTATCAGACGGACCGCGACAGTCTCGTAGAAGTGACACAACACCGGTATATGATTAGACAGAGATGTATTAAAACTGTTTGTGTCCAGGGAGAACATATTGGATATTAATTATTTCTTTTAAAAAGATCTGTGATGAGTGCTGTGATAAAATTCCTTTCATGTCCTTGTTATCTTTTGTTATGATTTTGTGATTTTTGATTTGAAGGTCTGGGGTTTTTTCTGTTATGTGTTGTGCTTATTTGTCTATTGATTACAATGAAATGTATAGACTACATTTATGAAGTGTTGATGTATCTATATTGTCAATTTCAAGGATAAGGATTACCTAATAAGCTGAACACATCAAACGCTGTAGTTGTGTTGAAGGTGTCTTTCAGTGACATGTACGATAAAAAAATATATAAACTCACAAACCTTTAAGTTGTCTGATGTGGGTTTTCAGGAAATTGTTTTCATGTGCGCTGGAAACTTCAACAAGATGGGCACCGTGTTGACGGCAATAACTCTGTAATTTGATTGTTTAAGTCATTATGTTGTAAAAGATGTTGAGGTCCCCTTATGAGATTGGGCAAATGTTGGTCAATATCGGCACTCTGCGTACAGTGATCGGCAATTCGCGTCTGTACTGAACCACACTAAAGCACGGTTTGTTAAGAACCATCAGTTGACGAAAATGGCCAATCTCTGTACATATACATGTAGTACCGATTTTGGTTCAACCTCATAGGGTCTTCAGCCTTTCTTTTTTTCAAATAAACTAAACATTATGAATACAATAGTACAGACCATGTTAACAAAGTTTAACATGACATAGGCTTCTCTTTCTACATAAACAGGATTTTGCCAAAGTCTGTAAAATGAGCGTCTATCGAAGCTGTATTTTTTACATACAAATTCACTTATTTGTGTCAAGTGGATTTATTCACACTTTTTTACGTGTAAACCGAGCTACCTAGCAACAGCAACGCTGTCAGTGCAAAGCTTAAGCTCACACCAAGAGATGTTTAATGCGCTATATATATATTAACCCTTAGCCTGCCACTCACGACTAAAGCTCCATATGCAAACAGCTTGGATCTGGATGAGACGCCGAGTAACTCGGCGTCTCATCCGGATCCAAGCTGTTTGACACTCGGACAACATTTTCAGCAATTTTGAGCAACTTTGAAGCACTTTGAAACTTGAAGCAGATGAGAAATATAGCAGACGACAATTTATTTGGCGGGCTAAGGGTTAACTCATTTCCAAACATATGACGATTTAGGAAGCCTCATGTGCATACACCGACGTTTCACGAACGTTAACTACCTAGCAGTTTGGAGTCAGATTGGACATCCGCTAATATTTGCCGCTCAGATTAAAGTAAACAGTTAGAAATAGAAAATAATGTTCTGCATTTAAATGTATTGCGTTTGTGTTTTGTTCGCTACTTGTCATTTATAAGATCAGGAATCCAAAGTACGCGTATTATCAATGCATACATCACGGACAATGATCAACAAATTATGTACATCCTATATGCTTTAGCATTCTGTTCATGTAATTTTATTTCTTAGAACTAACTCACGTGAATATCAATTTTTAATCGTGCAAAAACTATACTATTCTATAGAAAAGAAACACTTGTTTAAATACAACGACGTAATTATTTCCCGTTTTAACGAAACAAACCACAAACGCAATGAACATTGTACTAATATGTAGAAATCGTATATAGTAAACGACTGAAAATGTATACTTAAAGTTTTTTATCGAACAGAAAAAACAGTTTAGAGCCTGACTAGACGCCGCATACGGCCCTAAACGTTTGTTCAACTGATTTAAAACGTTTAACATGAAAAGAATAACGTAATTTCTTCAGTTATACTAATACACCCAATCTATTACCCCTGCCTCTGTGAAATGGACTTGTGTTGTCCCAAACAGATAGCAAGCACCTTCGTCTGCCAGCCAGCCACGATTACACGTTGTACGGGCGTCTATACCACATACTAAAGAGAAATATGTTTTTAAAACAAAAGTGGAAGTAATGCTACAGATGGGTGTGTAACATGTATGAAATGAGATTTTGAAGAATTCGATTGTAATACCCTGGATTGAAATGCTAAACATACAATTAGATCTACAGTATTTTCCACTAATAGTCGTATGTATATAGAATAAAACATAACTATTTAAAGGCTATCATATTTGGAAATTTAAAACCATTGAAACCAATAAGTCAATTGTTCTATATATCAAACTTCCTTCATGTAGTTTCTTAAAAACCCTAAATGTATACTTGAATAGACGTCATATCCAAAAAAAAAAAGAAACATGGTGTAATATCTTTTGACGTTGTTTACGATAATGCCATGACAAAAGATGTCATTTGGCATCCCGCGTCATGCAGCGCTAGTGGACGAACAGGTCGGACCGAAGTCCAAATATTGATATTTCACTGTTACTTATTGAATGACTTTATTACACTGTCAGAGGCAGTTTAATGTGATTCAGTTTGAACGGAAGAATAACCTTTTCCCAACTTGCAATCTATACCTAACGCCGGCCATCAATTTCTTTACTGAACTCATGGCTGGATTCAAAATGTTTGCAGATATTCTATATTGGAATATATTTTTGTGTGTAGTCCGGCAGCTAAGTGACAAATACTTCGCTTGGTGATAGAAGCATCAAATTTTGCACATATATGCCTCATGACATGCTATCTTGGAAAAGCACGAGATCCAAGTGAAAAAACAAAATGGCCGCCATTTTTCAAGATGGCTGCCATTGGAAGTGCTTAGACTGTGTTTGAACTCGATTTTGATTGAATAATCATATTTTGAAGAGCTTTACATCAAAATATATGTTTTTGAGGATGAGAAAACTATTTTTGAATTTAAAAAATCAAAATTATTGAAAATTATGATGATAAATTATGAATTAAATGAAAAATTACTGCCTCATTGAAGTTTTAAATGGACAGTTCCGCAGATATCTAAAACAATAATAAATTTGGTGATACAAGCATAAAATATTCATGCATGCTTCATGACATTTTTTGGAGGAAACGTACGAGATCCAAGTGTAAAAACAAAATGGCCGCCATTTTTCAGCTAAGCATAAGTTCGACTCTGTTTGCGCGTCAATGCCAGACCACCACAAGTGTAATGACTGTCTCATGTACTTACATACGAGTATATGTAAACTGAGATTTGAAATAAAGCAATTTGTATTGTATGGTACTGTATACTATGACATGCTTTCTTGGAAAAGCACGATATCCAAGTGAAAAAAAAGCACAAAATGGCCGCCATTGTTCAAGATGGCCGCTATTCGAAGTGCCTTTACTGTGTTTGAACTAGACTTTGATTGAATAATCATACTTTGAAGATCTGTACATCAAAATATATGTTTTTGAGGATGTCAAAACCATTTTTGAATTTAGAAATATTAAAGCTATTGAAAGTTATGATGATGTATTATAAATTAAATGAAAGATTACTGTCTCTTCTAAGTTTTAATAGATAGTGCTGCAGATGACTAAACAATACAAGCATAACATTTTGCACAGGTATGCGTCACGACGTGCTTATTTGGAAAAGTACGCGATCCAAGTGAAAAAAACAAAATGGCCGCCATTTTAATATGGCCGCCATACGAAAAGCCCTAATTTTTACCGTGTTTGAAGTAGATTTTGAATGAATAATCCTATTTTGAAGATCTTTACATCAAAAAATATGTTTTTGATGATGAGAAATCCAATATTGAAGTTAGAAAACCAAACTTATTGAAAATTATGATGATATAGCATGAACTAAAAGAAAAAAACTACTCTATAAGTGATGATTTAATGTAATGCCCAGATGTGTGATTATCCAATCTAAAGACACGCATTAAGGACAGTAATGGATCTTTTAAATGCAAATTGCATTTTGAGATTTGTAGACGATGTAAAGTCATTTACCGCAAAGTGGGCAGTTTGTATACATTTGTACACTGACAAATTCCAGCGTAGAAGATTCACAGACCAGCGTTAAATGTCATACACAATACGGAGCAAATCACTTTGGTCTAAATGCAACTATTGATGTCAGAAACAATTATTTTCTCACATAGCTTCCTTTATATCCGAGTCAGAGGAATGGGTTAACATTCCCTTAGCAGTAACACCAGTAAGAACACTTTAGAACATATATGACGTCATACGAACGGACATAGATCATATGTATACGTAATTCGGTCAAACTTGGGAAACCAGTGTAGATCTAAAACAAGAGTACAACTAGAAATGTGAGGCTTCATATGATCGTTTCTTCCGTAAAACACGTTCAATTTACCTCACCAACCTTGTCTGGTTATAGTGCTGTTCTTAGCATAACCAGTACTTAGTGATGCCATGATTTTGAGGTCTACATGGTTTAGACTATTTCTGGTGGGTATTGAATAATCTTTTTAAAAGCAAGTATCACTTTGGGAACACCTCCCATACTTGAAATGCAGCGTTTTTCTTGCAGTTTCGAGACTTGAGGTGTTTGTTGGAAATCACCTGTACTTTGGTCACAGCAGATGTTATTGGGACAAAGGGACACAAACATGTTCTGTTTTGGTCACAACTAGATCTACGACATTGTCGTGATACGGGGAATAAAGCAAGTTCTCCTCAGTTTTGTTGTCACTGTCTCACAGAAAACTTCTCCAGCCCAATGGTTAATTAGCTTTGTTTGTCTCTGTACACTGGTCTGTGACTTTATCCTGCATTCATTTTTAACATTCAGGCTTGTAGTACGAGAGCCTTCACACACTTTTAGAGTGTATTTGTTTCTTTTGAACCGCCGTTTGGCAAGTGTATTCTCCAAAGGCATTTGATGTCTGAGGATCGAGACAACGAAAACACGAGATGACATGTCAATAATAATGATCGTGCTGAAAAAGGAGAAACGGTAGCTTCTAAACGTTGAGCAAAATGTAAATTTTGAGCAGTGAAAGTTGCGCCAGAGTCACTCTGTGCTGCAGGCAAATATTGATGTTCATGCCGACGGAACTGTTTGTTTGTTTACGTCTGTTTTTTAAACTATAAGCTAATTGGACTCCCCAGAGAGAGAGGGGAGTGGATATATAACACCCGTACGCTATGCCCTACTCGTTTTATCGACAGAGGAGTTATCTGGTTCTTTTAGATGCTAACGTAAAACACTGAAAACATCGGACCTAAGTTTTTATAAAGTCTCATCCGAAGGACTTGGTCCGGCGGGAGATCAAACTCACGACCCCTAATATCGTAGTCGAGTGTGCAACAACTGGACCACAATCCTGAAAGAACTGAAGCAGATTATGCTCTCATGTTTGACAGGAAATGAAGAGACGTGAGAACAGACATTAACCGTCGTTAATAACCTGCTTTTTAATACCACTGTATCTAGGTGGAGAAGTCAGCTATGCTATTTATGATAGGCCTATTAACGGAATACATTTAGTTATCACTAATACCATTGAAAACAGTATCTGATGGCTACAAGACATTTTGTTCCAATGAGTTCTTATACGAGCTCGGCAGCGCTCAACAAGTTCACTTGCGATATTGTTTAGTCTAACATGTACATATTATTCCTGGAAGGAATTGCATAACTCCTTCGTGTCCTAAAAACGTCTGGACTTTGTCAGTAAATACTATCTGATACTGCCCGGTCTAGTTACGATTCCTGGCATCTTGGCTTATTAGATGTCGATGCCAACGCGTACTTGTCAACTAAATGCCTACTCGTTTGACAATTAAATTGGCTTGCTCATGAGCTTGATCGACTGCTAACCTCAGAACTGCAACTTTTTTCAGCTGTAACTCATTGAGCACCTATATGTTGATTTGCTCCATGAAAAACATTACCTGGGGTGGATGGTTGACAATGTTTTTTGCAAAGAAGTAAGAGCTGACATTGTTTGAAAAACAAACTAAAGTTAGCCTCTCTGAAAAAATCTGACCAAAGAGAAATCCACTAATTCAGTTGCCAAGACAGGTTCTCCGTATCGAAACTGATGACACCGTAAGTGTGTGTTTTGCACAGGTCATCAACATTCAGAGCTGTTTTAATCTTCTCTGCTCTATTATACCCATGTGTTTCTCTTCGGGGTAAGCAGAGTCAACATGCTATAACTTGGTGCATGTATATGGCGCGTTCTTGTGACACTTAAGGAAAGTAATGCCTCTGCTGTACCACTTAGCCTCGTCGTGAGCGCTTGTTCAACTGAACTGTGGTAGGGTCCCAAGTGATGGCCAAAAGGCCATCTCTACGTTGGTATCGCCAACAATGACTGCACATTTGTCTTCGACATATAAATCAGGCCAGTGTCACTTAATTAATTTGTAAAAGCTCCCTGGGCAAAGTCAATGCCCTGAACGTTTAATTCATCTATAACAGAATATATTTCGTGTTGTCATTGAAGTAATGCTCCTATGTAAAATATTCGAATCTGGACGTTTTAAATCTGTACTGAATGAAAACCTGGTTTTAAGAAATTTTAAACAAATCTATTGGTCAGATTGCCATGTTTCTCATCTTTACTCAGTGTTGTCAATTATAACTGTAAAACTGTAGCCTCTTTACACGTTTAGGATACTAGTAGTCAATTCATGAAAGCAGAGCTGTCATCTTGAAAAAATCAGGCAATTTGAATTTTTCAGGAGGATAACGTGTACGGTTTTCAATTGAGATCCTTGCCATCATTTGTACCAATTATAGTGTTAGTATCTGTCAATGAACGGTTCCTGTAGGTAGTGTAAGTTTACATAAATATTAAAGTATATTTATACAAATAAACGCTAATTTTGGGTTATTTAATAGCCACCATCTTCAAACTATCAGTCTTATTAGATTTCAATTGACAGCATTAAGTTATGCAAGTGAAAATTCATTTATGTTGATGTTTGGACCATTAGAATACTTCTATTTATTCATTTTTATTGACATTATTCTCTGCAAACATGTGTTTTCACATTTACATGTACCGAGGCAGCAATCTTGAAAAACGGCGGCCAACTTTGAGTTTTCAGGTGAATAACCTATTTTTCTTAAAATATATATGCTGGATATCATTTGTGCCAATTTTGGTGCTTGTATCTACAAATAAATGGTACTTAAAGGCATTGAAAGAATACATAATAAAGTATATTTATAACAAAAAAACGTTATTTTTGAGTAATTTTATGGCCGCCATTTTGAAACTATCAGTCGTGTTGGATTTCAATGGACACTCTTAAGTTATCCAAGTCAAAATCTATTCATTTTACTATTTGGATCATTGGAATACTTCAATTCATTGACATTCTACTCTGAAAACATGTGTTTTCACATTCACATGTAACGAGGCGGCCATCTTGAAAAACGGCGGTCATTTTGGCTTTTTTCAGGTGAATTACCTATTTTTCTTAATATTTAGGTTATGGATATCATTTGTGCCAATTTTGGTGTTTGTATCTACAAGTAAATGGTAATTATAAGCATTGTAAGATTACATAATAAAGTATATTTTTACAAAAAACGCTCATTTTTAGCAATTTGATGACCGCCATCTTGAAATTATCAGTCCTATTGGATGTCAATGGACAATATAAAGTTATTCAAGTTAAAATCTATTCATTTTAACATTTGGATCATTAGCATACTTCTATTTATTGACATTCCACTCTGAAAACATGTGTTTTCACATTTAAATGTAACAAGGCTGCCATCTTGATAAACGCTGTCCATCTTGGATCTTTTAGTAGGATAACCTATTTTTCTTTAAATACAGGTGCTCGATACGATTTATGCCTCTTTTGGTGCCTGCATCTTCAAAGGAACGGTTCATATGGGCATTGTAAGATTACATAATAAAGTATATTTATACCAAAAACGCTTATTTTGAGTCTTTAAATGGCCGCCATCTTGAAATTATCAGTCCCTTTTGATTTCAATTTATTATATTGAGTTATTTAATTTAAAATAAATTTATTTTGATGTTTGGATTATTAACATACTTCTATTTATTGACATTATACACTGAAAGCATGGTTTGCATATTTGAGAAGCGGTCATCTTGAAAAACGGCGGCCATCTTGGTTTTTTCAGGTGGATCTCGTGCTTTTTAAAAAATGTACATCCTTGACATTATTTGTGCCAAATTTGGTGCTTGTATCATAAAGCGAAGTATTCTGTTCATAAAAGTGACTTAAGCTGCCGGACTAGTGGTAAAGAATAACATTTTAACTCTTTCATGATCAAATAGTTTTGGGATGTTTACACCTTCACACGTTCATTGTTACGCGGCCTTTAGTCATGATCCCAACTGTTTGCATATGAGCTTTTAAGCGTCATTGAGAGTGAAGGAGCAAAGTATAGTTTTACCCAGTCTGCTTTCGTATGCCAAGCATTTTGGTAGTTACTGTAATTGCAATTGGGAAATCTCAATAAAACGGTTATTTTGTATCCCATTTGAACTACAAAGGTCGTGAAATGTTCACGATAGAACAAATTGTATCTATGAAATCCATTTTTGCAAAATATTCAAACTAATTTTGATTAAACCGGTAGAGATTGAATATAATGATAGGGCTGTTGTGTTTTACTGTGTACCTAGATAGCGCAGCCGGTAAAAGCGTTTGCTTTTCAAGTAAATGCCCTGTATTCCTTTCCCAGTTTAGTCAAAACTGTTTACTATGCAAAGTCCTTTTTTATAGACCTGTCAGTCACCAATAACGCAGAGGTCAATGGGGCAAGTTATAATTATGTAGTCTTGTTGGTTAGAATAAGTGTCCCTATAAAACTCACCCTATTACGTCATGTTTTAATTACTGATAGCCTAGTGATAGGTACAAATGCAGACTTTAAGAATTGTCTGAGCTAAAATCATAGTCAAAATGGCACAGCCCAATTTCATGCTAGTTATATTACCATTTTTGGGGTCTGTTATGGTTTTACCTGTTTAAGTAATTTAGATTTGTTTTCAGCATATCCAAGATCGACATTTTCCATAACAATGTTTAGATAATTTTAATAACCTCGGTCACACTTATAGCTTAAATACTTTTGAAGAGTCTGATCGAAAAATGGGGCTTTTAAGCTTACCTATAAACACAAGTAGAAATACGAGTTAGAAATAGAAGAGCTTTTAAGTTAACCTATCAACACAAGTAGAAATAAATAGCTTTTAAGCTAACATATAAGCACAAGTAGAAAGAGAATAGCTTTTAAGCTTACCTATAAACACAAGAAGAAATAGAATAGCAGACATAGTTGTCCTCTTCGCAAACTATTTGTACGGTTCTTATCTCGATACTAGACTTTCAAAATATTCAAACAAGCCGAATATTTGAACTATAGAAGAGAAAATGTGATTATTTACCGCTTAAACGAAATGAAGCGCAAACAAAATGCAGAAAAACGTAGACATTTATGTAACCACGTTGTTTTAATCATAATTTTTAACATGTTGAAGCCTTTTTGCAACAAGAATAATTGTTTTAGCATAAACAAGTGTTTTGGAACGAATGACATTTTCTCCTCTCTATGAATAGTCACACTTCGTTTAATAGCGACGCTCCAACTCAGCTCAAATATTGTCCTGTAGGAGACATGTGACAGCTTTACGGTAGACAAAAGTCCACAAATTTCCTTTTGGAGATTTTCGAACAGCTTTCGTCCTATTTTAGATATAAATCATATTTTTAAAGACTATAAGCCGTACTAATTGTTGGTCTCTCAATAGATGATATACATTGTACTGTATGTGTATACGCTTGTTAAGACAGGGCACGTTGACAGCGCTCTTATCTTATTGACCTTTCGCTAGTACAGTGGAGAATACGTTATTCTTTCCCGTTTAAACGCAAACGAACCGCAAAAGCACTGCAGTAGAAAGTAGAAAATGACAACTTTTTTAAAAATTTCTATCTACAATGTATCTACATGTATTTTAATCTCAGTGACAAACAGCTTGGAGCCCGATCAGACGCCGGTTGACCCGGCGTCTGATCAGGCTCCAAACAGTTTGCAGTGGAAATAATAGTTTAAGCGTAAACGCGTATAATATAGGAATAAACAACATATTTTTGACGTTCATGACGGTATGACTACATTAGCTTCGCAGGGGGTAAATTCCCTAAACGCCCGAAGGGCGTTTACGTTAAATTTACCCCCGAAGCTAATGTAGTCATACCGTCATGAGCGGCAAAGAGATGTTGTTTATTCCTTATATTTATATTTATATTTTCTGTCTTGTCAATTTAATGTGTTTATTGGCCAGATCTGTTTTTCTGTATAAGAATTTATCATATACCGGTCAAAGAGGTTTGATAGATGTAATGTCGATGTAATAGCCATTCCAGTTTCTAAATATGGTGAGAAAGTAGTCCCAACTACATGTACTCTAACTGTATTAAACATTCAGGATTTTTTACAGTAAACTTTCTCTCTGTGAATGGAAAAGACTTACAAGGCAAACAAATAACAGTGCAACTGCGCCCCTTGTCGCAGACCTATTTTTGTACTGTTATGAGAGGGACTTTATGCTAAGTCTAAAACCTGATACACAGGCAGATATGATCGAAGCCTTTAACAACACATCGAGCTATCTAGATGATATTTTTAATATAGACAACCCATTTTTTGATACGTTGTTTCCTTTTATTTACCCAAAAGAATTACGCCTTAATAAAACAAACGAGTCAAATTTATCGGCACCATTTTTAGATTTGGATCTTTTAATAAATAACGGTATTGTTTCTTCTAAGATTTACGATAAACGAGATGATTTTGATTTTAGTATTGTAAACTATCCTCATCTAGATGGCGATGTTCCCCGTTCTACATCTTACGGGGTTTATATTTCACAACTTATTCGTTTTGCTAGGGCTTGTACCTCTGTTGAGGACTTCCACATTCGTAATAAAACTATTACTGAAAAGCTTCTCAAACAGGGGTACAGATTTCATAAACTTCGTAAAACATTTTCTAAATTATTTTATAGAAATCTTCCTCTCATTAACAAGTATAAATGTAACTTAAAGTCTTTTCTGCGGCAAGGTATTTCACATCCGGAGTTTTATGGTGATGTGATTTACAGACTTCGTAAGATTCTTGGACATATGCATTTTCAAAACCTATTTGTGAAACGTATTAGATTTTTCCTCAAAAAAGATTATGATCCAACTATATTGCTGCGCACTTCACGTTTGGTTATCGATCAATCTACAATTGATAACTATGCTTTCCTCTTTGGTTGTGCGACGACAGACAGGGCTTAGCACTACATGATGATGTATCTCTAAAGCCGTCCTTAACCGGGAGAGTTATGTCAGATTTTCGTGCTTTGGTTTTTCTCTCCCTCTCTGTCGTACCCTAAACCCTCCCATATCTTACAGTTACTCGTGACTACAGACTATTCGCTTGAGTACAATTTGACCATTGCCATAGTGGGTTATTTTTAACACGGGCTTGAATGTTTAATTCTTTCCCGTGTTACTAATAATCCTGTCAGAGAATTTTGTTGGATGTTTTACATGTATTTACTTACTGTGCTGGCGGTCTTTTTTATTGTAAGGTTGTGGAACAGGGTTTATATTTTATGTACACTGTTCGTCTTTATAGGTGAATATAGGAGATAAGTGTGAGGTTGGGCGCCCCTAAACCCAGATTTAACCCCCCAGTGGTTGTTAAAAATTAATTAATTTATAATTGATTATTGATTGCTACTGACCGTACCAAGGCGGGCTCCTATGTTCACTTAGCTTTATGTTTGTCTTGCGTGTTGTTTTCTATTTAGTGTGTGGATGAAGGAATGGTATTGCGTGTGTGTGTGTGTGTGTGTGTTTGTTATGGTATGGCTGTGTGTGTTCTGCTTTAGAGATGGGTGTATTGTTTGTGTTGCGTTTCCTGCTTGAGTCTTCTTTCGTATTTATTTGAATATCTATTGCCAAAGCACATTCTAAAAATACAGGTCGCGGTTGTTTTCTTAACCCATTTACACACATAGCAACGCGATGGCAACGACCTATGGGTCTGTATCACTCCGCTAGTGTCATATGACCGTCGACCAATGGGAGCTTATTGTTAAGTGCCCGATGTAGTCTATTTGAACAAGTCCACGAACAGCACGGGCGAAATCCGAACTGGCTAAAACCAGTTCCGAAGTGTAGGTTCATCGACAGATGTATCGCAAATTTAATAGGATTACATAAAGACTTTACAGGGTGAATGTAAATATTGGGAAATAATAGCGTTTTCTACACTGTAACACTGTAATGTGTTTTCCAATGCAAACGTAACACAAACGCATGCAATACATGTAACATGTTGAACATACATGTACATACTTTAAAGCTATATATCAGGAGAGGGTTAAGATGCTGTTTGCTGATTGCATTGCTTGAAAATCATGGTGTAAAACCCTTTACATAGCCAGTGTTAAGTGTTTAAGATTGGTGATTGCTTAAAACAGACTGGAAGTAAATCAAAACAGATCCTGATGCAGTTTTACAGTGGAAAAAACGTTATTCTTTCCCACTGAACGCGTTTACGCGGAAACTATTATTTCTATTGCAACGAGTTTGCGGTCAGATCGGACGCCAAACTAATCTGGCTCCAAAATGTTTGCCACTCACAGTAAATACATTTTGTAAACCGTTAATATTTACAAAAAGACTCTTTTCTGCATTTTAGTTAATGCGTTTACGTTTTGTTTGCGTTTTACCCTTTCCCACATAGCATATCTCTAGTATTGAATATAGGTGTCCACTTAAAGCAGGTTGAAAGTAAAGCAGAATGCGCTTTAAGCGCATTCTGCTTTACTTTCAGCCTGCTTTAAGCTATCATCTGCTAGAATATAGAAAATATTTTGTATTATACATATTTATGACTGTATAAATTGGAACTATTTTCTTCAGGGCAAGAATAAACTGAATGCGCTAAAAGGCGCTTCTATGGGGAAAAGGGTTAAACGGGTAAAAATAACGTCTTCCCTACTGCATTCGTTTTTTTCTTTTGAAGCACCTTCATGTACAAATGCAGCAAAACCTTTCATTAGGCTTTAATCATTAGTTTGAATGGCAAACATTAAAGAGCCTAATCATATGCTGGCGTATAATCTGGTTCCAAACTGTTTGCAATTGAAATACTAGTTTTAGCGTTAACAGGCTTATTTGGAAACAATAACGTTTTTGTTCCATTATATAAACACGAAGACTTAATTGTGTCCATTCTAAGCGCAAACAAAACGCAAACTAAACACATAACACATGTAGAAAATAGTCGGAGTTTCTAAACTATTTATTTTTATCTGAGTGCCTAATAGTGTCTGACCAGGGTACACATTTTGCAATAGATATAACTAGTTTAAGTATAAACGCGTTAACTGGGCAAAGTATAACGCACTTTCCACTGTAAGGATATCAAAACACGATTATCTATACCTGCTCAAAAGCAAACTAGAGGCGACACATTTATATGTATGTAAATTAATAAAAACTTTGAGCATGTCGGTTGGCCCAATTTATACTTACTGGGATTCAGCTTTTGTTTTCAGGGGATAGGGGTCCAACCGAACTGTTGGCCATCTTTCACGCAAAAACCGCCTTAAACGACATAACCTTCTTCTCCACTAGCATAACTCACAACACAGATTTAGGTCGTTGATCAATTGGTCGGTGTATGATTGGGCTTAAAACTGTTTGAAACTTGACACAATAACCTGGCAACACTTAAGAAACAACATTATCTTTATCATTGTAGGTGCACGAGTATTTCGTGTTCAATGCCAAGGCCGACAACACTGAAACTTGCAAACAGAGGCGTGGAGTTCGGCCAGGATCAGAACTGTTTGACATTCATATTATTTCTTTAAATCAGAAAGACATACTTTTCAAAATATTAATACGTCGTAAAACAGACGAAAATACGCCAGGAACTGTGTTAGACGGGAATTTACACCATAAGTGCAGTGAAAGGGTTTAATTGCAGAAAATGTTTCGCAAATATTACGTTTTACATATTGTTTGCGATTACAGTGGAAAATATGTATATAGAGGATCTTAAATGAGTGTTCATATTTATTTGATTTATTAAATGAGTTTTTTTGAAACGATAAAAAACAAGCTTTAGCGAGTTTTTTATCGTTTCAAAAAGACGAATTTAATAAATCAACTAAATATGAACACGAATATAAGATCCTATTTATATCATATTCAAACACACACTCATATTTACAGCCAATTTCTCAGGAGTAAAGTGTGTTGTAGTAAGGTATTCCTTATATAGAAATAATCAATGGAAGGCGAAATGAGGTTTTCTAAGTGCCTGGGGAAAACGTTGCAAATTTCTCAATATTTTATTGACTTATTGTCACTATATAAGCCGTTATTCGATTATGATTTAGATTTAGAATCTTTCTGATAATTAAGTAAACTGTAAAAATCACGTCGAAAAAAATGTTGAAATACAGTTTAACACCTCACATCATAACGTCACAAATATTTCCATATAAGGAATAACAGTCGTGGCTATGTTTGCTCAACATTTGAACGAAGACACACACAGTTTGTCTCAAGTGTCTACTAATCACTGTCACTGTCGATTTGTTTGAAAACCCGTCTAAGTTTTGGAACGTTCGGCCATTAATCTGTGCTATTGTGCATATGGAAATTTCCACAGTGAATTGGAGCGCCGAAAATGTTGTGTTGAAACGGCCAGAGACATGTTGGGTTGATGACCTAGCTTCTGTACATTCAACTTTGAATCATGTACTTTTGAGCAGAGTGAATGGAGAGTCTCTTGTTTGGATTCAGACTTGCATACGTTTCAGTGTTGATTTCTACAGGATTTCTTTTAAACCAAAGATCCTGCGGTCAATAAACGGATGCTAGTGCAGTGTTAGGGGTGAGTTTTGGTGGCCATAAATTATAGAAAGTATGGCTGGGACAAGAGTAGCCGGTATGTCTTTTTCCTGCATAGATCTAAATGGTTTTAAAAAGTAATGTAGCTTATGATATTAATAGGGCAGCGATGGGGATTTGTATGATATGACCAAAGTTTGGGCAAAGCAGCTCGAACATGATGTCCCTTGGGGCTTCGTCTGACGTACTGGTTTTGGTTTGCCTGTCTGTAAACTGCACATCTCGTGGTCAATTGGACCGTACCTCCTGATCCGTACCATATAAAATGTATTTACACCTCTGAATACCGTTGATCAACATCTTGATGAAATTCAGGAGGCTCTTTTGAATTCAGAAATAACAGAGACTGAAGTTAGAGATGCAATTAAATCTTTAAATGTAAATAAATCTGTTGGTGGTAGATTAGTACCTAAACATTTAGTTTATGGTTTTAATATACTACAGCCTTACATCATTAGACTTTTCAATAAGCTTTATACAAAAGGCGTTTTTCCAGAGCAATGGACTAAAACTGTTATTGTTCCGATACATAAGAAAGGTGATATTAATTGCACCGATAACTACAGAGGAATTGCTTTAATAGATGTTTTGAGCAAAGTGTACATTTCTATATTGACAAGACGTCTGACATTCTATACTGAAGTGTATAACAAAATAAGTGAATGTCAAAGTGGCTTCAGAGCTGGCTATTCAACTATTGATAATACCTACATACTGTATTCTATAGTTACTAAATACCTGCGTATGAAAAGGAAATCACTGTTTGTCGCATTCATTGATTTTCAAAAGGCGTTTGACTCTGTAGATCACAGCCTATTATACCACGTTCTGCTAAAGAATGACGTGCAAGGGAATCCTTTTAATGCTATAAAGTCTATTTACACATCTGTAAAATCATATGTAAGAACTAGCTCTGGGTCAACACGTACGTTTGAATGTCCGATTGGTTTACGACAGGGGTGAAATTTAAGTCCAATATTGTTTGTAATGTTTATCAATGAATCAGATGCTCTGCGATGAAGGTATACGCGGTGTGTAGTTATTTCCTGACTTAGTTATATTGCGCTGATTGCAGATACTGTCATCGGGTTGCAAAAACAATTGAACTTTTTACAAGAGTTTTGTAAAGTGTACAAACTTAATGTGAATATCTGCAAATCCAAGGTTATTTTTTCTATAAAAGAGGTGGTAGACTTGCAAATCGTGAAAAGTGGACATATGGAGGCAATAAACTCGATGTAGTAAGCTTCTTTACTTATGTTGGCATACATTTTACAAATCGTTTTTCCCTATATAAAATGGCTGAATCAACAGCTTGTAAAGCAGAAAAAGCCCTGCTAAGACTTTTCAATTCATTGCATCAGTTTGCATATTTACCATATCGAACGTTTTTTAAGCTTTTTGGCTCAAAGATTTCATCCATTTTGTTATACGGATCAGAACTGTGGGGAGTAACAGACATGCCAAGTGTTGAAAATGTACAAGTTTTTGCGTGTAAGCGGCTTCTAAAAGCAAACACTCATGCATGTAATGATGCTATATTAGGGGATCTTGGACGATACCCAATGGGCATATTTGCCGCAAAAAGCTGCATTAGATACTGGTTGAGAATTGTGTCAATGCCACGAAACAGGTACGTTAGGTTATGCTATGAAATTCTAATGCATTATGATAGGCTAGGCTATAACAATTGGGTAACTAATGTGAGAACAAATTTATATACAAATGGTTTTGGGTATGTATCGGAATCTCAGCATGTATCTAATTATCATCTATTTATTTCAGAATATCTTCAGCGTCTTAAAGACCAGTATACACAAAATTGGAGAAGTAGGTGTATAGACAAAAGCAAATTGAAGCACTATGTTGGCTTCAAGCAGGAGTTTATTTCTGAAAGATATATTCATGTAATTAACATTGCAAAATTTAGAACAAGTCTGGTAAATTTTCGAAGCTCAGCTCATTGATTGATGATAGAAAAGGGCAGGCACTATGGAATTTCACCAGACTTTCGAACTTGTCCTTATTGTGAAGGTTGTATAGAGGACGAATTCCATTTCATTCTTGTATGTCCGTTATATAGAAGTTTACGTCAAAAGTACATATCTGATACCTATGCAAAAAAGTTCTATAGTTTGATGTCATCCATAGATACAGATACTCTTCGCAATTGTGCCATGTATATCTATTATGCCTTTAAAGAAAGAAACACTCATCTTGAAATTTTTGCTTAAATGTATTGTAAATGATGCTGGATAAGATTACAATGTTGCATTTTATCTCTGTCAACATTGACCTGCCAATACAGATTTTGAATAGGAAGTCAGTTATGTACATTTTTTGTTGTTAAATCAAAACAGTGCTTGGTCTTGCATCGATATATGAGCCAACTATATATACCTCACACACATGCGTATGTATTGAGCTTTGTATTATATTATATATTTGTGTATGGGCGGGAGGCCTAATTGCATAATAAAATATTGAATTGAATTGATTTTATTGTTCCTGGTCTCCTTCCGTCTATTGACACTCGATCGTTGCCAGCTAGGTCAAAGTCAGCCATTGTTTGTTATGAATATTAGTCGGTCGTTCCGTGTAATAAAGATGTATGTGTGTTACCAAATAATTCACGCGCAAATATTGATTATAATTATGAACTTAGCAATGCAATAGGGCGTTTAACCCTTTTATCGCCGAAGTCGTCTTACATCGATATTTGCAAACAGTTTGGATCCATATCAGACGCCGCGTTACGCAACGTCAGAGCAGGATCTAAACTGTTTAGCACTCGTATTGATGATTCTTAAGTCATACTACCTTAAATGTAAATTTGACACGATCTTGCAAGCAACAATTTTGAAGCAGACAACAATATAACGGCGAATGGGTAAAAACCTCATGATTTTTTTGGCGGTAATTTTAACATATTTGATTCCGTAAACATAAGAAATAATGTCCTTTTTTGAGATATTTTATTTAAAAGTTATGCGGGTTAGTAAGGATCAAAATCAACTGTGTCGAACGGTGATGAAATAAGTTAGTACATATACATGCGTGACACGCGTTAATCGTTCGTACTTAGACATTTCATGTTCAATGAAGCATGTTATTACATTATTATGTACACCTATTGAAATGGCAGCATATTTGACAGTTCTTTTTCTAAACTAATTTGAAGTTCTTACCTTTCTTTGCATGTTTTAACCCTTATAGAAGTCGCCAAGCACGTACATGTAAGCAAATACAGTGGAGCAGGAGGAATTTGAACGTGGACATTATATTGGTTCCACAAGTTGGTAAGTTGTTGTTCTTGTTGTGAAACGTATTTATCTTTATTTCATGTTAACTCTTTCAACACTAAGTAACTATTGTCAGTTATTAGGTTATATTGTGAATTAATAAATACTGGTCTAAATTAGCAAACAGTGGTCCTTCAGGATCCCTCCTATCTGGGTCAATACTGTTTGCAAATGTATTGAGTATATTCTAAACAGGACCATGGCGTTGAAAGAGTTAATTCTTTGACTGTTATCGGCTCTAAAAGGCGACTTTGCAAACGGTTTGGGTCCTGCTCCGATGCCGCGTTATGCCGCTTCTGATCCAAATCCAAGCTGTTTATCACTTGTTTCAACATTTCTTTAGTCAAAACAGCCCTAGACTTGACTTTAGAAATATTGCAGACAACACTACCGATGCAGACTATAAGCAGACGATGAAAATTGGCAGTGAATTTCACTGTGAATAATATGTTACTGCTTGTAAAATATGTTGCAGGACCACTACAACTGAAGAGGCGTAGTGTCGTATGTTATAAACTGTTTCAAGGGCTAAGTATAATAGTTCTTATAGTTTTGGCTATTTGTTATCTATAGTTCAGCCCTCTATGAAGAATGGTTATATCTTGTGCTTAATGTTTTGCATTCTGTAGCAGGTACAGATAGTTGTTCGCCAAGTAGATACACATTATTAGTGCGTTCATCCCATTTGCTAGCCGGTCAAACATCTATTAGAGAAATAGGGTTACAGTGGAGAAGATGTTATCTCCTGTTTAACCCTTTCCCTTATAGAAGCGACTTTTAGCACATTCATTTTATTCATCCGCCAAAGAAAATAGTTCCATTTTATACTGTCATGAATATGTACCATAAGAAATATTTTCTATATCCTAGCAGATAGTAACTTAAAGCAGGCTGAAAGTAAAGCAGAATGCGCCTAAGGGCGCATTCTGCTTTACTTTCAACCTGCTTTAAGCAGTCACCATTTTTCAAAACTAAAATCAGGCCATGGGGTAAAGGGTTAAACGAAAATGAACGCAAACGCAATTCAGTAACATGTAGAAAATTATAGTTTTTAGAAACTATAAATGATTCGTTTCCATCTTAGTGGAAAACAATTTTGAATCGGATCAGGCACTGGATCATCCGTTGTCTGGTCTGACTCCAAACTGCTTTTCCTCGAGATATACAAGAGGCCACTCACAGTTGTAAAGCAGGTTGAAAGCTAAGACTAATGCGCTTTATTGTATTTTGCTTTACTTTCAGTTTGATTTAAGTGACTATTTGCTAAGATATCGGAAAAACTTTCTGTGGTAAATGCTCATGATTGTATTAATTGTACCTATTTCCTTCAATGGAGAAAGGAATTAAATAAAAAGGCCGTTCTATGGGAAAACCTTAGTGTTTTTATAATATGATTGGCACACCGTTTAGGGCCTGATCAGGCCCCGGGTTACCAGAAACATTAGCAATGGAAATACCTTTTTCAGAAAAGCCTCATTCCTATGAAAGAATTATGTGTTGTGTACATGTACAATCATAACTAGAATTTGAACTTGAGAAAACGCATGTTTCTCCCGGGTTATTGTCCAAAAACATGCTAAGTCAAAAATCTATATTAACCCTTTCCCTTATAGAAGCGACTTTTAGCACATTCATTTTATTCATCCGCTGAAGAAAATAGTTCCAAATTATACCGTAATGAATATGTGTCATATTCAATACTTTCATTATTCTAGCAGTAAATAGATTAAAGCAGGCTGAAAGTAAAGCAGAATGCGCCTTAAGGCGCATTCTGCTTTACTTTCAACCTGCTTTAAGCAGTCGCCTATCTTCAATACTAGAAAAAGGCTATCAGGTAAAGGGTTAAGTAATAGATAATGTGACCTTTGACTTACCATCTGAGTTGCAATCCTAAGCACCCCCTTCTCATAGGCAATTAGTTAGAACAAATGTTATTGTCCGAAAATCAAATCAAGTCAAGTCAAAATTAATTTTTTGCAACAGCTCACGAGACTTTTGACCTTCCGACCTGAAATGCAATCGCATACCTTCCTTCATAATAAGCAACCGGTTCACTAAAAATTGATGATGATCGGCCCATAAGAACAAAAGTTATTGTCCGTTCACCAAAGCGTTACGGACGGACGGATAGACGGACGGACAAACAGACAAATAGCCAGGCAGTACAAAATCAATATGCCTCCCCACTAAAGCTGGAGAGATATTATAATAAGAGAGAAGTACAACAGAGAGTATCGAACATAGAACGCATTTTTACCAATTTACCATCTTACAGAAAACAAAATAACATACCATGACACAATACAATAAAAAGTGAAAGCTAACATTTTTGGTTAAAGAAGTGTATGGTATTTAGGAGGAAAAGGAATTCTCATTTTCCAACAATCACCGCCTCGCTGTTAGTACGCCCACTGTAACGAAAATTAAGTCATACAATTATATACATGACGCTATCCTATACAGTTTTCATCTGCATAAAACACAAAACATAGTGACAGTTTACCTTTGTTGTCATACGGTTTCATGTACATAAGAGAAATTATTATTTCCCATTTAATCAAAAACAATAAAGAAAACGCATGTAATAAAGTAGAAAAAATATAATTTGTTATTCAATATGTATAGTTTATATGGAAGAATTCGGGTTTCTTGTCCAATACATTCATTTATGCTATACAAATACTGTCTATGGCAAACAATTTGGAGCCAGATCAGACGCCAGATAACGCAAGATAACACCAAACTGTCTACCACTCAGATTAATAATGAATGGTCAGACAGTTCTAAAATATTGACATGTTTCACTTTTTACTGCAATGCGTTTGTGTTGTTTTGTTTGCGTTTGAAGGGAACGCACAAGGTATTCTCCACTGTATACACAGTAACACGATAACCGAGCCCTACCATGCATAAAAACGTTGATGCGTGCATATGTGTGTGGACATTTTGTTACAAATGCATGCGGCTAAGTCAAAATCAAGCAAGCTACTTAGAAATTAGAATACTAGTAGGTTGTTAAGTCGTTGTTTATTTTAGGATCACTGCATTTATAGCATTTTGATTAGTATAGCCATCACCAGTATTCATTATTAATATTTTGTAAATATTGTCATTGTTCAAATTGTTTCGATGTTGCTGCTAATGCGTTGACGTGGTCGTTGAAACATTTATATTTAAAAGGATACTTTGGACAAATTTAAATCTTTGACTCACCTCATCTCACACAGCGGTGCTACAGGTATACCGGCAATAGCAGTGCATGTTAAGTCAGCCCAGGCATAGTTTAATTTATAATAAAGGAATGCACAGTCTTCAATGTCTGCCCCAGTTGAAGAATTTGGCTCACCATTACCCCAATCTATAAACCACATAAAAATTGGCTAAATGATACGAAATTGTTAAAGATGAATATATCCGTTATTGCTCAAACAATTTCGCCGCCTTAATATCGATTGGTTTGGTTTTGTTTTTGCTAGGTTGGATTAAGAGCAACGTGACTTGGGAAATATCGGTACGGGTGTCCAACAGTTTGGCTCTTTATAAAACGCCGAGTTTTACAGCTTTTGATATGCATGCAACGTTGTAAACTGATTGCAAAGTCGCCTTTAGTCGCCTTTAACGCTGTAATGATTCAGAAAAGAAAATTCGATTTAATTCAGACCGCCATTGAAAGTTAACAGTAGAAATACAGTAATGCCAATGCTGGACTATTTCCGGTGATTTACACCTGGTCAAAGTGTCTGAGTCCCTTCACTTCAATGACGCATACTTCACTACCATGACGTCATACGCCACTACCATGATGTCATCGTTTTTAAAAAAGAAACAAGACTGCAGTCTGACATTATTTCACAAGTTCAAAATTTAGGTATATAGACCAAAGTACTATCGTAATTAATACATGTATACAGCTTTTTTATTCTTGATCACACATACGGATACTTTGCACGTCAAATGCATTCACATTTTGAGTAAATAAAGAGGGATACTAATTAAATAAAAAAAATTTAGTAATACTCACACAACCCAAACCATTTAAATTGCAGTGCTTACAGCCGATTTATGGGAAATAGTTAAGTTTATAACGAAGGAGCATGGATTCATTCTGTCATATTTAAGCTAATATCTGTATTGTTTCAAGTCAGTCACGGCATCTTTTTCAATGACTGCAGACACATCGGTTTATGGCACATGTGTGACATTTCAAAGTATATGTAACTTCAAGTTAAACAGTTATTTTGTACTTCAAACATATCAATATGTGTGTCTCATTGATGCATTCAGTGTTAAATTCTAGGATTTATACCTTGATTTCTATCCAAAATCTAGTTTATTTTGCATTTTGGTCACTCGGTTCATTTACAAGAAACTATAAAATTGTCAAAACTTAAATTTGGGTTGAGTTTTGTGTATAATATACAGTAGATCTTTAAATAAGATTTTTTTAAATCAGTTTACAAGGCCAAAAGAGAGGCTTCATGAACGTTCTCCTTCATACGTCATCACTAGCTTCTCAAAACTCATAACGACAAGGTTACAAATATGACAGGCAGTACAATGTCAAGAACATTGAATAGTATTTGACAGCAGTACAAGCCAGAAAGAAATCATCATAGTCAGTGACTCACGGGGCGTTATTCTTTCTTGTTTAAACGAAACACAATGCAAAGCAATAAGATATAGAGTATGGCGGATGTTTGACATGTAGGGATGGTACGCGTTTTGCAATAAAAGCTGTTATGCTTATATCAAGTATGTCCATTGCAAATTTTGTCGCGTCAGACTAGACTCCAAGCTATACGCCACTCATATTAAAATGAATCGTAAGACATTTCTATAAATTGCCACTGTATTCGTTTTATTGCAATGCGTTTGCATTTCGTTTACGTTTAAACGGGAGAGAATAACGTCTTCTCTACTTTGAACAGTTTGGTAAACACTTTTTAAACCATTTTGCTTATGTCCAACATACAGTAAAGCCTCGCTATTACGACCACTAAAACGAAGGCTAATTGAGTTTATAATAGACAGGTGACAGCTTAAAGCAAGATGACAGAGAAATAGAAAGCTCCTATAGGAGCTTTCTGTTTCACTGTCACCTTGCTTTAAGCGGTCACCTATCGTAAACACCCTAATAATTAACATACTTTAGTGGTCGTTATAGAGAGGTTTTACTGTACTTGTATTTCAACGATTTAACTTTGGAATACGGGCAAGTTAGATTTCAGCCTATTCGAATGATCGATTCTCTGCTGTATTTGTTTCAGTACAAATGTGTCTTTAAAAAACGAAGAACGTCTTTCTCGACTGTCATTACCTGTGAAGTTTGTGAGTATATCACTATTGAACCAACGCCATTCACTTTCTATTGCCTCATCTGTTAGCCCAATCCACCAGTTCCTATCTGCAATAACGATACATGTACAGTGGAAAAAACGTTATTCTTTCCCGTTTAAACGCAAACGAAACGCAAACGCATAGCAATCAAATGGAGAAAAAGACAATTTATTGACAATCCTGACTTTTAATTTAACCTGAGTTGCAAACAGTATGGAGCCTGATCAGACACCGGGTTACTCGGCGTCTGATCTGGCTCCAAATTGTTTGCAGTAGAAATAAACGTTTTAGCGTAACCGCGTTTATTGGGAAAGAATAACACATTTTCCACTGTACATTGTAAAATTCTTTGTAAAATAAAACTAATATGTATCCTCGTCAGTTCTGCTATACATGTAGTTAGACCGAGATAAATCGGAAATTGTTTACTTCAATTTTGGGACCACAGTGTGAGACCTAACACAGATTTGAACATTATCTCAGTCTAATAATACAAGTGCCTAGCATGTTGGATCCCTGGAGTTGCATTTGTGGCTTAAGGCCGTGCAGTAATAAATCCATTCAGAAACGCATTTAAAAATGTCCAGAGACGGGCATCCCTGGACGGTTTACATATATTCCTATAATGTCATTCTAGACAACTGTCAGTCTGAGCAAACAAAATGTGTACACAAACACAGGCGCATTTAAAAAAGTCGAAGGACAGGAGTCCCTTCATAGTTTATTCACACCATGCCATTCACGACCGCTGTCGGCCGGAGCAAACAAACACATGCAAAACAAATTATGTAAATGAAAATACAAATAACAAGAAAAGTCAATGAAATGGAACAGAATAATGGAACATGGATACTTAATCAAACTAAATAGCACACAAATGATGTAGGACACGCTCAAATATTGTAATAAAGATTGAGGTGGGGAAGCTGGCGGTTATAAAATATATATAACAGACTTGCTTATCCCAAAATCCGAAAACCATGCGATTCCACAACGAAGTTGTACTAGCTTCGTGATAGGGTGTCCAGTTTTGACTGGCTCATATCAGCGATCACGCGCTCTCCGAGAGGGGCAGTAATCTCTTTGATGCAAGTACATGTATATCAGTTGCTTTGCAAGTGGTTCCCTGCACCGCCGTAAAGATAAAGTGTACCAAGGGCCCGTTTCATTAAACTTCGTACGACAAATGTTGTCGTAAGTCAGATGATAAAAGTCTAAGTTATTATTTATTTCTCCCTCTGATCCTGTCTTGTGACATCTCTTTGGAATCGTCTTGAAAAGAGCGTGTCCTGACATATTGATAAGTCTAAACGTGGGCTAAAACTTCACTTTCCTTTGCAGGAAAAATGATGTTCAATGGTATTAACACATCCACCCCTGGACTCTGATCAGAGGGTAAATGAGCCTTCTGGTCAGAATCTAAACTGTTTGTCATCTTGCAGTATACGAGGGTCACTCAAAAAGTACTATTACTTGGATAATTCCTTAAAATCTGCATGTATAATTACATTGATTATCATATATGATGCATCGCTGAACGAAATTTTTTATGGTCTAGTAATGTATAATAGTTTGACAATATCATTCCTCTTCAGTGTGAACAATAGACACAAATACGGGTCAGTCATAGGCATTGGTCATTTTTGCTACTGCGCTTAACCGCATTTTCATATCGTATGACTTAGAAAAATTGCCATACTGATTTTAATGCTCGCCTTGTTTACATAGATTTTTAGTGAGCTTTCAATCCAAAAAGACTTATTATTGAATTGTCTAAAAATGAAATAGAAATGTGTTTTAACCTACTTTTTGTAAGATTAAAACTTACATTAAAAGGGAAAATTGTTAAAATATTGCAATATGTTTTATTAACAATAGATATTAAAAATTTTCTACAATTGTTTACTGATTAAATCAAATTGTTACGAATAAGTAAATTTTCAATTTCATATAAAACACGATATAGTTTTGCAACAAACATACATAATTTACATTTCGCACAACTTAAGTGTTTAATTTAACTGCTATAAATTGCAGACATGAATAGCGTATTCTACGACAAACAATACTAAATCCAATAAAATTGTTTTGAAACTTTAATATAACATCAGAAACATACAGTAATGTTAACAAATTAAAGCATAAAACTGTATTTGCTTCTTCAATGCAACACAATGCAACACAACACTTATTTGAAACTACATGTAGTAATGTGCTTGTAAGTTGATAATATACCAACCAGTTTAACCGTGTAAAATAAGAATATTGATTTGCGTGATACATCGTCAATCGTGATATTTCTTGAACTCAATGAGTATAGTATAGTTGCGATACAAATAATGCTATGCGAACAAAAAATGTTCAAATTATTCATAGCGTTTTATCCACCATCTTTAGGTTCTGAGAAGGTATTTTCAGAGGGCCATGAGGAAGAAGAGGGCCGAGCACCTGCCGCGTATAATATTTCACCCGGACAACACCCCTTCACATCGGGCAGTGACAATGATGAAAGCACTACATCAGCTGGGGTTTGAGATCTTAAATAAGCCCCCGTATACAGTACTGAATCTTATTAAATTAACAATTTTTGCGATTCGATGGCAATTCGCTTGCAATTCGATGGCAATTCGCTTGCGATTCAAAGCACTAACTTTACCCTCGGGTAAGTTTTCTTGAATGGTGTACCTCACAAATGTTCGCAAATATGCCTTTGTTATTTTTTTCGATTCCATTTTTGTCACAACCGCTTCGGAAAATTCGCGTAAAAATAGTCAAACGTAGGATTTGTTTTTTGAAGCGCGCGATTCGATGGCAATTCGATGGCAATTCGCTTGCGATTATCAATTTAATTTAATAAGGTTCAGTACTGTAGCACTGACCTGTCGCCATGTGACCTTTTCCTGTTTCCTGTCGTGAAAAGCTATCTCCGTGGGATACATTTTGACGATACAGACCAGCTTTCCGTCGCAGTACAGACCGCCATCGCTAACATCAGCGTTGCAGCATTCCAAGGATGTTTTGTCAACTCGTGGATACAGCGGTGCAGAAAGTGTATCATGGTAAATGGGGAATATTTTAAAAAAGATTAAGCATAGTTCCTGGTTTACGTCGCAAGATCACAGTGACATGACGTCAACGTCAAAACGTCCTGAGCCGGATACCGTGAAGTGACGTTGCCATAGAGACTCTGACATTTTCATTATTTGCGCGATTTTGATAAAAAAAATAGTCATAATACCAGAATTGAATTAAGCTATGTTTACTTGAAATTCATTAGCAAGAGAAATAAAGAAATGGTAAAACTTTTCCGCGAACTTTCTGATCACCCCTCGTAACTGTTTTAGTTCATAAAACATGATACCAAACTCATCATTTTTATATCATTCAATAAAATATAAAACATCTTCATCTAGTGTACAATGTTTAAAACTGGCTTTTATTTATACAGGTTAAAATTTCAAACAGTTTGAATAAGAAAACATTTATATACTCAATTCCAAAAGAAACTGTGCAATTTGTTTTCTGCAATTATTCAGTGACTATTTTCCTGAAAACTTAAGATGCACCTGCAAAACATGCAAAATAACGTCTTTCCCAATAAACTTAAATCTCTTCATACCAAGTAATAGATTTTGTTATCGAAGGATAGCAAATATACATGAGATATATTGTGCGAAAAATTAAATCGATACGTCTTCTAAATATTAAAATATTTGAAATTAAAAAGTGCACAGTTTCTTTTGGAATTGAGTATATTAGTGTCAAACACGACTTCTGATCAGACACCAAGCTGTTTGAAACGAACATACTTGCTTTAGCATGAGCGCATGTAGTGGAAAAGCATAAAGTGTTCTCCTCTGAACCAACCTTTCATTTGTCGTGCATGCGTTATCAGGAAGTTGTTTTCATGGGCATTTGAAATCTCCACAAGATGACCTCCATGTTGGCGACAATAGTTCTAAAATATAATTTCACATAATTATACAGTGCAGAAGAATACTAATTTCCTATTTCAACGCAAACAAAATGCAAACGCATTGCAATGAAATGTACAACATGTATATTTTACAAACTACTAAGGAATCATCTAATTCCGAATGGCAAATAGCTTGGAAATCGTCAAGCATGACAAATCACAAGCTACATCATCATTCTGAAGATGATCTTGGTAGTGGTCAAAATCGTCAAAAGTGAAATTATTAAGTGTTGTTAATAGACGAAATCAATGAATAAAAGTACGTTTTACCAGCATTATGAACTCATTTTGTGCTTAACGTCATACCTCTGCCTCCGAAAAACCAATGTTAATGGTGCCAAACAGATAACAGCTCCCATCTCCAGCAAGCCAGCCTGATTTACAGTCTGTTGCTATCACTGCACAGCCTGCATAATTATTAAATAGAACAAAGTAAGCTGAGCAATAATGCATCATTGGTAAACAATAAATTTTTTTAAATGTTTCTGTATTTATCGTTAAAAGATGATTTGGTAAAATCTCAGAACTATCTCGTTTCTTCGTATTCGCACAGTTAAGAAGATGTTTAAACACAAACGTATTGAAATTAAATGTAGAAAACGACAATTTGTTGACAATTCATTCCATTTTAATTTGGCGTTTGATCTGGCTCAGAACTGTTTGCAATGGAAGTAATAGCTGTAGAGTTAACTCGTGTTTTGGGAAAATGTTACGTCTTCTCCTCTGTATGATCTCTATTGTTCAAGAAACAAAGTATTGAGGAGGTGGGAATGTATTGTAGATATTTTCATTGTATTTAATTGATGATGATCAGGATGAATGGATAAACATACCTGAGGGCAATATATGACGCAAGGTCTAAGTCTTATTTACATTTTAGTTGCATTATTCTGTCGTAATATCGTTGCTGTGAAATTGTGGTCTGCAAAGAAATACTCATTTAAGATTTATACCTTTTTGATTAAAGACCCTTAAGGATGAGTGTCAGACACCGAGACACGCGACGTCTGATCTGGACCCATACTGTTTGTAAGCACCTGTCAAAATGTGACAAGGAGAAGAGTTTAAAATCATGCTCTCAAAATTTCACAATATAAACATATTTGATTGCAATATATATTTACACAAAGTTCTGACAAAATTATAATAGGATAACACCAAATTAGATTTGGCTTGCTAATCCATGAAGCAAATTACAGACAAATCTCTCCGTGACGACCACTATAAAAAAGGCTAAATGATTGTATTAAATATAGGTGACAGCTTAAAGCAAGGTGAGTGTTAAACATAAAGCACATCCAGAAGCTTTCTGTTTTACGTTCACCTTGCTTTAAGCATACATCTGACTTTTATACAAAATACTTAATTATGTTAACTGGTCGTTTTAGAGGGATTTCACTGAATATCAGATGCATCTTTTCACTCACATGGTAACAGAAGTAAAGCAATGACGATCCTCATGACTACTTCAAGCGAACTACAAACACTTTCAATGTCTTATCTAGTGACTGAGTTAACCAGTCCACTTCTTATTTAAATCATTGCTATGTTTGATAAGGAACACCTGACATAATACACTGGTTCTGTTCCAATTAGAATGGGTTGGGTTTTACGGCACTCTGACACTGAACAAGTTATATAGCGCCGATGAATGGTGAGACGTACAGCTAATGATGAGGCGTAATTTTAGTAAGATGAATTTGGCTAATCTCACTTGCTGCGAAGCAATCGACCTGGGTGGATGGATGGATGGATGGATGAGTTTGTATAACGATACTGCGACATAAATTAGGTCATACAGCGCAGATAATGATAAGGGAAGATGAGATGAGATTATGATGATTTCAGGAAGATGATTTCGGCTTATCTCATTCGTTGCCAAGCAGCGCATGGGATCCATTCGATTCAATTTCAATTCAAAATTGTATTGGTATTAAACATAATTATACAATGTATATAGTCATATAACATAATACTAACATGACTAGTAATAAAAACTATTAGACCAGGAAATATAATTACATTAGCAAGAGAAAAAGTAGAAAAGTATGAAAAAGGTGAGATGGCAGTGATTTAGCATTCCGTTGTATACAGCACAATATGAATTAACTACTTACATTATAGTAGATCAAAAGCCTTCGTTTGAGTTCTTGGCAGTGGAGATAACCTCGTTCGAAAAAACATAAAGATTATCTATGACAATTAAGCCCCCAAACTGCGGCAAAGTATGAAGTTCGACATGTCTTCCTTTTAGTTCTTAGCAGAGAGTGTAGTCTCAGTCAAATAAGCAAAAGCATTCCCTATGACATTTAATCAATGTGTGCCTAGCATCCCATTAAAGGGATATCGGCAAACAGTATAGTATTTGATCAGACGCCGCATAATGCAGCATCATTCTGATCAGATTCTACGCTGTTTGCTGATAGGAATTTCATATAAACAAAACGAAAATGGACATTTAGGCCAGGCTCCACTTTAAAAAAAGAAATTGACCAATCTAATACTAGTATATACGCATGGAAAAATCAACTGTGCGCTTATGGATTAAGCCCCAGAACCGCTGAAATGTAGGAAGGAATCTGCGGGCTCCAATTTGAACAATTGCATGTAAACTTCCTGCGCTATAGATGACCTGCATATGTGGCTATGAAAAAGGGGTTAAATATATGTGCTGTCAGGAAAGTGTGAACCTAACGCACAAACTCAGCCAAATGCCTTCTTATTATAATAGACACATATATCTTAAAGATACATTCATTTCTTCTTTGAAAGAGATAACTGACATATTGTGTTAATAAAACATAGAATACCGGTCCTCATTCGCCTTTACGTGGACACTTTCAGTCTCCAATTAGATGCGATTCATATTACATAATTATACATGTATATAGGGTTGATTTTTCCAATATATTGCAAAATGACAAACAGCGAAGACCCTATCAAAGGACATCAGTCTCTAAAAACACGTTAACCTATTTATGCCCGGATCTTGCGATAACCTCTACCCATGTGCTAGTTGAACGATTTCATTAGGTATACAGGGAAGATATAAAAACGTTACAGTGTGTGTCCATTCGGCAGAAAATTGCACATACAATAGCAAACGGTGCTGACCTTGAAGAAAGGTCGCGTAAAGGTTGTGTTCATCTGGGTCTACACTGTTTGCTGTTGTAGACTACAGGTATTATTGAGTTAGCCAGATTTGGCAGCAACGATGTAACTTGGGGTTAGACAAATGGTATTCTTCTCACGCGATAACTGTGTCCATTGTGACATAAATACATGAACAAGTCTGTTTTCTCTATAAGATGTAAGCCATGGTGTCGGTTTTGTTTGTACTCGTGATTACATGTAAGTTTTTACATTTAACTGTTTCAACACTTATTAACTCTTTTGAGTAATTATGCTCCCTTTTGTATCTTTATAGTTACCTAAACATAAACCAGTCTACTTGGAATTAAATATAGTATGATAAATACTGCTCTAAATTAGAAAAAATGTAGACTCTGATCAGAGGGTTCCTATAGGAAATCTCTGGTCAGAGTTATACACTGTTTTCAAATGTATTCAGTATATTTCATACAGGTTCATGGTGTTGAAATAGTTAAAACATGCATAGACATATACAGTGAAGCTTGCTCATAACGAAATCCGGGGGACCTTGCAAATTATTTCGTCTTATCCAAATTTCGTCTTATCCATATAACGAAATTTTACTGTGAATAGTTTGCTTATAACGAACTTTTTATTCATCATATTTTTAGTACAAAATATATTAGAAAGAAAGAAAGGTAAAAATGCACTAATACTTCTTTATCTTTAATATTTCTTGTTTAATTTACTAAATATAAATCAATGATAACAAAAAACGATTGGCTATGAAATAAGGAACTCCATTTTTGTTCTCGAAATTGAACCTGTTCCATGTTTAACTCTTCTCTGTTCCCAGTTTTATATTCAATGAAAATTCAACCCATTACGAATATCTAATCAGTACATTTTATTAATATGAAACCTTTTTTTAATAGATCTAATCTGCTCATATAATATCAATGAGTATTATGTTTTTGCAGTATCTGGGTGTCAAACAGCATGTATTCCAATCAGACACCCTGTTACATGTATTAGATATCTGATCTGGATCCAAACAAATAATTATGCCCTGTGCATACATGTAATTATATGCAGGTGTTTAATGATATCAATAGCATAATATACAACTCAACTTTTATTATTTATTAAAGTGTCACATATAAAAGTTACATCATTCAATTACAATAAATATTTCTTGGTAAACTTTTATACTCGGCCGTTAGTCGACTTATGAGACACTATTATCAAATGCATGTACATAATATAACAATTAAAATGAATATATACACATAACATGTTGGTTAGGTACAAATGTTTGCCATGAGAGGTGATAACAAGTTAAGCAATTAATTACAGTGCCACGTTTGTAAGTCACTTGATAATGACGGGCATTTTGTATTAACAGACCCATTTGACAGATTAAATCCAGTATAGGGACCTTAAATCAATTTTGTCTTATCAAATTTTTCATTACGTCCATTTCATATTGGCACACAAGGGAGATTAGTTGATTGCGTGTTCTAATTATGTTACCCTCTTGAAATAAAGTATTGATTATTATTTTTATTATTATTATTATTATTATTATTATTATTATATCAGGCAAGCAGGAGTCCATTTAAATAAAGAAGGAAGCGGA
This sequence comes from Gari tellinella, assembly GCA_922989275.2. Classification (NCBI taxonomy): domain Eukaryota; kingdom Metazoa; phylum Mollusca; class Bivalvia; order Cardiida; family Psammobiidae; genus Gari; species Gari tellinella. Next base: position 9,417,382 of record OV277872.1, read on the forward strand.
CGGGGACTTACTTTCGTTTTGTATTAAGCAGTATTTTGTCTTATCCAAGATCGTTATAACTGAGCTTCACTGTATTTGAATCGCCTTTCAATTAACTTTCTGCAATAGTTCCTCCTATATCTATGCCGTTTCATGTTCTGTTTGTTATCACAAGTTGGTGAATACAGTGTTCCCTCCCCTACAACGGCCCTGTAAACAACTATTCCCTCCTTACAACGATGCTTGCCGTTGTTCCCCAAAAACATAATTATATATCTCACGCTTTCACTGCTGCAATATCGTCTGCTTCAATTGTCGTATGCTGTTTTTTCTCAAACTTACATATTTGAACAGAAGAAATATAATGACGAGTGACAAACAACACGACTCCAGTTCAAACATCGCGTGACGCGGCATCTGTTCTGGATTCTAGACGTTTGCCAAAATAAACCAAGTCTTAATTTTCCCTCCCTATAACAACTCCCTCCGAACAACACATACGTATTTTGTGTCTCCCATTGTGTGTTCCTGTAGAGAGGGAGCACTGTATTAGAATTCTCAAACAGATACAATGGAGAAGACGTTATTCTTTGCCTTTTAACTCTTTACCTCATAGCCTGTTTCTAGTTTTAAAGACAAGTGACCACTTAAAGCAGGTTGAAAGTAAAGCAGAATGTGCCTTAAGGCACATTCTGCTTTACTTTCAGCCTGCTTTAAGCTAAAATCTGCTAGGCTAGATAAAAAATTGTAATGGTAATTGTTCATGAGCGTATAAACTGGAACTATTTTCTTCAGCGGAGGAATAAATTAAATACGTTAAAAGTAGCTTCCATGGGGGAAAGGGTTAAACGCATTATTTTTTATGAAACGCAACGCATTGCAATAAGTTAAAAAACGTATACTTTTTAGAAATTTCTAACGATTCATTCTGAGTGGCAAACAATGTACTCATCAGTATATTTCACCCGGAGCCCGATCTCATTCCAACCTGTTTGCAATGGACATCCATGTTTTCGCATTTATATACTCGTTTATTGTGAAATAATAACGTCTTCTCAATTGTACAGCGCTCCCTCTCTACAACGACACCAACAGAAGACACAAACTATGTGCGTTGTTCGGAGGGCATCGTTATAGGGAGGGACATTAGCAAGCATGGGATCAATTAAATACGAAAGAAGACTCAAGCAGGAAACGCAACACAAACAATACACCCATCTCTAAAGCAGAACACACACACATCCATACCATAACAAACACACACACAAACACACACACGCAATACCATTCCTTCATCTACACACTAAATAGAAAACAACACGCAAGACAAACATAAAGCTAAGTGAACATAGGAGCCCGCCTTGGTACGGTCAGTAGCAATCAATAATCAATAAACCAGCAACATGCGTTCTTATTAGTTCTTGGCAGAGGGGATAATTAAAAAAGAAGATAAACAAAAACATCCCCGATGACAATTAAGCCCTAGAATCACTGCAAAGTAACAATGTCTCTGGGGGTAATTTGTGTTAGGATAGTATTCTGATGAGATCGATCTAATGTTTAGTTTAGTTTAACCATATTTTATTTCAAATTCATGAAATCGGGTCGGGCCACAAGTTCTACCAACATTAGTTACGGCCCTCCCCTATTCAAGTAGTGATACAAATAATATACAGATCTAATGCTGGTCAATATCGATGCTCAACATAGAGCGATCGGTTATAGTAGAGAATGCGTTTTTCTTTCCCAATAAACGCGTTTACGCTAAAACGTTTATTTCAAATGCAAACAGTTAGGAGCCAGATCAGACGCCGGGTAACCCGCCGTCTGATCAGGCTCCAAACTGTTTGCCACTCCGATAAAAATGAATTGTAAGAAATATCTAAAAATTGAACTTTTCTACGTTTTAGTGTTTTGCGTTTGCGTTTCGTTTGCGTTTAAACGGAAAAGAATAACGTTTTCTCCACTATATTATCATCCACTGACTTCCGCGTCGAATCATGGTTGCTCGTACTATTTAGTGCGATCACGTGTGGCCAATCGGCCGCTGAATACCGATAATTGCCGGAAGTGGCCGATGTGTCCCGAGTTGTACTTTACTTCATTACGGTACGGTGAATTCACACATTTTGAAGCAGGTTACTTTTGATAGTACAGAAGTGAGCTTTTTGATTCACTTTTGTTTCTACCTTAACCCCTTCAGCTCCAAGCTTGACAATATTAACACCTGCAAACAGTATGACTCAAGATTAGACGCCGCATGACACGGCGTCTGATCAAGATCCTAACAGTTTCACACTCATATTTTTATTTTCTGTTTTACCCCCGGCGACTTTATCGGTGCATACATATTGATTTTGTTCTATTTGTCTGTTTGGAATTACATGACTTGCTGTAGAGATCTCAAATTTCACATCTGTAATGAACTAAAGAAGCGCTTGAGCTCAGAAAAAGTAACATTCACCCATTAGTGTCCACGACCCAGTATATGGGACATCTGCAAACAGTATACACTCTGATCAGACGCCGCATATTGCGGCTTCTGATCAGAGTTTACACTGTTGGTTGATAGGTTTTTAAATATAAACAAAGTGAAAATGAAAGTTTAGACCAGGCACCCATTACATCAAATATGGTCTAGTTCAATATATAAGCATTGAACAATGCACTGGGCGCAAATGAATAGACATTAGTACATGTAACTAATGTAATGCAAGTGTTTCATCAGCGACTGCTGTAGCGGGAAAAGGCGTCATTCTTTCCCGTCCCGATACATTCGTTTGCACTACAAGTAAAACAAGTACCTTCGTTTCAAACAGTTTGTAGCCAGGTCAGACACCGTGTGTCTGGTCAGGCTCCGAACGGTTTGCTTCTCAGATTCAGATAAATACTAGTAGTCAGAACTTTCAAAAAGCTGTCATTTTCTAAGTTTGTCTTCGCGTTTCACAGTTTGTGTTTATTCTTATTTAAGGTGGATATGTTATAAAGCTTCCCCTCTGTATTTAGTAGGTTGTACATGTGTAAAGGCCGCTACCTATTGTAAACGAGGTTGGTTGGCAGATGAAGGTTTTTGCTATCTGTTTGGAACATTGGACGTTCATTTCACCGAAGCAGAGGTAAGAGTAAGACCGATGCCTTGCTCACATTGGCTGCGAAGTCGCACTGACTATTATTTCTTCGGCGAATAGCAGATTTTCCACGGCGCAGAATTCCTACGGCACCATATTGTCGCGCTCACATTGCTGCGGTCGCCGTGCGGCGAGTGATGATTTTTAGGGACAAAAACCTACGGCCACCGTTAGGCCTCCGTATGGCATCTCTGCGGCGGCTGCTGCTATTTATAATAAAAATCACGGCGACCGCACGGTGCCCTAACGGCGGGCATGGAATTCCAAAAGAAGGCTGGTCACATTAGGAAAAGTACACGATAAACAATAGTAAACGTAACTATTGACGGCAGTCGCAGAACCGCTCTATGGCGTGTCTTTTTCTATGGCTGCCGTAAAAATGAAATAATGTTTTAACTCAGTGTTTAAAAACTACGGCGATTTCTACTATCTGTAAAATATTGCGTCGGCGGCAGGTTTTCTGCGGCCGCCGCAAGATCTTCCGATTTCACGTTTCTGCGGCTGCCGTACGACCGCCATAGAACAAATGTGAGCGCACTTTGAACGACATATATTAGTGTTTCTATAGAGCCAGGTTAATATACAGTCGGACAGTATTAACTCAATATCGCTTAAATTGATATTACCAATAATACATAGATAAAACGTGGCTTAGATATGTTCGACTTAAGCGAGCTCGAGCTATAAACATTTATTAAAGGGTATACTGGTGGGTTTCATTAAAGTGAGCTCGAGTATCGACTTTGTTTAGAATCTACTTAAACTTGCATGATCCGTGAAAAGTGAAAAAGTACATTCGAACGTGGTAGACAGACCATTGCCCACATTTAGACAATTATATCTAAGTACACCGGACATTTAACATTGTCAACACAATTATCGTAAAAGGTGTAAAACAATTTGACCAGACAAATACCGAAATAAGAATCAAGCAAGAACGACTAGCAGCTTCCTTACTACAGTGAAGAAAACGTTATTCTTTCCCAATAAACGCGTTTACGCTCAAACTTTTATTTCCATTGCAAACAGTTTGGAGCAAGATCAGACGCCGGGTATCCCCGGCGTCTAATCAGGCTCCAAACTTTTTGCCATTCAAATTAACATGAATAGTCAAAATTGTCGACAACTTGTCATTTTCTCCATTTTAGTGATATACGTTTGCGTTTCGTTTGCGTTTATACGGGAAAGATTATCGTCTTCTCCACTGTATCACCCGCAGTCATTGTATAATGCAAAAGTAGTATACAGACATTCAAATATTGTCCCTAGGTGCTCTGAACAAGGTTGAAAAATAATCTAAACCCATTCTCAGATACCGGGGTATTTTATCGCCAGCATGAAATTTCGTTCTCTCGCAAATTTTATATTTAGATATTAGTCATTTGCACCTAAAAAACATCGATAAAATTTCAAAACGGTTTTGATTTTGATTTTTATTCAAACAGTTAACTGTTAGTATTCTAAGGAATGTCTTAACACTCGTTAATGTATAGGATCTACAGTGGAGAATGTGTTATTCTTTCCCAATATACGCGTTTACGCTAAAACGTTTATTTCCCCCTGGAAACAGTTTGAAGCCAGATCAGACGCCGGATAAACCGGCGTCTGATCAGGCTCCAAACTGTTTGCCACTCAGATAAAAATGAAGTGTAAGAAAAAACTAAAACTTGACATTTCCTACGTTTTAGTGTTTTTCGTTTGCGTTTCGATTGCGTTTAAAAGGGAAAGAATAACGTTTTTCCACTGTAACTTAGGGCGTTGGTACATGTAGAAGCGTGAAGTACCAGTACTGTATAAGGAAATCAAATATATACTGTTTCAAGCAATGTGACTGCTTAAAGCAATATTATAGTTAAACAGAAAGCTCCTTTAGGAGCTTTCAGTTTTACTGTCACATTGCTTTAAGCCGTCACCTGTCGTTTTTACAATCCATTAGCCTTCAATTTAGTGTCGCAATAGAGAGGTTTTACTGTATTTCTAAGTTTAAACGTCGCCTAACCACGTTTTAACTTTGAAATATGGGTAATTTTGACTTTATTAAATTAAAGTTGTTGAAATTCAGTCGAAGAATGACGGGATAGTTAGTTAAACTGTTTCATTATGATGAGGTTCGACAGCATAACAAAATATACCAGTTGCTTTCTAAAGACTAAAATGTCAGAACTCATTCTTAACCAATTACAGTGCTCCCTCCCTACAACGGCCCTCCCAACAATGACTCCCTCCTTACAACGATCCTTGCCGCAGTTCCCTAAACAGGACAATTATGTCTAACGGTTTTAATGCTACAATATTGTCTGCTTAAAGTTGTCGTCTGCTGTTTTTCTCAAAAAAGCATATTGAACATGTTGATAGAAAATCTTAATGACGAGCGACAAACAGCTTGAATCCAGATCAGACGCCGCGTCACGCGGCGTCTGATCTGAATTCAAGCTGTTTGCAAACGTAAGCCGATTTCCCTCCCTATAACGACTCCCTCCGGACAACGCACACAATATGTGTCTTCCATTGGGTGTCGTTGTAGAGAGGGAGCAATGTTATGCCTAGTGTCCACAACAGTAGATACATAAACAAACAGTGTATACCCTGATCAGACAGCACAACTTGCGACGTCTTATCAGGGTCGGTACAGTTTTTCTTTTTTACAAAATAATCTGCGTTATTTAGACCATCTTCGATACAGTTGAGAAAACGCTTAACGTTTCCAATACACTCGTTTATGCTAAAACAATTATGCACGTTGCAAACAGCTAGTAAAGCTTTCTGCTTTACTTGTACCTTGCTTTAAAAGTCGCGTTTTGGGAAATATGAATAAAATTGTGTTTTTTTATTTCCATTGTAACTACACAAGTGGTAAAACTTACTACGATTCATTATTGTATCATGCTTTAACTCAGTGAGCTCTAGTGACGCATATATGCGTCCTTTACCAAATGTGTACCTGTGAAGAGTACACTTGTCCTATGCAAACTGTGAAGTCTCTGATCAGGGACTTCACTGTTTGTCATTTCGCGATTTATTACAAAAACAATCTTAAATAGTCTAAAATGGACATATCTTTACTGAAAATTGGAATTGTCCATTAGAAATTTCAGGCGATAATGAGTTAAAAAACGGAAACTACTTATTAGTTGAAAGTGAAAACATCTGCATCTCATCACTATTGTTGCTATATACATGCATACTCCATTTTTATAGGCTCTGTGATTTGTGTTTATATACAGTGGAGAATCTGTTATTCTTTCCCAATAAACGCGTTTACGCTAAAACTATTATTTGCAGTTTTGCAGTGGTGTATGTCTAATTTTCAACATTTCCAAGATCTATATCGCCCATAATAATGTTCAAGCAATATCATTAACTTTGGTTATGTGTCAGATATCGTAAAAATAACATGAATACACTAGTAATTTTGAAAACAGTTTGGATCCTGATCAACGTAACGCGGCGTCTGATCAGGATACAAACTGTTTAACACTCATTTCAATATTTCATAAGTTAAAATAACTAAATATTTAATTTTAGAAATAAAAGCAGATGATAATTGTTTATATATATTGAAGAAATAAAATTGTTTGTTTTTTTAATTCTAATTCATCATCTATTTTTTTAATCATATATATATTTAAAAGAAAGAAACTCAGAACGAGTAAATTAAGTAAAAAAGGTTGAAGACATTCACTGGATTTTTTAAACTTTTATTTCCCAACGCGTTTCGTTTAATACTCATCAGGGTGCCGTTTTATCAACAGGTTTTATCTTAGTAAAGATCTTAGCGTACGTCGAGGCTTGCGACTAGGGCGTAAGTCCGTTTTATCAAAAGAGCGTACGTTTGGGGCGCAAGCTACGATCTTTAAAAGACTTGCGCCCTTAAGTACGTGAATCAGTCTAAAAATTTCAAACTTCCGGTAGAGTATTTATCACGTGATACGTCGCTGTAAAACAACCTCAAACATGACAGCAAGCCGTTTTACCGATAGATGGAGGAAAAAGTCGGGAAAATAACAACTTACCCAGGGAGATTGACCGACGGCGTAACAATTAAACAAACAGAGGGGTTGTTATGGAAGTGGATCCTCGAAAAGTAAGTTTGATATCGACTGAATTCTTGAATCAATGCCGAGACCTGACAAACGACACCGACTCTCTAATCAATATGATCTACACTGTTTGCTAAACAATCATGTCTAGACCTAGTCTGGTTTTATCATGTATATTTTTAGTAGTATGCATTTATACTATAGTGCACGTCGCTTACTCTATATGCCCCTGTCCAGTCTCCCGCTCTACACATACACACGCAGCTACTGTAGTCCTCCGCTCTACACACCTCACTATATGTACCATACTATAATGACTCTTTTAATGAGTATGTTGGTATTGGGCTCAGCTCATTTAGCACTAGCACCAATATGTAGCCTATCCTTTACAAACATGGTACTTGTGAAGTGTACAATTTTCATATGCAAACAGTGCAGACCCAGATCAGAGGGGTCCCACTGTTCACAGGACAGGGTCTGCATTTTTTTGTGTAAACTGTCAAAAGTTAAGCTTATTTATTTATATAAATTTGATTTTTCACACTTTAAATAAGAAAAAAATATATCTAATGTGTATTATTGTTAGATCATACTTTTAAACTGATACATTGATAAATAAATTGATTAAAAACCAATGAGGCACCCGTGTAATCAATTAGTTTGTTTGCTTAAAATTTATTGCAACATGACAAAAGGTGAATACCCTGACTGTTCAGAGGAGTAATATGATCTGGGTCTACACTGCTTTTATAGGACAAGTGTACTCTTTACATGTACACTGTTTGTTTATTATAATGATGTAAATATGTGGCACAATGTTTCAATCGCAATGAGTTTATTGCAATTTATGGCAACATGATAAACAGTGATTGAGTGAAGTCTGCAATCTGAAGGCCCTTTAATTTATATTAAGATACATCACAGTCTCTGATCTTGGTCTACGCTGTATAGGACAAATGTACTCTTCACCAGTACACCTTTAATGAAGTATATATGTGGCATTAGGTCTCAATGAGTTCCCTCTGATTTGGATCTAAACTGTTTCAACTTTGTATAGGCTGAAATTAAAGTGGAAAATCTTCTACAGGATATTTCTGCTCCAATTCAGCCTCCTTTAAGCTTTCCTCTAACTACCCATCACCTATATTAACCTCTTACTCCACATATTGTTTTCATATTGAAGACAGATGGTTGCTTAAAGCATGCTGAATGTAAAGATGAATGTTCCTTTAGTATAGGATTAAAATTAAATGTGTTAAAGGGAGTATTTATGGAAGAAAGGGGTTTAGCATATTTAACCCATTACTCCATAGACACACATTTTTATGTATTTAATTTATTTTTCCAATGAACAAAATAGTTTTAATTTAGGCAGCCATGTATATGTATAATTAGGAATATTTTCTATATTTTAGCAGATGGTAGTTTAAAGCAGACTGCTTTACTTTCAACCAGCTATAAGATGTCACTTATCTTCAAAACCATAACAGATTATGGAGTAAAGGGTTAAGCAGATGATTGCTTTACCTATTATCCCATACATATTTTATTTATACTTCTACTTAATAAAATGTTCTACAGTTTTAAGCAACCATTTGTCTTCAATTAAAATTCTTTAAGTTGTGGGGGGGGGGGGGGTGAACATCTCAGATTAGGAAAATTTCCTGTAAGTTACACCAGTATTTCTTTGACAGTTCTATTCACTGGTTGTTAATTTATTATTTGCAGTCAAAGGTAACAAAAAAGACCAGGGTGAAACAGACTGTGGGCTATCCTATCCCATATTGGCTAGAGTTTAAGGTAATTTATGTTATATCTAAGTTTATCAAAAATCATAAAGGCCTTCTAAATAAATATTTCCTATCTTAGCAAAGTAATGTCTCTTTGCTTTTAACTGTTGTGTGGCTTGAAATCTCAATAAACTAAGGTCAATCTGCTAAACAGACAGTTTCATGAAGTACAAAAAATTAAATTATAATTAACACAGCATTTTCCATTTTAAAGACAGGTAACTATGGTAGACCTAAAGCAGGATAACAGTAAAGCAGAGACTCTTACTGCTAATAAAAAGATATATGAATTAAATTTTCCGTTTTTCTGTCACAGTGATTGGAACCGTTAGTCAATTTCACAGCAATACTGCCTGAACTTTTTGTCCAAGTTCAATTTTAGTTCCCTCAGACAATCAGATTATTGCTAATTTTGCAGAATGATTAGTTGTATTGAAGTAATGGATGAAAGGGATGCATAGATAGATAAAATTCAAACAAGATATTTTCAAATAGTTTAATGTAGTACAATGTACCGTTGATATAATCACACTAATCCAGTCTGGATTATCCAGAGTGTTTTTTTAAAACAAAACCAAACAGTTTGGCATAATATTGTCATTAAAACTGATAGCTGCTAGTCTTTTGGAATTGTAGCATCGGTTACACTGTAGCTTGTTGACATCTCTGAATGGTATATAGGCATAAATTCCATGTACCATCCCATGGTCTGGTCTCTGAAAAAGGAACTCAATATCAGTTGGATATATATTTATAGAGAGTATTGCATGGGCGACAATTCTGGGCCAGAGAGTGATATTGGCCCGAGATAGGTACCGAAGTCAGATCAAATTTGGATCCCCATAAAAAATGCCCCCTCCATTGTCAACACCCAACCATAAGTAATTTGATATATATATCAACTTTAATTCTGTTCAATTAGTTGTTTAGTTTAAGTGATGTTTTACTCCTATCCTGAGGTTACTATCCCCTGTAAATTATTTCAGTTGGAGAGTGGGGGCCTGCTTTAACCTAGCTTTTACCATATAAATATGCCTTTTTACACCTCTGATATATTCCTCCATTGAACAAAATAATTCTAATCTTATACTGTCACTTATAAGTATCATAAGAAATATTTTCTCGATTTTAGCTTAAGGCAGGTTAAAGCAGGTTGAAAGTAAAGCAGAAGTCACTTAAGAAACATTCAGCCTTACTTTCAAATTGCTTTATGTGGTCACCTGTCTTGAAAGCTAGAAACAGGCTATTGGGTTATGGGTTAAACTACAATCTGATAGGATATATATTATATTTCTTAATGTGCATATGCATGATTGTACAAAATGAACTACTTTCTTCAGTGGAAGAATAAGTTAAGGGCGTAAAAGGGCATATTTATGGGGTAATGGGTTAAGCTACCATCTTCTAGGATACAGAAAATATTTCCTACAGTAAATGTTTGTGACTGTATAAAATGGAATTATTTTCTTCAATGTAGGCATACATTTAAGATGTTAACAGGCATATTTATTGGGTAATGAATCAATATTCATTGGTTTCTTGCAATTAAATTTTTATTACTTTTTCTTACCCCAGGGGTATTGTATCCAAGTATGAAATATCCCTTTCAGCTGACATATACTTATTTGACCTTGACCACTAAACAACCTTGACCTTTAGAATCAAATTTGACCTAAAACTGAAGGGGATATTTCATACTTGGATACAATACCCCTGGGGACAATACCTTTCAGCTAGCCTAATGTGTACTTTTTTTTTACCTGGACCCCTCAATGACCTTGACCTTTAGAATCTAATTTGAGAAAACTTTACATTGCTCATAACTTCTTTATTATAATGTATAATGTAATATATAACATGTCAAAACAATGCGGGGGCAGTGTCATCTTACAGTGACAGTTATTGTAATACTTTAATTTGTGATTTCAGGTTTCATGAACAGATTTAAAGATTTAGCAGCAACATATTCATCTTTACCGGGGAGATACATATGGACAGTGTAGTGTCTTACTTAGTTGCTATGACATTTGAATTCCAGAAACAAATATTGGATGATCTTGAATGGAAATATTGATGTGAAGACATTAAATCCAAATGCTTTGTACCCATAAGGCCATGACCCCATAAATATACCTTTAATTTATTTATTCACTGAAGAAAAAACAGTCATGAAAATATATCATAAAAATGTTTGCTTTATTTTAGCAGATGGTAGCTTAAAGGAGTCTGAAAGTAAAGCAGAATGCGCCTTAAGGCACATACTGATTTACTTTCAACCTGCTTTAAGTTAGTAAATTAAATAGACAGCAAAAACAATCATAGAGCTTCATTAAGTATGAATAAATATAAAACATGCCATTTAGAATAAAACACATTTTCTATTGAACATGTTTTGAAGAAAAAATGGTAAAATTAAATTTGTACCCTGATTTCTTTGTTGTTCTTGTATTACATCTTTATAAACCATCATTACTATTTAAAGGGACTCGCAACCGGATGGTGTTCTTGTCAAAATAAAATAAAATACTCAAATAAAAGCAAATTTGTGGCATTATTTGGCTTTTGACATTAAAAAAATATGATCAGTCCAAAAAACGTCTCAAGAATCGTCACCGAATCTTAGTTTTTTAGATATTTTCCATCGTTCGAATCCCACCAGAGCGTCTTCTTCTTTTTTTTTTTGGAAATGCATTTTTTAACAGAATTTATTATCCTAAACTAAATTTTACCCATTTATATAAGCATTTGACATATATTTACAAATTACTATTTTTAATGCTTGATCCGGTTGCGAGCCTCTTTAAAGCGACTCACAACCAGATGGTGTATTTGCAAAAATAAAAGAAAATACTCAAATAAAACCAAATATGTAGAGTTATCATGCATCTGACATTAGAAAAATATGACCAGTATAAATACACATTCTAGAAAAGTCATTAAATTTTAGGTTTTTAAGATATTTTCTATCGTATTGTACGCGGGCACCAAAAGAAGTTATAGAAATTGATAACTGGCTCAGGCATAAACCACAGTCAAATTATGTACTCTCCATCGATACGCACTGAAGTACGTTAAATCGATACGGTTAACCAAAGATATGAATAGCCCCGTGGTTGAGTGGGCTAAGTGGTTGACTTATTTTGCTACTCTATTTCCAAATGCCCGGTCCCGGGTTCAAATCCCACCATAGCTAAATAATTTTTTTTATATTGAAATGCATTTTTAAACAGAATTTCTAATCCTAAACTCATTCTTACCAGTTTATATAAGCGTTTGCCATTTATTTACAAATTACTATTTTTAATGCTAAATCTGGTTGCGAATCTCTTTAAAGAATGGGTCTTTTAACATTAATAGAATTTTTTCCTAATAGTTTTACTTTCAAAAGTTTAGTGTCATATGATAAGCATATAAATACCTCAATGTTATGGTCATTAGGAATCTCCTGTGGATTTGTAATGTCTATGAAGGGTATTCATGTGTACTAATCTCATACATGCTGAAACTGACCCAGGGTCTTGAAGCTGGTTTATGCTCTTTTGATGCTGAAATATAAAAGAACCAAAACATGTATTTGAGTATATGTGACAAAGTACAAAGTGGGTTAAAAATTAAGTAAATGAAAAAAGTGTGAATGCCTACCCTTTATACATTTTTATGTCTGCAAAGCAAGGCTTAATTCGGCAACATAATATAGTAATCCTACTTTGCGTGTTATTGTATGGAGGGGGGGGGGGGGTTGCTTTATTTCGAGAATCATTTGGAAAGGTGTCGCATACCAGTTCCAATTTTGGAGTGCGAGTATCTAACGACACCCACCTCTACAGCCAGTACACTCAAACAGAGGGAAATGTCTGCCTGAGGGGAGATTCAAACCCATGGCCATCTCATCATTAGGTGGGGGGGTCTATTGATGGCTACCTCTACAATTCTTGTTTATTTCATTTTTCAAGCCATAACCGACTGTATTGCTCAGTGGTAGAGTGTCCGCTTACAGTGCGGGAGGTTGCGGGTTCAATCCCTGGCCGGGTCAAACCAAAGACTTGAAAATTGGTAGCAATAGCTTCCCTCCTTAATGGCGCTCAGGATTTCAGGTTAGCATTACGACTGGTTTGTCGGTGTCGGGATAAAGTGACCGGCCGGGTACAGTCCCAATGGACGGTGTACCTAAAAGGGGCCCCTTCTAATAATCATCAAAATTGATGGAGTAGAAGTAATAAATAGAGAAATAGAAGCTATTAACAAATCCTAGTCTAATCAACATACTTGTATTATGGCATGCTAGTTTTGTGACAGGTGCTGTCCTCAGGGACAACGACAAGTCCAAAAAAGCTCGCCGTCTGCTTATTGTAGACACAAATGCTAGCCAGGTTGAGTTTATGATTAAATGGTGAGACTTTGTGTAAGCCGCCTGGTGGCTCAATCGGTAGAGTACTTGTCCTGTAAGCAAGGGGTCCTGGGTTTGAGTCCCGGTCCGGCTGCATATTTTTCTCACCATGTTACACAAACATTGTGGTGGACTTCACACATCCTTACTCAGGAGGAGGAAGAAGGCGTGTGTGTGTGACTGTGTGTGGTGGGGGGGGGGGGGGGGGGTAACGTTAGCAAAATTTGAAATATATGGGCGCCCATAACTTTAGTTTGTAGATAGATCTAAGACTACTATCGCAATTCTCGAGAGATCTAACTTACAATGTAAGCAGACATTCTTTTGTTTGCAGCACGGTATTGATAAATAAATACAGCATCGGTGCAGACGTTGGTTTGACTATCTACACGTTTCTAAGCAGCCGCCATTTGTAAACAAAAGTGTCAAGGTCGGCGTTGAGACGAAGCTATTTATAAACTCATCGTAAGAAACGCAGATTGCAAGAGCCTAAAACACGATGAAGTTCCATATTATATCGTGCATCTGTAAGGGCATGGAGAAATGTCCTTTCTCCATGGTAAGGGTCTATACAATCGGTATATAAACGTAAACACTTGGCCAAAATAAATGAATAATAACTTATAGTTAGGTTTTAAAATCCGCCTTACTTCGTCACCGATATCGGAAGTTTACCACAGTAATCCCCCTTTCATACATGTAAATACCACTCTGGTGAACGATGTACGTGTGCTTTCAAAACTTACCTCTTTAGATTGTGCAAAATCAACCTTTCATTGAAGTTATGGCCATTTCTAAATCGAATCGAGGGATGAAAGCTGCTGCGGCGGCCATTTTTTTCGGACGTAGACTCTCTTAAGACTGGTCCGGACCAGTCGTAACTTTACGACCAAATGTTAAGATATCTTAGCTGCGATTTTTTTGATAAAATGCTTTACGACGCTGCGACGGGTCCTACGATAAGATCTTAGTTGCGACGGTCGTACGCCCGTTGATAAAACGGCACCCAGGGGAATAAATACAATATGATCATGGTAACAACGTGATGACGTTAACATACTGTTTATGACGTCATGTCGTCATGACGTCATGAGGCTTTGTATAATTTAGGAATGTAGTTTTTTACGAAATTGTTTAACTCATGTCGTCATGACTTCATAAGGTTTTGTTTAATTTTTTGATTGAAAATTTTTACGAAATATTTTTCTTTTATTAATCTAGCTGAAACATCGTTGTTATGAAATTTGTAAAAAGGAAAAATGGAATATTTTGGCTTAGTTAAACAACAATTGTCTAAATGTTCAGAAACGGACAGTCTACACTGTTTGCTGATAGGAATTTCAATATAAAATAAAACGAAAATGAAAATTTAGACCCGACACCCCTAAGATAAAAATGGACTAATCCAATACATAAGCATGGAAGAATCCACTGGGCGTAAATGGGTTAATATCATGTTTTAGTCATATTTCAGATGGTCGAACTCGTATATTTTACAGTACGTTCACGTTCATATTGCAGCACTTTTGTCGTCAACATGGCGGACATCTAGTGGACATATTAAACACCCATGAAAACAACTTCCTGAAAACACACTTAACGCAAATGAAAGGTAAGAAGAGACAAATTTGTTTTACATGCACGCATCACACAATATTCAATGCATACACACTATACAGTACACACACACATAATTAAATTATTATAGTATAAGAACAAACATGGTATACAATATACATGTACAGTACATGAACATTATTCGATATCCAATACAAACACTGTGTACACTACATATTACAGTCGAAACTCTTTTAAATCGATCGTACCAGTATTACATAAGTTGAATTTCGATAAGTCGATATCCCGTAAGTCGAACATACCCGTATTTCATAATTTAAACGTGGCTACGCTACGTTCAAACTTTGAAATATGGGTACATTCGAACCAACGCGAGTCAAATGATCGAGTTTAGACTGTACATACATGTACACACATCACATATTAATATGCAATACATAAACATCACGCCATATCAGTACATACGCATACTCATTTATTATACTGCAAAGTAAATTCCTTACTTCTGATAGGCTACCGAGCCGTAGACCTGACACCAAGTACCTTGTGAGCTGACAGGGTACGTAGAAATGCAGCTGTTTTCATTGGCTGACAGGCCTTTCAGTCTTTGCAGAAAATAAGACGGCCGACTGCTCGACAGGATTGAGTGCATTCAATCGTGCATCCTCCGTTTTAAGTCCATTTCGGATAAGAACTAATCGGGGCGGGATCTTCAACAGTCACATTTTTTCTTGGAAAGTTTGACGCCGACGTCTATATACGAGCGTGCTCATTTTTCTTTTGAATAACAACCGTCATAAACATATGACGTCATTTACGCTCACCGTCATATGTTTTGATATGATGCGATTTTGTTACTGTTTACTTTGAGCGCTCTGCACGACAAATTCCGAAATATTTCATTTGAACAATGAAAACTTTGCAGTATATATAATAAATTCGTTAAACAGTTTCTTCACAGGGTACATGAGGATTTCTTCCCGGCTGGTAAAATCATGTAAGCCTCGCCTAACGGCTCGGGCAACATGAGTTCCCTCTGCCGGGAAGAACTCCTCATGTACCCTGTGAAGAAACTGTATAACGAGGGTTCGGCGCAAGAGGGGCGTAACTACATTTTTTAAAAATGTTCAGGAAGTGAAAAAAACTGATTTATTTCTATAGATTGAAAGTTACATACATATTTACCATGTGTTTTGTTTTAAGATAATTTATTCTTTATGAAACATTAAAAAACAATATTAAAATTTTACAAAATAGTGTTATATTTAAAAAAATCTGACTTACGCCCTTATTGCATGCTTTTTCAAGGAAAATCTGAAGAAATTTTATACGCAAGAAGGGCGTAAGTCAACTTATCCTTGGGCATAACTTTGGAACTACATGTGATAGAGACTTCATATTTGGCATGTGTATTTAACCCAAGGAGCTCTTGAGGTCAACCCAACTTGGATCATGTCAGACCAAGGTCAAGGTCATTAAGGGATAATAGGCTTAATTTCATAAAAAATTGTCATAACTTTGGGACAACATGTGATAGAGACTCCATATTTGATATGTGTACTTGACTTCAGAAGCTCTTGAGCTCAGTACAAGTAAGTCATGTCATACAAAGGTCAAGGTCACATGCAGGGGGCATAGTATTTCAGAAATACATCTTATTGATAATGTTTGACTTATGCTCTCGTTGCACATTTTTCCCAAGTACATCTGACAGGACTGTTCTATTATGTATTTTTCAGTTAAACTTAAGTTAAAAAAAAGAAGTGAATTTTATTACCTTTTATGCAAATAATAAAATGTACAACAGAATATGTACATGTATTGCTTGGGTTATTTTGATGTACATTTCCGTTTTGATTTACAATGTATTTAATTAAGGACATTCACAGTTCTCCGGTTGAAAACATAATCAGACTATATTTTCTCACCTGTGCCTCAATCAATTTAAAACTTCATTAAAGTGTTCAGTATCATTTGACATAGTGTACAACATGTCCTATAACTCTGAATATTTCACATATTTTGCCATTTATTTTGAAACTTCACTCAAGTAAGCAGTATAATCTGGATTACATACAGCAACAAGTCTTATCATTCTTTTTAAATTTGACAAGAGTTATGCCTCTTTTTACCTTCTACCACATATATATTTTACTATCAATGTTGCTTATGTTATTTCTTCATGGATTTGATTAAATAGTAAAGGAAGACTAATTTACAATCACCCACATTACTAAAATGACACAAGGCCTATAACTCTTTCACAAATATGAATTTCTTAGAAATTTGCCCTTAGTTCATTTTTTGTTTTCATTAGGTTTGAAACTACTCAAGCATTCAGTTATCATCTGACTTCAGTATTTGTTTGTCAACACTTGACTTTGGGAGTGGGTTGGTACCCATTTAATTGGTGAAAATATGCTCTAAAACAACGTAAAATACTTGATTTGGACAAAAAATGAGTCGTAAAACTTTCATTTTGGGGGGAAATCCTGCCGTAAACAGCTCATTTTGGGAAAAAGTCCTTGTTTTCTTTTGGGATTGGTCCCCCCCCCCCTCCCCCCAAAAAAGACTGGTTTACACACAACAACAAGTCCTATACCTTTTTTTTTTAACCTTTTCTACAGTTTTGCTCATTTCTTCTACCAATGTACATTGGATTTGAACAAAAGTTAAAAATTACTGTTCCTCAACACTATCCATGTGAAATGACAAGGCCTATAACTCTTATCACAAACTATGCCCCTATGTACTCAGAATTTCTTTACAATTTGTAAACAGAAAAATAAGAACAGGCCTTATGTCCAATTTTATTATTAAGCATGCATTATGTGACTGTTTATGGACAGCTTTCACTTTTACAAGTTACACTGGTCTGATTTAAGTGAGTCAAAAAATTATTAGTGGTTAACTTTTGTGACCAAATATTTTCAACAAAAATGTGTGACATTTGACTATATATTACAGTCGAATCAAAAAGAAGTACATGTCATGTGGACATATACCAACATGTGGAGCCAAATTAATTTGTTGCTTGTTATCTAAAAATGCCTAGGCCTAAAAAAAAAATATGTGTGTTTCTGGTTTCACCCTCTCAACATTTTAGGGTAGGTCGGTAGGAAAAAGTTTTTATTTTTTAAAAAGTTTTTATATAGGGACCTGGGTATATATGCGGATTTTTTTTCACAATCAAAGGATGGGTTTATATGACAAATAATGACCTTGCTCTTGTTGTATTCAACATTGGAAGTGTCTCAAATGATTTATCTTGATTTGCAAGTTTAAATTGTAAGGTATTTCATATTATAATTATGTGAAATAGTTCTTGTTTCAATCTGAAAACCATTGCATCAAATAAATATTATATTAAAAAAAAATGTGTGTTTGCTTTTAATACAGGATTTTTTTGCCTTCTGTAACAGGCCCTGAATAACGGCCCCTTCTTCTCCCATATCTTTTTTCCCTCACCAAAAAACTTTCCCCTAAAAAAAAAAAAAATTTTTTTTTTTTAATTTTTTTTTTTTTTTTTTTTAAATTTTCTTTAAAAACTTTAGGGTCGGGGGTAAAAAATAGGGTCGGTCGGGAAACCGGAAACACACATCTTTTTTTTTTAGGCCCTATCTACTATGAATGCACAGGCCTCAAGCAAATAAGGAAAACATGATTCTGGTGAAAATTGTGAAGGAGCTGACATCAAGTGTTCTTAAACAGGCTGAACCAAGGTAAAACATCTGAAAAATATTTTGCAGCCATCATCCATGCAGTAGAATAAAGCAGATCCTGAAGAAATATGGCAAACTTCAGAATGCATTCTCTGTGAGAATTTTCTCTCATATAGTGATAATCTGACAAAGAGACTTGAGGTACCCAAATTGTTCAGTCAGAGCATGGCATCAGCTACAGTCAAAGGGTCTTAGAGATGAGGTATTTTGTCAGATTTAGTAAGGAAGTTGAAAAGTTGACCAAAACTCTTTATGTAGGTGACCCTGCATTGCATTGCAGCAAAGGCCACCATAACAACACTTTACAGGGGCTCCTTCACATAAACTTGTACCCAAACCATGTACTTAATTATAATGGAGTATGATTTACTAAATTAAAATCAAATGGTATCGAAAACAGCTTGGGTACAGAATGTACTTTATACATATGAACTTGAGATGTTCAAGATCCATATATGATGCAGAGTTTCAACAAGTCACAGACTTATATGGGTCTGATTTCCCCACAGCTCTGAACTTAATTTGAAATAGGATATGGTAAGAGCTCTTGAGCAAAGCAAGCTGTGATAACTCAGTCATAAAATGATGCCCTTTTGATAGTGGTGTCTAAGCTTCTCAACCTGATACTGGTTTACCTGCTACAAGTGAGTGCTTAAAACTATTGGTATACAGAAGCAAGTCAAAACTGCACTTAAAGACATCTCCTTACGACCTTTTGGTCATAACACCCTGCCAGACAATTTCCTTGCAAAGAGCATGGGTTTTGTGGACATTACGTTAGCAAAGAACCATTGAAGCTTCTCGTCTGAGACTCTACCTTTATATTTGATAGTTGGGTTAGAAATAACCATTGAAAATCACTAGAGCATGAGTATAATCTGGACCTCACCAGGTAAACTGAGATTGTGCTGCACATGATATGTGCATGATTTGACAGTTACACTGACACCTCCAGAACAATGGGATGGTGGTCCCTCAATGGACTGAGGAAAAGTCTTTAAAGATCAACACTGTGTCAGAAGAGACCTAATTTAGCAAAGCTGCATACTGATATTATACACCTGCACAAAATAGAACAGGTGCTTTGAGTATAAACAAAGTTTCAATTTTGTTGAAGTGAATTTGTTGAGACCAGTGACCACAGATCTTCATTTGGTTGGAAAATTTCCAGTAGATCTAGGTATGTTTTATATCTGAAGAACCAAAACAACTGACTGGCAAAGTCTTAACTCAGTCACCTATGAAACTTTAACAGGACAGATTCAATTAAGTTAAAGTCAATGTTTGACCAATAAGGGTTTATTAAATAACAACATATTGCAAAATAACAAACATTGGAGACACTGATCAGAGAGCTCCTGCAGGTCTTAGCTGTCTATATGTTCAGGGCCTGCACTGTTTGCATAGGGCAAGTGTACTTTTTGCAGATACACTGTTTGTTTGTTACAAGTATACTCATTGCTTCTAGGTTTGAATATGTTTAAAGGGAAATTTCAGTTTTGAAAATATTAAAAACCGATAACTCTTAACACTAAATCTGCCTTAAAAGTAGATCTTATATCAATAATATTCTAATACCTCGCGCCAGAAAAGGAAATAGTGAGAGGTTTTGTAGACTGTTATAACCAAATTCTGAACCCTTAAATATCTAAAAATGACATATATATTTACACATCCTGCCTCCAACACAAATGTAATGTACATAAAATGCAAACTGCCCTTATTCAAGACTCAGGCGCCCCCATAAGCCACATTATGACTGCCTTCTTTTCTCAAGTATAAGATTTAAACCTTTTTTTCACCTTAAAATTGAAAATATTGTGTCATGTCAGTGCTTAGTAGACTGTTATGATGCAATAATATACTGTTGTGATATCATAAAGAACATAATGCTTTCATAAGATAACAACACAGCAGTTATTTGTTTACTTAAGTCTGTATTGCAGGATAGATTGTAAGTCAACCAGATGTTTTTTAGCATGCAAGAAGGGCGTAAGTGGACTTACGCCCTTCTTGCGCTAAGATAATTTGGCAATCTGAGATACGCCCTTATTGCAATATCAAATTATTGATATAAATATCTGAAACTTTTTGTTTAAACTTATACAGCATATGAGTTTGACTAAAATAAGCTGAAAAATAAAAAAAAATCATTTTTTGAAAAATATGTAGTTACGCCCCTCTTGCGCCGAGCCCTCGATAACTAATAATGTTCATGTACAATACATGTTCAGTATACACTATACAATGCATACACAAATCACACAGTATTTACAGTGCACACACAGTAATCCAGCGTCTGATCGGATTCCAAACTGCTTGCCACTCAGATCGTTACAAACACTACTCACACTTTTACAACTGCTACAGCAACATAATTATATATTGACAACGACTAGACTACAACTATCCCACAACAGCAACTTCTACTACTATTGATTCTGATTCTTCTACGAGCTTTACATCTACTATTATTACTACTATTACTACTATAACTACTATATACACTATTACTTCTACTTCAAGTTTTGCAACTATGTTATAGTTAAAACATATTAAGTGAAATCTTAATGGTTAAGAAGGGGCGGAACGAGCGTTAGCGAGACTAACTTAGAATATAACCTATATTTTTATTGATCTAGGATACAATTTTCCCACGTTTATCGTAAACAAACCTCGCTTATTCTGATTGTAGATCGCCAAATATGGCAGAATTTACAACTAGTTGCTACGAAGCGGAGTTACAATGTATCTGTACCGCGTGCAGACATCACGCGGCGTAGAAAAACAACACAATACTTAATGATTAAGTGTCGTACTTAATGGGGTGCAAAAGGCAGTTTGACTGGTTAAAAATGTAGCTTATATTCTAATGTATTATATGAGTAGTTTTTCAGTGTTTGAGGGTGTAATTTTAGACAGCTACTGGTGGATCGGACTAACAGATGAATCTGTAAAAGGAGAGTGGCGTTGGTTCAACAGTGATGCCCTTACCAACTTTACAGGTACATCGAAATCCTCTCTAAACCGGACAAAAACGTTGGTGCCGTTTCCAATCCTTCTTTATTTTAACCCATTACACCATACATACGCATGTTTACGCTTTTTATTTATTCCTTCACTGAAGAAAAGACATTCATTTGTATGTATCATCAGATTGATTTTCTATATTCTAGCAGATGATGACTTAAAGCAGGTTGAAAGTAAAGCAGAATGCGCCTTAAGGAGCATTCTGCTTTACTTTCAACCTGCTTTAAGTGACCAGCTATCTTCCATACTAGAAACAAAGTATGGGTTAAAACCCCTCTAAACCGGATACCCATCTAAACCGTAAATGTATGCTGTCCCCACACATGTCCGTGATTGTGTAATCAACAATTGTAATGGCATTACCAACACCACTGACAGTTTTGATCCAGGTCAGACGCCTCGGAACGTCTGATCAGTATTCAAATTGTCTGACACTCTTATCAATGTTTCGTTAGTAAAAACGCATCAAATTCCAAATCTTAAAATTATAAACACTAAACAAGTAATATTTGGAAACCAATTACAGTCATAACTCGATAAGTCAATCTTTCTAAAGTCGAACATACACGTATTTCAAGGTTTAAACGTGGCTAAGCCACGTTTTAACTTTGAAATATGAGTATGTTCGAACAACACGAGTTCGAATTATTGAGATATGACTAATTGATTTACAAATATTACTGTTTAGACTTTAATCCTATTTCAATGCAAAGGGAGGGGTGAATATTCGCCTTTTCAACGGACGATTGAACACAAACTACTGAAATGGGGGGGGGGGGGGGGGTCTTGCTACATACTTATTATTATTATTGCTCCCCTTATTTACCTTTCTTTATTCAAATGTTTAAAACACAATCGATATCTCTTTTTAATCTGTGACGCTTTGTTGTTTAATGTTTTTTTGCAATGTAAGTCATACATTTTATTATAATAAACGAGTTCTTATTATTGAGTTATGACTGTAATTGATTTCCAAATATTACTGTTCAGAGTTTATTTCTGTTTCAATGCAAAGGGAGGGGTGACGAATGAGGTTCTTTTAGATGCTGGCAATACCAGTCTAATCCAGTAATTTCTTTGAACAGAACATTTTACTTGATTAAGAAGGGCAGGGTTTCCGAATGTTTTGCTGCAATATCTTACATTAAGAAATATCGATATTAGTTTCAAACAGTTTAAATCCTGATCACACACCGCGTCAGAATTCAAACGGATACAAATAATTAATTTACTCGACGTGTGGTTTTAAATGGGTTAAATACAATTCCCTTGGATACTTCATGAATATAGGTGCCGCTAGAGTTCGTAAATGGCAAATGCTTTTACTATATAGTTTACTGATATGTCGGTGTTGTTTCTTTTGAAATGAGTATTAGATGGACAGGTACATATAAGTACGGAATGAAAGTTCTTCACAATCAGCATATCCGAAGTGAGCTATATAACCCTTGTGTGCCTATATCGTTCTGACTAAACCCTTAACACAGTAGAGAAAACGATATTCTTTCCCGTTTAAACGCAAACGAAACGCAAACGCAATGCATTTAAATATGTAAAATGACAACCTTTTGATCATTTTGAGGACTCATTTTAAACTGAGTTGCAAACAGTTTGGAGCCTGCTCAGACGCCGGGTTTCCCGGCGTCTGATCTGGCTCCAAACTGTTTGCAATGGGAATAATAGTTTTAACATAAACGCGTTTATTAGGAAAGAATAACGTTTTCTCCACTGTACGTGTAAAAATAATCTTAATTTTGATAATGCTATTCTATGATTAGCTGGTAGATCATTTCAAAAGCGAATTTAACAATATTTTTAGACTGGGGACCTGGCGATCCAAATGATTATAAAGGTGTGGAAGACTGTGTTGTCATGGTAGCAGCATTTGGCTATGCCTGGGGTGATATTTCATGTGTCGCCAATTGTCATCCTCTGTGTAAGATGAGGTGAGTGACAGACAAGTTGAAACAGTCAGCTGCCTTAAGGTTGAGGACACACAATGAGACCAGGCCAAAATTCAATACTTTACGTAAAGCGATCGCTTTCCGCTGAGTACCGGTATTGACGAATATTGGCCTGTGTCCAAGGTTATAAAGCTTTTGAGCTGCGTCTGAAATCGTTCTCAAGCATTTGATTGGTCAGATTTGAGCCTAGGCTCAAATCTGACCAATCAAAAGCTTGAGAACGCACTCAGACTCAACCTAAACGCTTTATAAGCGCCGGGCCTGATCTCATAAGTGGTCCTTAGCCTTAATGCGAATGTTCGGTCGGCGGATATGGTTGAGCGTGTAGCGCGCTTGATCTTCAATTCAATGGTCGTGAGTTCAATCCCCCGTCGATCCAGCTTCTTTACCAGGATTGTTTTGGATTCTCCAATGATGTGTACAGGGTTGTTCTTAAGGAATATATGCCTCGCCAATGGCTCCTCTCCACCCAGGGGTTACGACGGGTATTTGTGAGAGTCTGAGCAGTGCTCAATATAGTTGGCAAGATTGGACAACACTAGTAGTAAGTGTACAGTTAGTTGAACGGTCATTCGGATTGAAAGTACAGTGCTCCCTCTCTACAACGACACCTAAGGGGAGACACAGATTGTGTCGTTGTTCGGAGGGAGTCGTTAAAGGGAGGGAAAATCAAGAATTTGCTTACATTTGCGTCGGCGTCTGATCTGGATTCAAGCTGTTTGTCACTCGTCATTATATTTATTCTATCAAAATCTCCAGTTATATGTGACTTTGAGAAAACAGCAGACGACAAATTTAAGCAGATGATATTGCAGCAGTAAAATATTTATACATAATTTAGGGAACTGCGGCAAGGGTCGTTGTATGGGGGGAGTCGTTGTTGGGAGGGCCGTTGTAGGGAGGGAACACTGTAAACTATAACTTGGTATTATACTTTACTTTTTTAAGTATGACGTCAGTTGTGGTGTCATACAGTGGCGAAGACGTACTTTCTATTTCAATGCAACTATTCACAACTACACTGTACATAGAATAACATTTTAATAATGTCATCAAAATGTGCATCATACTGTTGACTTAAAAGCGAACAAGGTGAACATTGAATCCATTGAAAACAGTTTGGAGCCAGATCTGACGCCTAGTAACCCGTCGAGACTCCAACGTGTTTGCCATCGAGATAAACATAAATCGGCCGAAATTTCAAAACACCATTTTCTACATTTAATTACAATGTGTTTGAGGTTTTGTTTTCGTGTAAATGAGGAACCATAATTTTGTTTCAACTGTATGTTGTTATGTTATCTTTCCAGCGGGCTAACATGCAGTGACGAAGTCGTTGTCGGAAAATAACAAGAGTGGTGCACACTGCTGTAACAGAACGAACGTTCATGGATACCGATACAGTGGAGAATATGCTACAGTGGAAAAATCGTTATTCTTTCCCGTTTAAACGCAAACGAAACGCAAACGCATTGCAGTAAAATAGATAAAATGACAACTTTTTGACAATGTTGATGACTTGTTTTAAACTGAGTAACAAACAGTTTGGAGCCTGATCAGACGCCGGGCTACCCGGCGTCTGATCTTGCACCAAACTGTTTGCAATGTAAATAATAGCGTTATAGCGTAAACGCGTTTATTGGGAAAGAATAACGTTTTCTCCACTGTATTACTTCCTGCGTAAACAAAAACAAATATATAGAAAAATTCAATTTCTTGAAAATGGTGACGATTCTTTTTAATCTTTGTGGCAAACAATTTGAAGCCGGTTACACCGGCGTCTGATCTGACTCCAAACTGTGTTCAATGGAAATAACTGTTGCAGCTTACATGTTCATTGGAAGAAAAAATATCGTCTGATCCATTGTATTCGGATATATAATAATTCAGATATACAATGAATGTTTTCTTACATCAAATCGCACTGACTTGCTTAAACTGTATTGAATACGAAATAGATTCCAAACAAACAAGCTTATCCTTAAATAAACACTATCTTATCAACTAATGCAATCAGTTTGGAGCCAGATCAGACGCCGAGTAATAAGTTTACGTACTATCATGGACTATTTCTATTCTTACATGACCAAATTTTAAGAAATTCATTACAAAAGAAATCAAATGTTTCCCGCTTATTTTCTCTGCGGATTTTCGACCGAATTACTTTTCCCGCGGCATTTACACGACTGTAACATCCACAGCAAACTTACATACAGCAGAAAATTTCGCACACACAATACATATTTACCGATCCAATATCTGACATAAAACAAACATAACATGAAATAAGAGAGAACAATGGGAAAATGACATGTAATATGACTGTCTAAGAATGTTCTTTTTACACTGCTAAAAGTTGGATATTTACCCAGACAGTTTCGCCGACCGTAAGTCAGCTTGGTCACTGGTGAACTGTGAGATGTGCAGAGAGGGTTACTTCCCTTTGTCGCCACAGGGTTTGACGACGAACAAAGGGTTGCAAATCCCGCTGAGACGGTAGGCCCCCTGGTCCCTGTACAAAGTGAACTGGTTCTTGCGTATGTGAATATTCAGTCTTTACGATACGATACGGGCTACAGGAATAATGTAGAAATTTCAAGAAAAATGCTAAAGTCATTTAAAAGCATAAAATAGATAGAATAACTATTTTTTCAGAGAATATATATAAATTTAATTCATTCGTTAACATCAGACTGTTATATTTTCACTCGTGGCTTCGCCACTCGTGAAAATATAACCGTTACGTCTGATTCTCACTTCATGAAATAAATTTCGATATTTAACCAAAACAATACAGTTAGTCATTTATAGTCATTATTATCATCAAAAGGTTATTCTTTCCCAACAAACATGTGCATGCAGCAACACTGATTTTCACTGCATGTACATCCTACAACGGCCCTCCCAACAACGACTTCCTCCTAACAACGACCCTTGCCGCAGTTCCCTAAACAGGACAATTATGTCTAACGCTTTTTACTGCTGCAATATTAAAATTGGCGTCTGCTGTTTTTCCCAAATTTTACATAATGAACATTTTGACAGAAACAACTTCATGAAGAGTGACAAACATCTTGATTCCAGATCAAACGCCGCGTTATGCGGCCTCTGATCTGGATACAAGCTGTTTGAAAATGTAGGATTTCCCTCCCTATAACGACTCACTTCGAACAACGCACACTATTATTGTCTCCCATTGAGTGTCGCTTAAGAGAGGGAGCGCTGTAGATAGTGTAACGCCAGATTTAAACGCCTTTTTTAAACATTTTTTTTAAACGCTCACCCCCTGTGATTATTATTTACACGTTTTGACTGGATCTCATAGTTTAACCCTGTGCCTACTGGTCGTAACTCTACGGAGTTTACAAACTGTTTGAATCTAGAAAGACGACGCGTAACGCGGCGTTTCACCTAGATCCATACAGTTTGACACTCGTCTTAAGGTTTGTTTAATTATAACAATGCATAAATCTAAACTGAACAAATTTTGCAGACGATAATGTCAAAGCAGACGTCAGTGCAGAAGAATAAGGGTTAACCGCTACATTTTCAGTGCTCCAGATACACATATAAGCGGGAGTAATCTGAACTAATCCAACATGTTCTCACTAATTTCAGCACCGAATGCCTTGGTGTTACTACTGATTAAACCGTCTCTTCAAGACAATTTTAATGAAAGTGACACCATTAGGTTTGAAAGCAGAAATAAAGATTTTACTTTTCGAAATACTTCCGTTCCAAAGTTAGATTTAACCCTTTACCTGATAGCCTATTTATAGTACTTAAGATAGATGACTACTTAAAGCAGGTTGAAAGTAAAGCAGAATGCGCCTTAGGGCGCATTCTGCTTTACTTTCAGCCTGCTTTAAGCTATAATGTGCTATAATATAGAAAATATTCCCTATAATACATATTCATTACTGATTAAATTGGAACTATTTTCTTCAGCGGATGAATAAATCATATCCGCTAAAAGGCGCTTCTATTGGGTAAAGGGTTAAGGCAGTATAAGTGAAGTAATTTCAAAACCAGTAGCAAACAGTTTTGAACAGGATCAAAACTGTTTGCAAGTACGCTTTACGGCGTCATTGCGTGTGAAAGGGTTAAGCGTAAACGCGTTAATTGGAAAAGAATAACGGCTTCTCCATTGTAAAAGCATGAACGTATATACAGTACTGAACCTTATTAAATTAAATTGATAATCGCAAGGGAATTGCCATCGAATTGGGGGCTTCAAAAGGCGAATCTTACGCTTCAATATTTTTACGCGATTTTTCCGAAGCGGTTGTGACAAAAATGGAATCGAAACAATTAACGAAGGCATATTTGCGAGTATTTGTGAGATACACCATTCAGGAAAACTTACCCAAGGGTAAAGTTACTATTTTGAATCGCAAGCGAATTGCCATCGAATTGCCATCGAATTGCCACCGAATTGCAAGCTAATCGAAAAAATAGTTAATTTAATAAGGTTCAGTACGGTATCAATGTTGAAAAGGTACAGCGGAGAAGACGTTATAATTGTCCAGTTTAAACGTAAACGCATTGCAATGTAGAAAATAAGAAACAGTTAGAAATGTCTAAACCATTTATTTTAATGTGAGTGACAAAGAGTTAAGGAGCCTTATCAGACGCCGATCAGGGAATAGACTCTTTGCAAAGGACATAACTGTAGTATAAATACATTTATCACATAATCTGTGGTCCGGGAGTTCACACTGGTAAGATGTTACGTCACCGGCTGCTGTTTACACAACGTTACAGATTCCCATGGTAATCAACGAGGTAAGGACAAGAACATAGTGTTCTTTCTTTTAAATATCAAAAAGGAGTAGTAGCACGGAATATCCCGGTTATATGTGCATGCTCCGACGTTGTGTTTTCGGTGAATACTCGCTTAGTTAAGATGTTTAACCCGATAAAGTTGCGACAATTACCGGATTTCTTTTATTTACATATATATATATATATATATATATGTGTAGACCTACGAAAAAGCTTCGTAAAGCTGGTGTATTAGATATTCGACAATGCTATCCAAACCAAAACACTCCCTGACATATTGATAAATTAATATAAAAATGTCCCCTTTAAGTGAATATAAAACACGTTTTGAACATATAACTTTGCCTCAATACATAATACGGAATTTCAGATGTTATTCTCATTGTGTTTTGGTCCAACTGATCTCTTGACAATCTTTTCCCAACCAAAACCTCTGAAAACTATCGAATCTACTTCTTTGCAATTGTATAACATTGATAGTACTTAACTCAATGAAATCTATCAACGAATATACAGTGTTCCCTGGAAGACTACAATTGTAACCGGCCGGTCCCCGCATGACTACAGATGATTTTATTTAGATCGGACGGATGCTGGGTTGATTTTAAAGTAAGAAAGAAGTCCCGAAGACCGTCGGAGGAGTTAACAAACTCCTAAAAATTCCCTCTGGTGTGGATCTGTATTATTTGTTTCATTTTGCAATATACCGTAAACGACATCTATAAATATTTAAAAATGAGCCAGACTTTATTGGATAGATTCAGCGGTAGATGTAGTAGGTCGGCGACTAATCGGACTCAAAAATGTTTGAAACATAAAACACAATAACTTGGCATCTCAGTAATAACAAGTGCCAGGTATAGAAATGTTTTACTGTATTCAGTGCCTGGTTTAGAAAAGTTTTACTGTAGTCAGTGCCAGGTTACGAGAGGTTTTATGCAATCAGTGCCAGGGTTAGAGAGGTTTTTACTGTAGTCAGTGCCAGGGTTAGAGAGGTTTTACTGTAGTCAGTGCCAGGTTTAGAAATGTTTTACTTTAGTCAGTGCCAGGGTGAAAGAGGTTTTACTGTAGTCAGTGCCAGTTTTAAGCGAATTTTACTGTAGTCAGTGCCAGGTTAAGAGAGGCTAACTTGTAATCAGTGCCGGGTATAGAAAGGTTTGACTGTAGTCAGTGCCAGGTTAAGAGATGTTTGACTGTAGTCAGTGCCAGGGTGAAAGAGGTTTTACTGTAGTCAGTGCCAGGTTAAGAGAGGCTAACTTGTAATCAGTGCCAGGTATAGAAAGGTTTGACTGTAGTCAGTGCCAGGTTAAGAAATGTTTGACTGTAGTCAGTGGTCAAGAGAGGTTTTTCTGGAGTCAGTGCCAGAATTAGCGAATTTTACTGTAATCAGTGCCATGTTTAGAGATGTTTTACTATAGTCAGTGCCAGGTTAAGACTAGTTTTACTTTAGTCAGTGCGAGGTTTAGAGAGCCTTTACTGTAGTCAGTGCCAGATTTAAAGAGGCTTACTATATTCAGTGCCAGGTTTAGAGAGATTTTTACAGTAGTCAGTGCCCGGTTTAAAGAGGTTTTACTTTAGTCAGTGCCAGGGTTAGAGATATTTAACTACAGATAGCGCCAGGTGAAGAGAGGTTGTACTGTAGTCAGTGCCAGGGTTAGAGAGGTTTTACTATAGTCAGTGCCAGGGTTAAACATGTTTACCTATAGTCAGTACCAGGGTTAGAGAGCTTTTATTGTAATCAGTGCCAGGTTAAGAGAGATTTTACTATTGTCTGTGCCAAGTTTAGAGAGCTTTTACTGTACTCAGTGCCAAGTTAAGAGAGGTTGAACTGTAGTCAGTGCCAGGGTTAGAGAGGTTTTACTGTAGTCAGTGCCAGGTTTATTGATGTTTTACTGTAGTCAGTACCAGGGTGAAAGAAGTTTTACTGTAGTCTGTGCCAGTTTTAAGCGAATTTTACTGTAGTCAGTTCAAGGTTAAGAGAGGCTTACTTGTAATCAGTGAAAGGTATAGAAATGTTTGACTGTAGTCAGTGCCAGGTTAAGAGATGTTTTACTGTAGTCAGTGCCAGGTTAAGAGAGGTTTTACTGGAGTTAATGCCAGGATTAGCGAATTTTACTGTTGTCAGTGCCAGGATAAGAGAGGCTAAATTGTAGTCAGTGCCAGGTATAGAGAGGTCTTACTGTAGTCAATGCCAGGTTAAGAGATGTTGTACTGTAGTCATTGTCAGGATTAGAGAAGTTTTTTTGTAGTCAGTGCCAGGGTTAAAGAGGTTTTACTGGAGTCAGTGCCAGGTTAAGCAACTTTTACTGTAGTCAGTGCCAGGTTAAGAGAGGCTAAATTGTAGTCAGTGCCAGGTATAGAGAGGTTTTACTGGAGCCAGTACCAGGTATAGATAGGTTTTACTGTAGTCAGTGCCAGGGTTAGAGAGGTTTTACTATAGTCAGTGCCAGGTTGAGAGATGTTTTACTATAGTCAGTGCCAGGTTTAGAGAACTTTTACTTGAGTCATTGCCAGGTTAAAAGAGGTTGTACTGTAGTCAGTGCCAGGGTTAGAGAGGTATTTTTTATAGTCAGTGCCAGGTTTAGAGATGTTTAACTGTAGTCAGTGCCAGGTTTAGAGATGTTGTACTATATTCAGTACCAGGTTTAGAGAGATTTTACTGTAGTCAGTGCTAGGTTTACATGTATTTACCTACTGTGCTGGCGGTCATTTTGATTGTGATATTGTGGAACAGGGTTTATATTTATGTACACTGTTCGTCTTTATAGGTGAATATAGCAGATAAGTGTGAGGGTTGGGTGCCCCAGGTTTAACCCCCCAGTGGTAGTTAATGGTTAATTTATAAATAATTATTGATTGCTGCTGACCGTACCAAGGCGGGCTCCTATATTCACTTTGCTTTGTGTTTGTCTTGCGTGTTGTTTTCTATTTAGTGTGTAGATGAAGGAATGGGATTGTGCGTGTGTGTGTGTGTGTGTGTTATGGTGTGACTGTGTGTGTGTTCTGCTTGAGAGGTGGGTGTATTGTTTGTGTTGCGTTTCCTGCTTGAGTCTTTCGTATTTATTTAAAGAGGTTTTACTATAGTCAGTGCCAGGGTTAGAGATGTTTAACTACAGTCAGTGGCAGGGTTAAAAGAGGTTGAAACTGTAGTCAGTGCAAGGGTTAGAGAGGTTTTACTATAGTCAGTGCCAGGGTTAGAGATGTTTAACTATAGTCAGTACCAGGGTAAGAGAGCCTTTACAGTAGTCAGTGCCAGGTTTAGAGAGGTTTTACTATAGTCAGTGTCAGGTTAAGAAAGGTTTTACTATAGTCAGTGCCAGGTTAAGAGAGGTTTTACTGTAGTCAGTGCCAGGTTAAGAAAGGTTTTACTATAGTCAGTGCCAGGGTTAAAGAGGTTTTACTGTAGTCAGTGCCATGTTTAGAGAGGTTTTACTATAGTCAGTGCCAGGGTTAAAGAGGTTTTACTGTAGTCAGTGCCATGTTTAGAGAGGTTTTACTATAGTCAGTGCCAGGTTAAGAGAAGTTTTTCTTTAGTCAGTGCCATATTAAGAGAGCTTTTACTGTAGTTACTGCCAGGTTTAGAGAGGTTTACCATATTCAGTGCCAGGTTTAGAGAGATTTTACTGTAGTCAGTGCCAGGTTTAGAGAGGTTGTACTATAGTCAGTGCCAGGTTAAGAAAGGTTTTACTATAGTCAGTACCAGGGTTAAAGAGGTTTTACTGTAGTCAGTGCCATGTTTAGAGAGGTTTTACTATAGTCAGTGCCAGGTTAAGAGAAGTTTTACTTTAGTCATTGCCATGTTTAGAGAGCATTTACTGTAGTTACTGCCAGGTTTAGAGAGGTTAACTATATTCAGTGCTAGGTTTAGAGATATTTTACTGTAGTCAGTGCTAGGTTTACAGAGGTTTTACTTTTGTCAGTGCCAGGTTTAGAGAGCATTTACTGTAGTTATTGCCAGGTTTAGAGAGGTTTACTATATTCAGTGCTAGGTTTAGAGATATTTTACTGTAGTCAGTGCTAGGTTTACAGGGGTTTTACTTTAGTCAGTGCCAGGGTTAGAGTTACTACCCATTAGGGTTACTACCCATTTTTTGATACGTTGTTTCCTTTTATTTACCCAAAAGAACTACGCCTTAATAAAACAAACGAGTCAAATTTGTCGGCACCATTTTTAGATTTGGATCTTTTTATAAATAACGGAATTGTTTCTTCTAAGATTTACGATAAACGAGATGATTTTGATTTTAGTATTGTAAATTATCCTCATCTAGATGGCGATGTTCCCCGTTCCACATCTTACGGGGTTTATATTTCACAACTTATTCGCTTTGCTAGGGCCTGTACCTCTGTTGAGGACTTCCACATTCGTAATAAAACTATTACTGAAAAGCTTCTTAAACAGGGGTACAGATTTCATAAACTTCGTAAAACATTTTCTAAATTATTTTATAGAAATCTTCCTTTCATTAACAAGTATAAATGTAACTTAAAGTCTTTTCTGCGGCAAGGTATTTCACATCCGGAGTTTTATGGTGATGTGATTTACAGACTTCGTAAGATTCTTGGACATATACATTTTCAAATACTATTTGTGAAACGTATTAGATTTTTCCTCAAAAAAGATTATGATCAAACTATATTGCTGCGCACTTCACGTTTGGTTATCGATCAATCTACAATTGATAACTATGCTTTCCTCTTTGGTTGTGCGACGACAGACAGGGCTTAGCACTACATGATGATGTATCTTTAAAGCCGTCCTTAACCGGGAGAGTTATGTCGGATTTTCGTGCTTTGTTTTTTCTCTCCCTCTCTGTCGTACCCTAGACCCTTCCATGTCTTACAGTTACTCGTAACTACAGACTAGTCGCTTGAGTACAATTTGACCGTTGCCATAGTGGGTTATTTTTAACACGGGCTTGAATGTTTAATTCTTTCACATGTTACTAATGATCTTGTCATAGAATTTTTGCTAAATGTTTTACATGTATTTACTTACTGTGCTGGCGGTCTTTTTGATTGTGAGGTTGTGGAACAGGGTCTATATTTTATGTACACTGTTTGTCTTTATAGGTGAATATAGGAGATAAGTGTGAGGTTGGGCGCCCCTAAACCCAGGTTTAACCCCCCAGTGGTTGTTAATAATTAATTAATTTATAGTTGGTTATTGATTGCTACTGACCGTACCAAGGCGGGCTCCTATGTTCACTTTGCTTTATGTTTGTCTTGCGTGTTGTTTTCTATTTAGTGTGTAGATGAAGGAATGGTATTGCGTGTGTGTGTGTGTGTGTGTGTTTGTTGTTGTATGACTGTGTGTGTGTGTTCTGCTTGAGAGGTGGGTGTATTGTTTGTGTTACGTTTCCTGCATGAGTCTTTCGTATTTATTAGAGATGTTTAACTACAGTCAATGCCAGGGTTAAGAGAGGTTGTACTGTAGTCAGTACAAGGGTAAGAGAGGTTTAACTATTGTCAGTGCCAGGGTTAGAGAGCTTTTACTGTAGTCAGTCCCAGGTTAAGAGAGGTTTTACTATAGTCCATGCCAGGTTAAGATGTGTTTTACTATAGTCAGTGCCAGGGTTAAAGAGGTTTTACTGTAGTCAGTGCCATGTTTAGGGAGGTTTTACTATAGTCAGTGCCAGGTTAAGAGAAGTTTTTCTTTAGTCAGTGCCATGTTAAGAGAGCTTTTACTGTAGTTACTGCCAGGTTTAGAGAGGTTTGCCATATTCAGTGCCAGGTTTAGAGAGATTTTACTGTAGTCAGTGCCAGGTTCAGAGAGGTTGTACTATAGTCAGTGCCAGGTTAAGAAATGTTTAACTATAGTCAGTACCAGGGTTAAAAAGGTTTTACTGTAGTCAGTGCCATGTTTAGAGAGCTTTTACTGTAGTCATTGCCAGGTTAAGAGCGGTTTTACTATAGTCAGTGCCAGGTTTAGAGAGGTTTTACTATAGTCCATGCCAGGTTAAGATAGGTTTTACTTTAGTCAGTGCCAGGGTTAAAGAGGTTTTACTGTAGTCAGTGCCATGTTTAGAGAGGTTTTACTATAGTCAGTGCCAGATTAAGAGAAGTTTTTCTTTAGTCAGTGCCATGTTAAGAGAGCTTTTACTGTAGTTACTGCCAGGTTTAGAGAGGTTTACCATATTCAGTGCCAGGTTTAGAGAGATTTTACTGTAGTCAGTGCCAGGTTTAGAGAGGTTGTACTATAGTCAGTGCCAGGTTAAGAAATGTTTTACTATAGTCAGTACCAGGGTTAAAAAGGTTTTACTGTAGTCAGTGCCATGTTTAGAGAGGTTTTACTATAGTCAGAGCCAGGTTAAGAGAAGTTTCACTTTAGTCAGTGCCATGTTTAGAGAGCTTTTACTGTAGTTACTGCCAGGTTTAGAGAGGTTTACTATATTCAGTGCCAGGTTTAGAGCTATTTTACTATAGTCAGTGCCAGGTTTACAGAGGTTTTACTGTAGTCAGTGCCAGGGTTAGAGATGTTTAACTACAGTCAGTGCCAGGGTTTAGAGAGGTTGTACTGTAGTCAGTACAAGGGTTAGAGAGGTTTTACTATTGTCAGTTCCAGGGTTAGAGAGCTTTTACTGTAGTCAGTGCCAGGTTAAGAGAGGTTTTACTATAGTCAGTGCCATGTTTAGAGAGCTTTTACTGTAGTCATTGCCAGGTTAAGAGCGGTTTTACTA
The DNA here is from genome assembly GCA_922989275.2 of Gari tellinella. Lineage (NCBI taxonomy): Eukaryota > Metazoa > Mollusca > Bivalvia > Cardiida > Psammobiidae > Gari > Gari tellinella. The sequence continues at coordinate 9,452,465 of OV277872.1, forward strand.
TAGTCAGTGCCAGGTTTAGAGAGGTTTTACTATAGTCCATGCCAGGTTTAGATAGGTTTTACTATAGTCAGTGCCACGGTTTAAGAGGTTTTACTGTCGTCAGTGCCATGTTTAGAGAGGTTTTACTATAGTCAGTGCCAGGTTAAGAGAAGTTTTTATTTAGTCAGTGCCATGTTAAGAGAGCTTTTACTGTAGTTACTGCCAGGTTTAGAGAGGTTTACCATATTCAGTGCCAGGTTTAGAGAGATTTTACTGTAGTCAGTGCCGGGTTTAGAGAGCTTGTACTATAGTCAGTGCCAGGTTAAGAAAGGTTTTACCATAGTCAGTACCAGGGTTAAAAAGGTTTTACTGTAGTCAGTGCCATGTTTAGAGAGGTTTTACTATAGTCAGTGCCATGTTAAGAGAAGTTTTACTTTAGTCAGTGCCATGTTTAGAGAGCTTTTACTGTAGTTACTGCCAGGTTTAGAGAGGTTTACTATATTCAGTGCCAGGTTTAGAGCTATTTAACTATAGTCAGTGCCAGGTTTACAGAGGTTTTACTTAAGTCAGTGCCAGGGTTAGAGATGTTTAACTACAGTCAGTGCCAGGGTTAAGAGAGGTTGTACTGTAGTCAGTACAATGGTTAGAGAGGTTTTACTATTGTCAGTGCCAGGGTAAGAGAGGTTTAACTATAGTCAGTGCCATGTTTAGAGAGCTTTTACTGTAGTCATTGCCAGGTTTAGAGAGGTTTTACTATAGTCAGTGCCAGGTTTAGAGAGGTTTTACTATAGTCAGTGCCAGGGTTGAAGAGGTTTTACTGTAGTCAGTGCCAGGTTTCGAGAAGTTTTTCTATAGTCAGTGCCAGATTAAGACAGGTTTTACTATAGTCAGTGCCAGGGTTAGAAAGGTTTTACTGTAGTCAGTGCCAGGGTTATAGAGGTTTTACTATAGTCAGTGCCAAGTTAAGAGAGGTTGTACTGTAGTCAGTACAATGGTTAGAGATGTTTTACTATTGTCAGTGCCAGGGTAAGAGAGCTTTTACTGTAGTGAGTGCCAGGTTAAGAGAGGTTTTACTATAGTCAGTGCCATGTTTAGAGAGCTTTTACTGTAGTCATTGCCAGGTTTAGAGAGGTTTTACTATAGTCAGTGCCAGGTTAAGAGAGGTTTTACTATAGTCAGTACCAGGGTTGAAGAGGTTTTACTGTAGTCAGTTCCAGGTTTCGAGAAGTTTTACTATAGTCAGTGCCAGATTAAGTGAGGTTTTACTATAGTCAGTGCCAGGGTTAGAGCGGTTTTACTGTAGTCAGTGCCAGGGTTAGAGAGGTTTTACTATAGTCAGTGCCAAGTTAAGAGATGTTTAACTATAGTCAGTGCCAGGTTTTGAGAGGTTTTACTGTAGTCAGTGCCAGGTTAAGAGAGGTTTTACTGAAGTCAGTGCCAGGGTTACAGAGGTTTTAGTGTCAGGATTAGAGATATTTATTGTAGTTAGTTCCAGGTATTAGAGATATTTTACAGTAGTCAGTTCCAGGGTAAGAGTGGTTTTACTGTAGTCAGTGCCAGGTTAAGATAGGTTAAATTGTAGTCAGTGCCAGGTATAGAGAGGTTTTACTGGAGTCAGTGCCATGTTTAGAGAGCTTTTACTGTAGTCATTGCCAGGTTTAGAGAGGTTTTACTATAGTCAGTGCCAGGTTTAGAGAGGTTTTACTATAGTCAGTGCCAGGGTTGAAGAGGTTTTACTGTAGTCAGTGCCAGGTTTCGAGAAGTTTTACTATAGTCAGTGCCAGATTAAGAGAGGTTTTACTATAGTCAGTGCCAGGGTTAGAGCGGTTTTACTCTAGTCAGTGCCAGGGTTAGAGAGGTTTTACTATAGTCAGTGCCAAGTTAAGAGATGGTTAACTATAGTCAGTGCCAGGTTTTGAGAGGTTTTACTGTAGTCAGTGCCAGGTTAAGAGAGGTTTTACTGAAGTCAGTGCCAGGGTTACAGAGGTTTTAGTTTCAGGATTAGAGAGATTTATTGTAGTTAGTTCCAGGTATTAGAGATATTTTACAGAAGTCAGTTCCAGGGTAAGAGTGGTTTTACTGTAGTCAGTGCCAGGTTAAGATAGGTTAAATTGTAGTCAGTGCCAGGTATAGAGAGGTTTTACTGGAGTCGGTGCCAGGTATAGAGAGGTTTTACTGTAGTCAGTGCCAGGGTTAGAGAGGTTTTACTATAGTCAGTGTCAGGTTTAGAGAGGTGTTACTGTAGTCAATGCTAGGTTTATAGAGATTCTACTGTACTCAGTGCCAGGTTAAAAGAGGTTTTACTATAGTCAGTGCCATATTTAGAGAGGTGTTACTGTAGTCAGTGCCAGGCTTAAAGAGATATTACTGTAGTCAGTGCCAGGTTAAGAGAGATTTCACTGTCGTCAGTACCAGGTTTAGAGAGGTTTTATTGTAGTCATTGCAGGGTTAAGATGTTGTTGTAGGAGGGAATTGTTGTTCAGATGGTCGTTGTGGGGGATAGAGTACTGTAGTAGAGTGTTACAGAGTAGGACCGTAATGTATCATGTCTGTGCTTGCATAATTATTGTATGGCTCAACAGCAATTTGAAAATCAGATACCAGGTAGTGCATGATTTACCTTTAAGATACATGTAGATACATTGGAATAGTGTAAACCAGGCCAGAGGATAAATTTGGAACAGAATAAAAAAACCTCGACACATACTTGAATGATGAATTGTCTGAAAGGTATGGTAGCTTTTACTAATATTCTGCATGCGACAAGCGAATTAGTGCAGGAAGTATTAAACTGTTTGGATCATGATGAGACACAGACAAACTTGCCGTCTTATCCGGACCAAAACTGGTTGATACTAGGAATGTAAACTAGATCTACAATAACAGGCATATATGTAGTTTTATTACATTTTAAATTTCTTTCAGCAATCATATTGGTCTTCACTAGATCACAGGTAATTCCCTTTTAAATCAATTTCCACAGTTTTTTTTTTCGAACCTGATAAATCATCATATTGGTCAGGATTTTTAAAAAAAGAAAAAAAGAAACCATGGAGAAATAGATGACGTAAAGCATACGTCATTTGTTATAAACTGCTTAAAATTTAGATCAAAATTTTAACGTTGTCTATAATGACGTTTTGGCGCGTTAACGAGGGTATGACGTCATTTTAGTTTGACGTCATTTACGATGTTATTTCGGGAACACCTCGGATATTTCCGCGTACTATCGATATAGACGATGCTCACCGAACGCCTTCAGATCGAGTACGGTGACGGCTACGCAGGTGATGATTGATGTATGCTACTACATAATTAATTTATTTGTTTATATTTAGAAAACTGACCAATATCATGATTTATCAGGTTCAATTTTGTTGCAAACTGTGCAATATGATTTAAAGCGGATTAACCTGTCATGCAGTGTAGACCAATAGGATTGCAGAACGAATTTAAAATTGTGATAATGTATTATATGCAGTCAAACCTGCCTTATTGACCGTCTGTTTTAAGAGACTGTCTGTCATATGTGACCTTACTTGAGACCCCTAACAGTTTTTACTATATATTGACCCTGAATTAAGAGACTACATGTCTTATGTGACAAGTGATCATGAAATGTGACTCCCTTCGGCAATTATCACCCTGTATTTAAAGACTTTTAACACTTTCTAGCACATGGTTAAACATTAATGGTTTGACAATAAGTTAATTGAGGTGTGACATTAACACATTTGAGTGTTAACTTAAGAGTCGTTGTATATATGGGTATTTATACTAGTGGTAGAGCTCTATGATCTTGTTAGATGTACATGTATGTAAATTGTAAATACACGTATGTATTCAAGCCTAATCAATTATTAAATTATACAATTCTAGTTCAATAAAAATGTCATTTAAACATCTTACTGTAACTTTGTATCCATAAAATTAACGAGCTTCTGATATTACTTTACTTAAATATCTTCTGATAAATTATTGTATAGCACGTGTATCAAAGTAGGCGTAAACCATAATTGTCACATTTTCTATAAGCTTGCAATTAGGTACACAATGTTTGTTGAACATGAGTTTCATAAACACATTATGTTTTTCAAATGCACTGAAGTTACAGATTATTTCAAATGTATTTAATTCATAGCTTATTACCGTATAGCTGGTATTTTCACTCACTCGGACATTTGTTGCTTTTCGGACACCATAATAATAACCACAGAAAACACTCCCTCAGACTTAGACAATTAAATTTGTGTTTGGTATCTAGCTTCTATCAAACTTCCTTATATTAAACACTGAAATACCCCTATCAATCGTATTTAAAATTTACCGATATTTACAACGACAAAGTACATTTTGAGCGAATAAGTCCAAGGTACTCTGAATTCAACAAAAGCGGGTATGTATAATTATAGGTAATTACCAGACGAAGCAATTTGCTATACTGTTAGTGCTGCCGGGTAAGGTCGTGAAAGGTATTATCTGCCAGATATTTATTTTTTGTGATAATTACTGGTGTAATTCATGTTATAAACATACTTGTTCTGATATTTAGCTTTTAAGTTATTTGATTTACAAGTAAGCCACAATTTAAAATTATCGTAGATCTTCACACCCGCTACTGCATACATGAAAAGTCGATTTCAAGATTAGGTTTTAGCCCATATGTTAACAACATCGAGCGCGTATGTAAACTAGCTTTTACAAATATTTTAAGACCCGAATTCGCAAAATTGTATTATGCTGGTTTCAAAGAAGCGTAAAAATAAAAACAGTAGAATATAATTCACTCTGCTTTTTCATAAAATCGCAAAATATTTTGGCAGCAGAAAATACCAGCTATACGGTACTTAATTCCATTCATTATACTTATTGAATAATAAATAGCTATCACACATATGCGGATGTAGAGTACATAACAAATTGCACTACATCAAAATTGTGCCTGTTTTAAGAGACTACCTGTCATTATGTGACCTTATTTGCAAAGTCCCATATAATTTCACTTAATACAAGTTTGACTGCAGTTAGAGTCCTAACTGTAAGTACTAGTATATAATTATATTACGACCATTATAAACAGTGTACAAGTGAAAGGTACACACTTCTGTACTAAGCAATCAGTGGAGATTCAGGTCAGAGAGATCATTTAGCACCTCTTTGATCTGGGTCTACTCTAATTTGTTCTTTTGTAATAAATTGTTATAATAAACATGATTAATGTGAAAATAGAACCGACTTAATTAGAAACTGGAATGTGTGGGTACCTAAAGCAGGCAGAAGCAAAGCAGAAGCCTCCAAAACGAGTTTTCCGCTCAGTTTTCCGTCTGTTCCAGGCACTCTCTGTCTTATGTACTGAAAACATGCTATTTGGGAAAGGTTGTGGCGAAGGCACATTTTGCGTAATTTTATATAATGTTTATAAATTATATTATAACTTCAAGGCATCCCCATGTACCTCCTGTGAACTCGACCCAATACCTACAAGGTATGCCTTGACGGGCTCCTACCATCGTTGAAAAACATGTCGAACTCCTCGCTAGAATATGTGTGTGTTCTAAAAGAATTCAAAAGGTCCGATGTAAGACCACCTTTGAAGAAACCTGATCTCGATACAAATGATCTTAAAAACTACAGGCCGGTATCAAATCTGCCATTTATCTCTAAAGTACTAGAAAAAATAGTAGACAAACACATTGAGGCCTATTTGACCACAAACAATCTGCATGACCAGCATCAGTCAGCATATCGTAAGTACCACTCTACAGACACTGCTTTTCTAAAAGTTCAAAATGACATCCTGTAGTATCTTGATAAGAATGAAATCACAATTCTGGTGATGCTCGATCTATAAGCCGCATTGACACAATTGATCATGAAACATTACTTAATCGACTTGTAAAATACTTCAAAATTATTGGAAACCCACTAAAGTGGATGACTTCGTACCTGAATGACCGTAATCAAACAGCCGCAGTAGATGGAGAATTATCCCAGTTCAAATGAAATATAATGTGCCGCAGGGCTCAGTCCTAGGGCCGAAAAAAACATCTTGTACACAAAACCTGTTGGCTCAATTTCTATTTATTACTTCTACACCATCAATTCTGATGATTATGAGAATGGGGCACTTTTTAGGTGCACCAATGGGACTGTACCCGGCCGGTCACTTTATCCTGACACCGACGAACCAGTCGTAATGCTAACCCGAAATCCTGAGCGCCAAGGAGGGAAGCCATTACTACCAATTTTCGAGTCTTTGGTTTGACCCGGCCGGGGATTGAACCCGCAACCTCCCGCACTGCAAGCGGACGCTCTACCACTGAGCTATACAGGCGGTAGATTTGCAGAAATCATCATCTGAATCATCATTTCTATACAGATGATTCACAGTTTTACTTGTCATTCAAGCCTAAAGATACATCTTGCCAACAGGTAGCCCTCTCCAAAGTTGAAGGATGTCTAAAAGACATAGTCTCATTGATGCACCAGAAAATGTTGAATCTGAACACTGACAAAACAGAGGTCATACTGTTTCACACACAAAAGGCTAACATACCTGAATACTTTCACGTTCAAGTGGAAAACTCTAAAATCAAACCATCATTCAGTGTGAATAATCTGGGTGCTAGCTTCGATTCCCATATAGATATGACACAGCACATTAACGCTGTGTGCAGGTCTAGCTATACACAACTCCGGAAAATAGGTCATATTAGACAATACCTTTCGCCTGAAGCTACAAAGACCTTTCAAATATTTGGTCACATCAAAAATTGACTACTGCAACACACTGCTCTATAGGATTCCCGAAAACTCACTACGAAAACTACAACATGTGCAAAATACAGCAGCCCGCATCATTACCAGGACTCCTCGGTACAATCACATATCTCTAGTCTTGAAGGAGCTTCACTGGATTCCAGTTCAACACAAAATTGAATTCAAAATTCTGACGCTCACATACAAAGCCATGTGCAATGATTCTCCAAGGTACATTGTCAGTAAGCTTGACGTGTATAAACTTCGAAGAGAGTTGTGGTCTGCGAGTAAATCAGTATCGTTGATTGTAGCGAGAAGTCATTTGGTGAAGTAACTTCAGTTTGGATAAAGAAGCTTCATGCATTTAGCCTAAAGCTCTGTAACACTCAGACATCAGAGATGCGAGCTCAGTTGCAGTCTTCAAAAAACGTCTTGAAAACACACTTCTTTAATATCCATTATAAGAACACAATAAGAAATGGATGATTGTTACCTCTGGGCTATGTTCTTGCTGTATATATTGTGGGTCTAAATTGGAGTTCTGGAGTTGTACCGTTTGCCCGTGCTTGTTTGGTGAATCTTAATGGTAGGGATACGACTCTGATATCTTTGAAATCGACTGGCTTTGGGTCTATTGTAGAATTCTAGGACAACTTCTTATCTTTATGTTTTATAAATTAAGGGTGCAATTTTCAGCCATGGATTATGTAGGTCCCGCGAGTGGGGTGGAGAGGGTAGATGACTGCTTTCCCAGGGTTGTTTTCATTCTGTAGATGGCATGGGTTTTATTTGAAGTTCTGGGGTTGTACCGTTGACCAATGTTTTCCTGGTGGATCTTGATAGTAGGGATACGACTCTGATCTCTTTTGAAACCAGCTGGCGGGGATCTGTGGTCTAGTTCTTGGACAGCTTTCACCATTTTTAATCATGCCATTGCTCTTTCGACTAATTGACTCATTTTAAAGTTGATTTTACAAAATATTGATAAATTATTTTATACAATCTTGGTGATTACATGGAAAGGCTTTCCTTTGTTCGGAATTAGTTTCCATGTAAATCCATAAGGTATCATGTTTATTTTTAGATCTAAATGTAGTTATAAGTTTTTTCTCACTTTGTAGGTTCATTTGTGTAATTTCATTTGAAGCGCCTTTGAACGCATAGCCCCTGTGTGAAAAGAACGCTATAAAATCTGGTATAATAATAATAATAAGTAACAACATAGGTTCGCACGGTGGGTTATAACTTTCTCTATCCATTAAAGCACGCATAAAATATCTGTTACGTTTTAATGCAAGCAGTGTTGAACAAAATCAAACGCTGAGTAACTCAGCCTCAGGCCAGGATCTGAACCGTTCAAATTTAAGAACGAATAGTAATCATCCACCGTACTATATTTACATACATGTACATATCTACCAGTATAGCAGTTATCTACCAGTATAACAGTCGTTCAATCATGTTTCTTCTAAGGCGAAATGAAACAACTTAAAGGGCTGAAACACGGTTACTAAACTGGGTAAAAAACAAATTACAAATGAATCCCTACTAATAAATGTGTTTCGAGTGACTTTCGACTAAAGTAAAATGAAACACAAGAAAAGGGAAGCGCTATTTAACTCTTTACTCCCTGAAACTTCAAATGAACAATTCCAGTTTCGATTTTAGTCTAGTCCATTCTGACTTTTAAGGGTTGTTTTTGTCAATGTTTGGCATTGTGACAAACAGTGAATACCCAGATCAGAGGGCTCCGAAAGGAGCCCTCTGATCTGGGTCTTCACTGTTTGCATAGGACACATGTACTATTTACATGTACACTGTTTGAAAAGGACGCCCATAAGCGGGATTAGGGTTCAAAGAGTTAACACATTCAACGCTAGCAGTGAGTATACTCGCCTTAAACAAATAATGTAATTGTGTAGAATGTCCTTGTCCAATCCGGAACATAGGGTTCCTGCACGCGGGAGCCCCCTGATCAGGATCTGCACAGCTTGTTAATTGGTAATATGTTAAATCGATCTTAAATGTTAGATATGGATTAATCTTGATTGAAATGTGTTTTTCCATTATAAGTTTCGGATGTGAATTGTTTAACCAATTTCTGCCAACGATCCCATATATGGGACATAGGTAAACAGTGTAGGCTCTGATCAGACGCCGCATTATGTGGCGTCTGATCAGAGTCTACACAGTTTGCTGATAGGAAGTTCAATATAAAACAAAATGAAAATGAAAACTTTGGCCAGGCATCCCTTTTATAATAAATGGACTAATCCAATATTATAAACATGAAATAATTTACTGGGTATAAATGGGTTAAGTAAACGCTGTTAGTATCTCAATGAAACCCGCTGACGTTTATACGCGCTCTAAAAACATGTTAATAGCGGCATGTGGAGAGTGTATTTATGCAATGCAGATAATGCAGCCCAATACCAGATGACTCCCACATGGGCATCTGATCAGGATCTGCAATGTCTGACAATTATGGAACATTGCAAAGACAGCAACAACAACAACAGTACAACACCCTATTCCAGATATTCAACAAAGTGCTAGACTACATTAGACACTAAGAGTGCAAATTGAGGTGAAGAATGAGGAGTTAATAAGTTATTCAGTGAACAAATGATAATAATTATATCGTAAGTAACATTTCATTGCGTTTAACATCTGCAAAACTGATAAATTTACATAATTATCATAAAACACATACATTATTATAAAATAGTATTCAGCTACAATATCGTATACATGACACAGCTGGCATATTCCTAAGTTACGGTCTAATCTATCTCTATCGTATCTTCCAGTCTGAATACGTAAGCTGTGCGCGGATATGCGGATTCTTGTAATACTATAATACTTTGCATTAAGCTTCTAGAGAAGATTACATTGAGATAATCTGCATAGCAAATTTACCCCTTCACCGCTTTATTATTGTCTGCTTCAATATTGTTGTCTGCAAAACACGTTTCAAAAAGATTTAATTAAACGTTGTATGACTTAATAGATATCGATAAGAGTGTCAAACATTTTGGGTCATGATCAGACGCCGCGTTACGCGGTGTCTGATCAGGACCCAAAATGTTTGCAAACGTGCTTTATGGTGTTATTGAGTTAACCCTTTACCTGATAGCCCATTTTTAGTTTTGAAGATAGATGGCTACTTAAAGCAGGTTGAAAGTAAAGTAGAATGTGCCTTAAGGCACATTCTGCTTAACTTTCAGCCTGCTTTAAGCTATAATCTGCAAGGAAACTGAAAATAATTCTGATTAATTATATTCATGACTGTATGATTTGGAACTATTTACTGCAGCGGAGGAATAAATTAAATGCGCTAAAAGTCGCTGCTATTGGGGAAAGGGTTAAAGGGTTAAACGCAAACACGGTGCAATAGAATGTAGAAATGAGATTTGGTTTGAAATGTAAGCATATATACTTTAATTTGTATGTTTGCAGCCTTGACAACCCCTATGCATGAACTGCTTAACTCTTTCCTCCCTGAAACTTTAAATGGACAATTCCAGTTTCAATTTTAGTCTAGTCCATTTCTGACTTTTAAGGGTTGTTTTTGTCAATGTTTGGCATTGTGACAAACAGTGAAGACCCTGATCAGAGGGCTCCTTTCGGAGCCCTCTGATCAGGATCTTCACTGTTTGTATAGGACAAGTGTACTATTCACATGTACACTGTTTGAAAAGCACGCCTATATGCGGGACTAGGGTTCAAAGAGTTAAGCAGAAACGCGTTTATAGGGAAAGAAACATAATTATAACGTTACACTAATGTGATTGCATTAATGGCGTTTATATCGTAATGAGTTTCAACCGGTTTGTAACCTGATCAGAATTCCAACAGTTTGCAAATACATGTTACCATGTTACTCGGGGCATGACAGGGATAGATAATAATGTGTTACAATGCTCCCTGTCTATAACAACATCCCGCGGGAGACAACGAGTGTGTGTTGTTCGGAGGCAGTTGTATTAGGGAGTAAAATTGCCTTACATTTGCAAAAAGCTTGGGGTTCTATCAAAATGTCCAATATGTGACTTTTGGAAAACAGCAGTCGACAATTTCAAGCAGACAGTATTGCAGCCGTGAAATGTCTTGTTTAGGGAACAGTCGCAAACGTCGTTGTATAGAGGGAGCCGTTGGTAAGAGGGTCGTTGTGAAGAGGGAGCACTGTATGTCGCAGCATCCATCCATCTTATTGATATATACGATGTAGAAATAGACACTGCACGACCCCGCGTTTATACGCGTTACAGAGATAGATCAATTGATGATGATGATGATGATGATGAGTTGGGCTTTACGGCACTGCGACACAAAATAGGTAATGTAGCGCCGATGATTGATGAGAGGTGATGATGATTTTAGGAAGACGGTTTTTGCTAATTCCATTCGGTGACCAGCAGCGCATGGAATCAAAACCACCGACATGTCTTGCTTTTAGTTCTTGGCAGAGGGAGTATTTCGGTCTAATGAACAAAAACACTTCCCTTTTACAATTAAGCACCAGAACTAGGTCTTCTTGGGATCTTTTGATACTTTGCTAGCTATAATGATAATAATAATTATTATTATTATTATCATCATTATTCCAGATACTCGTATATAGAGCTCTTTTCACACAGGAGTTGTGTGTTCAAAGGCGCTTCACATGAAATTATATAGATGTACCTACCAATCAAGAAAAGACAAATTACTAAATTACTTTAAACATGATTAGGTATGGATTTACATGGAAACAAATTACAAACAAGGGACATTATTTCAATATAATTACCAAGATTAAAACGGTATCATAGGTGCAAAATCAACTTAAAAATGAGTCAACTAATTTAACATATACTTTTCGCTAGGATTAAATGTGTTATTAACCGAATGTGTTGCTGGGTTGTGCAGTTTGAGGTTTGAATTACCAGTTATATTTGATTTATCCAGCTTGGCGATGGCAAGATCTAACACTTCTCTTCATGGTTCTGATGTGTGTCCTAGGACCGATCAGCATCTTCACGACGTACAAGTTTTCACTTCAACAATATGACTACAAGCCGAGCGAGAGTGTTCGATATCATCTCAATATGACTACAAGCCGGCGCGTACTCGATATATTCAATAATGTGAGTACCATAAAATACTATTACAGTGATTCCTCCCTACAACGGCCCTCCCAACAACGAATCCCCCCTTTCAAGCTGTTTGTCACTCGTCATTATACTAATTCTATCAAAATGTCCACTTATATGAAACTTAAAGAAAAAACAGCAGACGACTATTAAAGCAGACGATATTGCAGCAGTAAAAGCGTTAGACATAACTGTCTTGTTTAGGGAACTAAGGCAATCACTGTAATGCAATGACTCTGGACATAAGTACCAGCAAATCGATAAATAGACGGTCGTTGGTTTATAAAATGCAATATTTGTGGTAACTAAGAAAAATCAAGAATAGTATTAATTTCAGTTTACAAATAGGAAGATACAACATTTAGTAAGTTTTTCCTGATTCTCCCAAAACTATGTGTGAATACTTTTTTTATTACAAAATACTCGAGTTGGTACAACAAAAACAGCAGCAAATAAGACAAAAACGTTCTCGCAATCACAATTCCTACCGTCTATTACACACTTTAAGCATTTGTTGACACCATATTACATATATAACGTCTCTGCAAGCGAGGAATACAACATGTGAGCAAAAATGGCTCTAAAATTGATAAAAGAAGAAAGGTACCGGTGTACTGCGAATAGGTCTGAATGCTTTCATGACTGTACTGCGTATAGCTCAATAGGTGTACTGCGAATAGCTCTATATAATAACTTGAATTTGGACACGAAAAGTACGACGTACTGTATGTTAAGGGTGTTAAATTTTTCAAAGTAGTTTACTTTTTTCTTTCGTGTTTATTTTGAAAGAGCTGTTTATGATAAATAAAAAATCAGGAAAGAAAGACAAATGTTGGTGTGCATTATTTTGCACTATGGCAATTCGGAAAATATGTGTCAAATTCAGACTTTTTCTCAAATTTTGTCAAATTTAAAGTATAAGCTTCAATAAAATCTATTTTAAATAAAAACAAACGTAGTAATTTTGATTTCCACTGTGTATTTCATGTCTGTGGAAGTATTTTGACATTAAGAAACTAAATCAAGACCAAATAGGCACCAGATTTTGAAAATATAATATCTGAATCAACAACATGGTTTTTTTGGGTAATGATATTTTTTCTAAACAAAAAATTATGAGAAATAGTAAAGAAGAAATATTTCTAGTATTTAACTTTTTCATATATTCTACCAGATGAAAATCCATACAAAGGGAATTCAAAATATAAAAAGAAATTGAAAGGTAAGTGTTAAAAATTTTGAGTTATTGGAGAAAAAGGAGTTATCTCCCGTTTCAAAATTTACAAAAAAGTACCATATCGATGATATTTAGAGCTTTATAAATTTCACATTTCGTGCCTGTTTTGTCTTAAATTTGTTTTTTGTATGAAGAAATACTACCATAGACATGAAATAAATAACACAAAACCAACTTATCATGTTTATTTTCATTTTAAATGGATCTTTTGAAGCGGGCTGTTTGAAAAGGACAAAATAAGAAAAAGTGGATGGGGTAAATTTTACACCTTTTAGAATGGCCATTGAGCCAAAAGTTGTACACCAAAATGTACATTTTTTCTATTTTTACATTTATCTTAAATGGCTTTTCAAAACAAACCCATCATAGAGTGTTTTTCATATACTTTGAAAATTTCCTCAATTCATGAGTTTGATACACCCTTAAAGTATAAGGTCTGGGTTCCATTGCTGCATGATACAGATAACTTTCTAATCCAAGATTCTCGTCTGTGAAATTTGCTCGCTTAAAGACCGCTTATATGGCCGTTGAATTCGAAATAACAATGAGACTGGTAGAACTGTGAAATGAAATAAATCTTGTTATAGGGACACCTTATTTTCTCACAAAGAAATCACAAATGGGCTTGGAAATCAGCAGATGGTCTGACAAATAACCCGTTTGACCACATCACTACCAAAGGAAAGTGGTAAGATAAGATACCAGGGTAATTTGGAGAGTAGACATAAGTAAAATAACCATACTATCATCATAGCCAAACTGAAATTGACGTTGTGTAAATTAAACGGGTAGAACATTCACGACTAGATGTTGTTAAAAGTTTAAGGATCACTGGATGAAAAGAAGATTTTCAGCAAAATTTCAGAACAGGTTGAACTTAGTGAATGACCATGTGGAAATTGGTAACTGCAAGCAGGGGATTCCTGGGACTGGAGAAAAGTAGGAAGGCACAGTTGATATAAAACAAATGTGAATAAAGATGTAGGAAATGGGCTATTCTACAAACTAAATATACTTAGTAAACGCGTGAAGATATAGCTCAATTACACCCATGCAGAACTGGACAAAGATGTGAAGCGACCTGCAAAGGCAGAAAAAAAATAGATTAACTTGGGCTTTTTTATTTTTTTGTTTTTGTTTGTTAACGTCTGTTTCTGTCGTCTATGGGCTAATTTAACGCTCCAGAGAGAGGGAAGCGGATATAGACAAGGAGGGCACGATGCCCTCCTCTTATTATCGAAAGAGTTCTCTGGTTCATTTGGATGCTAAGTGTAAATCACTCATACTTTGGACCTCTGTTTATAAAGACTCATCCGATGGACTTCATATATAGACTATCTGGTCACGGAAGCTGGAGAAGCAGCTGCAAGACAATAAATGGAAATCTTGTTAAAAACAACAACACTAAGGCATTGATAAGAGGATTCAATTCCATAGATACACCAGCTACAAACCAACAGAATGATATCATCTCTAAAGATGACATAAAGCTAAGGTGCTTATAAATGTATTTATTATATACCTACCAATGTTCTACCCGAAATATATCTGTATTTTATCGAACAAATACACCTTGACGGATTGAAAATTCCGTATTACCCATGTACCTTGTGTAATGGGAAAAGAACGTTTACTGTGTAGTCGGAAGTTCGGAACTACAGTAAAACCTCTCTATTACGACCACTAAATTATGTTAAGTATTAGGGTGTTTACGGTAGGTGACCGCTTAAAGCAAGGTGACAGTGAAACTGAAATTGACGTTGTGTAAATTAAACGGGTAGAACATTCACGACTAGATGTTGTTAAAAGTTTAAGGATCACTGGATGAAAAGAAGATTTTCAGCAAAATTTCAGAACAGGTTGAACTTAGTGAATGACCATCTGGAAGTGGAAATTGGTAACTGCAAGCAGGGGATTCCTGGGACTGGAGAAAAGTAGGAAGGCACAGTTGATATAAAACAAATGTGAATAAAGATGTAGGAAATGGGCTATTCTACAAACTAAATATACTTAGTAAACGCGTGAAGATATGGCTAAATTACACCCATGCAGCACTGGACAAAGATGTGAAGCGACCTGCAAAGGCAGAAAAAAAATAGATTAACTTGGGCTTTTTTATTTTTTTGTTTTTGTTTGTTAACGTCTGTTTCTGTCGTCTATGGGCTAATTTAACGCTCCAGAGAGAGGGAAGCGGATATTTTTAGGAGCTTTCTGTTTCACTGTCACCTTGCTTTAAGCTGTCACCTCTCTATTATTTAATCAATTAGCATTCGTTTTAGTGGTCGTAATAGCGAGTATTTACTTTCACGCGCCATTCCCCGAATTGTGACGTATGGGAAATCCCGTTTATTCATAGTAACGCTCGAAACATTTCTATCGTTTTTCATTTTATTTTTATTATAAGAGGTATATAATAAAAGGAACATTACTATACTTTGCATATCTTATGTACCGGATCACTCTCGTTGTGTGTGTAAAGGCTATATCCAACTCGACCTTCGGTCTCGTTGGATATAGCCTTAACACACACAACTCGAGTGATCCGGTGCATAAGATATGCAAAGTATAGTAATATTCCGTTTATATACGTTCCTGGTGCTGGTAAGACCATTTCGATAATGTACACAATATGGAGTACCCCGTCCCTTAGGCCGAACTTATACCAGCGCAAGCACAACTGGACATAAGCATAGAACTGCCAGCAGGAGATCAGACACACCACCAATAAAACAAGGACTGAAAATGCTTTTTAGATAGATTACCTATAAGCAGAGTTGCTGAAAACAGGGGACATAAATAATCTTATCCTGTCACGTGCCTATTTTCCTGACGGATAAATGGGTGACAGATAAACTTTGCTTTATTATGCTATGTGGTCACATGACCGATGTTATTATGTCAAGTGGTCACATGACCTGTAGCCGGAACTATTTTTTTCCACTGAGACGCTTATTTTTCCCGCTGTTTGGAAAAGTATTCTAAAACTCTTTCAACAGAATCCGACGTGTAACGACTTTTATTCGAAATATTCGATGCAATCAAAGTGTTATAAAGTACGCGCCACCAGTCGCTTGCTGAGATACTTCTATAATTGTCCACGTTTTAGATTTCCTGAGTGAAATACACTAGATTTTGGTTCTTTTATTTCTTTGCAACGTAACTAGGATGTGACGTCACTAACGTCATCTATATAATAGCGAGCTTTCCTACGGTAACATAGTTCTTTAGTGGGAATCTTATCTAGACCAAAAAATGACTCTTGCTTTAAAAAAGGCATTCTCTATTTATTTTACTAGTGTGACAAGGATAAATAGAATATTTGGTGATTAGCTTTGAATGAGAAATGTTATCTGGCTCGGCTTCTGAAAATATCAGGTTCGCCTGCGGCTCACCAGATATATTCATCCGCCTTGCCAGATAACATTTCTCATTCAAAGCTAGTCACCAAATATTCTCTATATATGTTGGGCTTGTTTAAGATCCAGATAGGATACGTAGTAATAAGATGTTTTCAGGACAATATTTTAATGTTAGCAATCTATACGGTTTCATACTAATAAAGTCTACTTATCAAATATTCAAAATGGGTTAAGTTTGCCATGATTATAAAACAGAGAACAAATTTAGTGTTTTCCTTAAATCAAACAGGGAACTGGTTAATTTCAAAGAAATAAACATTAAAATGTCTTATTTCGTAGCCAATTATGTTTTCTAGCCATTTGTTTAAACAAAAACAAAAAACAATATACATAATATTTTAGATTTTCTGCCGTATTTTACCTTCCTTTCTGATCAATATTTCATTTAAAGTTTTTCAGTATACACATGTATGCAAATAAATTTTCAACGAAATTTTGTTATATGGAAAGACACGTTTTGGAAAGGACGAACTATTTTGCAAGTTCCCCAGGATCTCGTTATTAGTGAGTGTCGCTGTATATTCTTGAACAAAATTTTAGCTTATGTCGATCAGCTGTTGTGAAATAACCGAGCCTGTTCCAGGAAGGACATGTTCTACGTTGACCAGATCTTTTTTGAGACAAATCAACGAACAGAGTCATGAATGAAATGCAACAGCCTTTGAGAACTTCATAGATTTGAAACCGCGCTCGAAAGTGTGATAAGGCCAGCGTTATAATTATGGAAGATATCAAACCATAATGGTTTGCTGCACAGCTCACACAAACTATAAAATAAGAACAGAGGTGCAACACGAATGTCTACTATTTCATCTGTTATTTTCACTTTGTACACACTGGCTATTCGAAGGAACTTCAGAAGACTTTTATAGAAGAGGACAGGTCAACCAGTCAACGCCAACCATAGACAATTCAAGAGGTGAGGGAATTTGTTATTCGTAGTAGAAAGCTCATGAGCAATGGAAATCAGTAGATATCGATAAATGTAAAGCCAGGCGAGCCTTTGTGGCGGAATACCTGGTACAGTGGAGAATCTGTTATTCTTTCCCGTTTAAACGCAAACGTACGCAAACGCGAAACACTAAAACGTAGAAAAGAACAATTTTTGGACAATTCTGATAATTCTTGTTTATCATGGTGGCAAACAGTTTGGAGCCTGATCAGACGCCGGTTATCCGGCGTCTGATCTGGCTCCAAACTGTTTGCACTGCAAATAATAGTTTTAGCGTAAACGCGTTTATTGGGAAAGAATAACACATTCTCCACTGTAATTATACTATCAAAATAATGATCTTCAAGGGTAATGCACGGATCTTGTTGTATTGATCTGAATCCTCGAAGTCACAAAGTCCAGTTGACATAAGTTGGATATCTTCCAAAGAAGGTGATTTAGAGATATATTCCGAATCTTCTGGCCTGAACACAACCACAAATGCAAAGCTCGGTCGTAGAACAGAAATGACTCCTCTTTTCATTGAAATCACACGCAGAAGATTTTTTGACCATGTGCTAAGAATGGAAGAGTCAGCTTTACCCAAAGTTGGACACCCACTGGTCGACATCTGAGAGACAGACCTTGTCAAACTTGACGTAGGTCAATAGAGGAGACGAGGAAGACAAACTTGAACTTGGGGAAAGTACAGGCATGAGCAAAGGACCGGCTACATTGTCAAACTTAGGCGATCTAAGGCGCAAATCAACATGATGTTGATATCTTTTCGTCTACTTTGATCATATGGTTATTTAATAGGATATCTGTTCTTGAGGCATATACTTTCTGATTGTTGTTGTCAGTTGTAAACATCCGGTCTTGCTTTCGACACATATCCGGGATGATCTTAAAAATTGAAGTAAAAACTGATTGAATAAGTGCGTAATTTGTTAATTCTCATTGTATTTCTGCACTTCCGAGAAACTTAAGTAATTCTCTTAAATATATAAATAACGGGTCAAGTTAATATAATAGACCCTGGGCCCGTTTTACGAAACAACTTACGCAAATTATTTGCGTAAGTCAAAATTTTAAATTTTAATCTATATTTTTTATTATCATTTACTACAAACAGCAAATAGCCAGATCAGAGGACGCGCTTTTAGCGCGTCCTCTGATCTGGCTATTTGCTGTTTGCAAACGTTTATGATCGAAAAATAAGAGTTAAACGATTTTGACTTACGCAAAAATTTTGCGTAAGTAGTTTAGTAAAACGGGCCCCCTTTTCCTTTAGACTTTGTTGTAAAACTCTGTTTTAGGTGTTGTAAACGAAGTATGATGAAGCTATTCACCGACCACTAGGTTTTACCATAACGGCTATTCGCCGTACACAACGACAACTATTCGCAGGACACACTCTTACATTTAAAATTTCGGATGAATCTCACACAGTGTACGTAAAGTAACAGTTTTAGGTACATCAAATGGAATAATTACATATTTGTATTCGGCAGCAATCCCATGAACGTACATACAGTGGAGAATCTGTTATTCTTTCCCGTTTAAACGCAAACGTACGCAAACGCAAAGCACTAAAACGTAGAAAAGAACAACTTTTGGACAATTCTGATAATTCATGTTTATCTTGGTGGCAAACAGTTTGGAGCCTGATCAGACGCCGGGTTACCCGGCGTCTGATCTGGCTCCAAACTGTTTGCACTGCAAATAATAGTTTTAGCGTAAACGCGTTTATTGGGAAAGAATAACAGATTCTCCACTGTACCCGGTATGCGTTTTCTCCGTAAATGAGATCCTAACATGATGTAATGATAACTTTTCTTCGGTACCAGTTGTGCATTTTACAGTTGAAATATGACGATTTTGTGATGTAAGAATCATTTTAAACTTTTAGTGAAATGAAAAAATGTTCGTGGATCCATGAGTGTTTTTTCCTGTGATAGCTTACTATTTGTAAATAGAATAAACAGCAATTTTTCATACGTACTATGTTTGTTTATATTTGGTGTTTTCGACTGGCAAATTTTCTAGGAGCAACCAAATCTCGCGGAGTACATATTTTGTTCTACTGGTAGTGTGACGTCATGGTCCGACACGCCGTGGAGTATGAAAGATAACGTTTGTAAACTTTGTTGAGTTCGTTGAGCAATAGACGCCAAACATAATCCATAAACAATTTTTTGATTGGTTAGATCTGTTTCGTGGTGCAATCTTAATTGATGGAATAGCTAATATTTTGCCAGTCGAATACGCCAATTGGTTTCCTCGCTTCGCCTGGTACCTATTTCCGGAGTCTTTGCTATACGATGGCAATGGTCGTTGTAAAGAGAAAGTCGTTGTTTGGAGGGCTATTGTAGGGAGGGAACGCTGTATTGAATAATGAGATGTTCTGTTTTACTGTTCACTGTTTTATTTTCTAACCAGACACTCCTCTCACCAAGTCGTATCTGGAAGGTGAAAGCAAGTGGACATGTGTATGTTTATTCTGCACATAGAAGATGTCGAAATAGTCCTATTCTAGTTGTCAATGGGTGGGAACATAATCCGCCTAGACAGAAATCACCGCATGTCAACTACACCTGCTGTGTACTGGCCGCTAATGGTTCCCTGTTCACGACTAGTGTACAACAGAAGTTTGCATTTAACCCAAAGACGTACCTAACGTCAATCAGAGCTGTATGCCGGGATCCAGTCGTCTATGGTAACTACATGGTCCTTGTTGTCAGGTAAATACGCTAAGCTCAGGGCTCGAGATTAGACAGGATGAACCTATTCTGACTCCTTTTAGCTCCTAATACAATGGCTATACTACTCAATAGAATCGTCTCCTTGAGACGATTCTAATGAGTTATGACACCCTAGGGTTTTACGCAGAAATACAGATTTTAGTTTTTTAAATACTCCCCTTATCTCGAGCTCTGTTATATATCTGTCATACTTATTCATCCCTAAAGCTTCAGCTGGACAATTTCTGTTTCCAACAAAATGAAAAATGTAGAAGAAAGTTTATTATTAAGGATTATTTGTTACCATTTAGTCTCAAATTTACAAACAGTAATGACCCTACCAAGAAAAAGTGAAATTACAAGTCAGTGCCGCAGTGACAAAACACATGGTATGCCACACTCAGTCATCTCATGATATACTCATTCACCAATTATGATCACACTAAGTGATAGGCTTTGTGCTTATGACAAAGGTGTCTCTAAAGGGCCCGTCGCACCTTAACGTTCTGGCCAACGTTCTCTGACGATTGAGGAAACGTTGGTAGTCGCCCATGGTCGCTGGGTTAGCGCCAGAAGAGCGTTGTGTGAACGCTAGTAAACGTCGGTGATCGCCGGGAAACGTCGGAGATCGCTGGTCCGAAAATATTGTTTTAAACATTCACAAAAGTTTTCTCTGAGACCTGCTTCTTCCAAAGTTTTATTTTAACGCTGGAGATTGTTTAAAAACGTTCGTTGAACTTTCCACTAACGTTCACCGAGCGTTGCACGCATTCGGCTATCGTTAGTCAGTCGTTATTCTAGCGTTACTTGGTTGTTACTTAACGTTTACTTTGCAGTGAACGACTCACTGGCTACCTGACAAACGACCGCTGAACGGTCCCCTAGCGCACGCAGCGTGTGACTAACGTCAAACGAACGTCCACATTCACAAGCTCAACACGCTCGTCTAACGTTGACAAATCGTTCGTCGCTCGCCAGTTGCACGTAAGCACACGCTAATGATTTCCAGGAGTATTTTACTTGGTCGCTGTTACACGCTTTCCGTGCGTTAGACACACGCTAGTCATGCGTAAGGTTCACGTTAATCACACGCCAGATGTGTCATCTTCATTCTAGAACGCTCAAAAATTGAACGATTGAAACGTTCAGTGAACGTTGGGCAAAATGTTATGTGACGGGCCCTTAACTCGTATATACAGAGCTCCCTCCATACAACGGTCCCCGAACAACGAGACCCTTCGTCCAACGACGCTAACCGATGCTCCCCAAACAAGACAATGTTGTCCAAACTTTTCACTGCTGCAATATCGTCTGCCTAAAATTGTCATCTGCTGTTTTTCTAAAAGTTACATATTTAACAATTTCAAAGTTAAAAAAAATTACTGACGCGTGACAAACAGCTTGAATCCAGATCAGACGCCGCGTAACGCAAATGTAAGGCATGTTTCCTCCCTATAACGACTCCCTCCGAACAACGAACACATTTTTTGTCTCTCATTAGTTGTCGTTGTAGAGAGGGAGCGCTGCACACATCACAAGCTGACACTGCGATACATGGCAATGTATTCAGCTCGATCCGCTCTTGGTGGAAATAAACGATCCGACAATCGCCTTGGCGTGAGTCTAATCAGCTGTTTCTACCAGAACGTCGAGCGCTGAATACTTCACCCTGTAACGCACCACCATCTGGTGATGTGTTTATTACATATGCCTTCATTATACACCAGCAACAGCTCAATAGCTTTTTAATCATTTTATATCCAGAAACATTTGATATTTGAAGCAGAATTAGAATGTTTGTATGGCACAGAGAATAACGCAAAACCTATGTATGTACATGTATTCCAACATTATGTCACGCTTAACCCTTATCCTGCTGCAAAGTCGTCTGCTTTGAAATTGTCGTCTGCAAAATTTGTAAAATTTAGGTTTCTACATTTTTTAATTAAAGAAACCTACAAACGAGTGTCAAACAGTTTGAATTCAGATCAGACGCCGCGTTACGCGGCGTCTGATCTGGATCCAAACTGTTTGCAAAAACCAGTGAAGTCGCGACCAGCAGGATAAGGGTTAATCGAAAACGAGGTCGGAATAAAAACACAGTAAAAAACAGTAAAATACAAGGAGTAAGATTCAGACACGCGGAAAAGCTCGGTAACTAAAAAGGCATATGATAAAGTACAGGGTACATTGTATATATGCCTTGGACAAGTTTTATTTTAGGACAGAGGTCAATGGTCATGGTCAATTTCAAAGTAATCTGATAGTCATTAGCAACATATCGCTATCTCCAAATATATGTATACTTAAGTTTGTGCCCATTGCTGTTGTGATTTAACCCTTTCATGATCCAATTTTCCGGGATAGTTTTACCCCTTCGCCGCTTTGGTGGCGTCTGCTTCAGTATTATTGTCTGAAAGACACATTTCAAAGATAAATTTAAGGTTGTATGACTTAATAAATATCGAAAAAGTGTCAAACAGTTTTGGTCCTGATCAGAAGCCGCGTTACACAGCGTCTGACCAGGACCCAAACTGTTTGCAAACGCGCTTTAAAGCGTAAAAGAGAGTGCAAGGGTTAAAGAAATATGCAAAGACAAAGTTTTCTTCTATATTTGAGATCGAAAGTTAAGATCAGGATCAAAGTGGCATTGAAACTGTTTATAGTGTTCCGTCCTTTAACCCATACCTGGTTTTCAATATTACACGGTGGTTGCTTAAAGCAGAATTACGGTACTCAATTTCAACCTACTTTTAGCAGCACCTGTCAGGATGCAAGAGTATAAGAATCCCCCATGAGCGTTGATGTAGAATTAGAATTTCTCCACCGAGGGTCAAAAAATACATGCAGGGACGAGGCTTCCCTGCGTGAAGTTTCTGACCCGAGGGGGGGAAAATCCTATCCTACATCAACAAAACGAGTTGTGGATTGTTTCACCCATTTGAATAATTAAAATATGATACAAATAACGAAATAATTGCAGTTTTTGTGCATTTGTTTTCGCCGAAACATGACGTTGTTTATTAGTAAGGTCATAAAAAATTACGTCAGTAAGTTACCGGCGTCATGCAGCGCTTGTGGTTTAGCTGGACAAAAAATGACATCACGTGGTATGGTGGACAGAGTGATTCCCAATGGGGCAAATCCCTGTCCCACATAGTCGAAAATGGGAGAATATTTTCTACAAGGCATTACAAAAGCTTTTCTTTTAGGAATAAGTAAAAATGTCATACTTGTTACGAACGGTAACGGGTTGTTAACGCTTTCACTCTCAATGACGCCATAAAGCGCGTTTGCAAATAACTTTGGTCCCGATCAGACGAGGCGTCTGATCAGAACCCAAACTGTTTGACACTCATATCGATATTTAAGTCGTATTACCGTAAATCTAACTTTGAAACGTGTATTGCAAGGCATTAACCCTTTGCCTGCTGGTCTCGACTTTATTGATTTAAACAAACAGTTTAGATCCACATCAGACGCCGCGTAACGCGGCGTCTGATCTGGATCCAAACTGTTTGACACTCTTCTTTAGGTTTCTTTACTTAAAAAATGTATCAATCTAAATTCAACAAACTTTGCAGACAACAATTTTAAGGCAGACGACATCACCGCAGGATAAGAGTTAATACTGAAGCAGACGACAGTAAAGTGGTAAGGGGGTAAAAATCCCGAGTTATTTGCTCATGAAAGGGTTAAAGTAGGCAGATGCGTAAAGCTTTATACAGTGGAGAATCTGTTATTCTTTCCCGTTTAAACGCAAACGTACGCAAACGCAAAGCACTAAAACGTAGAAAAGAACAACTTTTGGACAATTCTGATATTTCATGTTTATCTTGGTGGCAAACAGTTTGGAGCCTGATCAGACGCCGGGTTACCCGGCGTCTGATCTGGCTCCAAACTGTTTGCACTGCAAATAATAGTTTTAGCGTAAACGCGTTTATTGGGAAAGAATAACAGATTCTTCACTGTAACAGTAAATTAAGTAATTCCTTCAGGATGATAGAACTAGTCACATCTGAAACGATGTTATTGAAAATAGTGTGCATTGATATGCCGACTCGTATATATAGCACATTTATCTTATTTTCTTACATTTTTAACAGGTCAAGTGGCATGAACAAATCGAACAATTTCAACCCGGCTTCATTATGTCCATTGTCTACTGCTGAATACGTTGCGCCGACTGAACCAATAGTGCCGGAAACCTACCATAATCTAAAGGAGGCTGAGGATAGAAAAATTGACCAGAACTGCCTTCCCATTACAAATCGTAACCCAAGTCTGCACAAGAGTGAAAACTTTACCTTAGCAATTTGCGCAAAATTAGCTTACGGAGACTTGGAGCCAAATTTGTTAATAGAATGGATTGAATATAACAGAAAATTGGGAGTAACTAAAATAGCGGTCTATATACATAGGGTGAATCCACGAGCATTTAAAGTAATTCGTCACTATGAACAGGTTGGAGTTATTATCATACTGGGCTTCTTTAACATGCCATTGAAAACAGATACAGGTAAAAAGAAGTACAGGTCTCCCTCTATACAACGACACCCAATTGGAGACACAGATTAAGAGCGTTATTCGGAGGGAGTAGTTATAGTCCGGCAGAGGGTTGACTTGACCTGGAAATGCCGTCCTAAGTTTTTCTCTCGACTGATTCTACTTCAGCATATGTTACTTATTGAAAAACCACCGGGTGCCACTTTGTCACCCTTGAGCATTTTCGTATATTCAAGATGGCGACCAAAATGGCTGCCGAAAGGCTTTTAAACAAAATAGCATACAAATCAGCATTCATTTTTCCTTTTTTAATTGATTTGACCTCACCATAATGATAGTTATTATTCAAAAGACGTTTAATGTTTTCAAAATATTACGGGTGACATCTTGTCACTCTTTGGCATTTCAGTATATTAAAAATGGCGGCTAAAATGGCTACCTATATGTGTTGAAACAAACTACTCTAATCTTCAGCATTTATGGTTTGGTTTTCTTAACTGATTTGACCCCACCAAAATGATAGATATTACTGAACTGATGATACATATTATTGAACAGTTACGGATGACATCATGTCACCCTTGAGCATTTCTGTATATTCAAGATGGCGGCCAAAATAACTACCGAAACAATAGTCCAAAAAGCAGCATTCATTGTTTCTCTTTTTAAACTGATTTGACCTCACCATAATGAGAGTTATTATTTACATGGACAATTAATGTTTTAAACGTGTTACGAGTGACATATTGTCACCCTTCAGCACTTCCGTTTATTCAAATGGCGGCTTATATGGCTATCCAAATGCGTTAAGATCTACTCTAAACTTCAGCATTCATAGTTTGGTTTTCAAAATTTATTTGACTCCACCATCATGAAAGTTTTTACTGAAATGATGAAACATATTATTGAACTGTTACGGATGACATCTTTGAGCACATCTTTATATTCAAAGTAGCGGCTAAAATGGCTACCTAAATGCTTTAAAACAAAATGGTAAAAAAATCAGCATTCATAATTTCTTTTTATTAATTGATTTGATCTCACCATTATGATATTCGTTATTGAAATAATCAAACTAATTATTGAAATGTTACGGGTAACATCTTTTTATCATTGAGCGTTTCCGGTTATTTAAGATGGCGGCCAAGATAGTGATGAAAATTTTGTTTAGCAAAAATTATCGAAAAACAATCATACATTTTATATTCATAACTGACTCGATATCAACGTAATTATACTTACCATTAGATTTATGATACTTATTGATTAAATGTAATGAGTAACATCTTTTCATCCTTGAGTATTTCATTTTATTTAAGATGGTGATGCTTATTATTGAAAACATGATACTTCTTATGGAACTGTACGTGGATGACATCTTGTCACCCTTGAGCATTTCCATGTATTCGAGATGGCGACCAACGCGTTGACCAAAATGCTTTAAATCAAAATAAGTCAAAATAACAACAATCATTATTTCTTATTTTTAAATGGTTTGACTTTTACCAGAATGATACTTATTATTGACAGAATGATACTCATTATTGAAATACTTTGGGGGACATCTTTTCACCTTCGAGCATTTTAATAATCAAGAAAGCGGCCAACATTGCAATAGAAATGCTTAAAATATTTAAAATGTTCAAAAGTCAAAATAAACAGCTGTTTCTTGACTGGTTCTTTTTAAGCACCTGGTATTTGTTCACAAGAGCGCTTTTACATTTAACCCAAGATACTTCCTACCTGATCGGGGTTCTGGGGCTTAATTGTCATAGGACTATTTCTGTGTATTTGACCGAGATCATGTCCGCTGTCAATAAATAAAATGAAGGCAGGTCGCTGATTTTGTTCCCATGCGCTGATTCGCAACGAATGAGACTAGTCGAAATCATCTTTCTGAAATCATCATCATCATCTCATCTCATCACCTTTCATCTGTTATCGGCGCTATATGATCTATTCTGTGTTGCAGTACCCTTAAACCCAACTCGTCCATGCATGCTTTTACATATCAATATTTACGTTCTACAGGGCATGCTACGGGCGTACCTTGACAGACACATTGCTCTGTTAACAAATTAACTATAGCGTTATGACAAGGATTCCGGTCCAAGTCGCTGGCTGTGAAGATGTTATCTGTTTATTCTTCCTCCAGCCAAACCCTGTTGGGTCAATTTCAGGTAGATTATTTCCTCTAATAAATGCCTAAATCAAGGTAGCAGCGTTTTGCTGATGTTTCATCGCTAAGCTGTGTGGTCTATACTTGAACGCGTGTTTCAGATATGAACTCAGGGAAATACTATTGCTTGTGAAATGTAAGTTTCAATAGAAAAATCAAGTCAACCGATAAGTTAAAACACACAGTTGGACCACAATTATTTCCTTGCAGCAGTTCACGTTCCTATTCCAAAGATGTTTAACTGTGTTACATCCCGAGAGGGTATGTGCAGGAAGAATATCCTCAGCAATGTCCATATGTTTGCCACATGCAATATCAATAATAGATTTGATTAACATTTTATTCGCCCTTCTTGTTTTATAATATGACTGACAGCTTAGGATTCGAATAATTTCTTATGCATGAGAATACCTACTACACAATGAATGATGTTGTATATCTCTTCATATGTTGCTTTCAAATGTTTTCTTTCTGACATAATACATCGGCTTGTTTAAGCTTGTATTTCATTTTTACCTATTATCACTTGCTTGTTAACTTGTGTGTGCTCAATTTGAAAAGTCTCAGCATCTAGAATGTAAGAGATTATCAGCTTCATTAACTGTTTTTTTTTCAGTGGCTGTAAGATAAACTGTTTTTGGTAATATGCTGTTAGCATGCAACTGATAGTAATCGATTTTAACCTGTTGCTCTCGTACATTTATAGAAATGTAAGTGCTGTATATAAAGGTCAACATTGTTTTCCTCTAACTTAAATTTTCTGCACAGAGCCTTTAGTGGGATATGTCATACAACCTTAATAATATCGATCCGTCTATGGTGACTGTCTACTGGTCCCATTTTTGTGTCAAAAACTCCTATCTGGATTTGCTTTATCAAATTTTGTAACTGTCATACCATTATGATCACCAAAGAGTGCTGTTGGAAACGGTTACAATTCATGGGACAGAACATCTCCGATATCAACCTCATGGCTGCTAGCTTGAAGACTTTCGAAGATTATTGAGTAGATTTCACATGATTTGACCTACCATCACATTCTTTTGGTCATGGTGATTTCTTCTCTGATATCTTGTTTGTCCAATTCTATTAGCAGTCCCTAGCCTGGTTTCTAGCTGTTATGCACATCATCTGATTCCATTTCTTCAGTAACACTGTTGAAAACGATATCTTTATCACTTTCTTTATCAATCTTTTAAATGCACTTTAAACTGACTTGCTCACAGTGCATATTACTGTAAGTTCTTCCATAAATTAAAGTGTGGGTGCGATAGAACCCCTTTGTCAAGAGTTATTCATCCTTGATGCACTCAGATAGGCTTGAAAAGGCAATACTTTAACAACGTTTGCGCTCTAGTGTCTACAAATTTGAATATATATTTTTCCAAACGTTCACAAGTTAAGTAAGTCTTTAAGTTTTAGGAAGATTTTGATTATTGATGAAACTTAAAGATAAAACTACCCGATTCAATTCAGGTGAGCGATTTTATGGCCATCATGGTCCTTTTTGTCTTACCGTGCCTTCCGTGGCCTCTTGTTTTCTATTTTCCGTCTCCTTTGTGCCCCTCAAAGTCAGTTTCAGGATCATCCCTGTGAGCCACCATGATATCAAAG
The DNA here is from genome assembly GCA_922989275.2 of Gari tellinella. Classification (NCBI taxonomy): domain Eukaryota; kingdom Metazoa; phylum Mollusca; class Bivalvia; order Cardiida; family Psammobiidae; genus Gari; species Gari tellinella. Next base: position 9,480,971 of record OV277872.1, read on the forward strand.
TTTGCTTGCAACTGATTGTACATGTGAATTCTAAAGCCTATGAGTATTTCTGATTAATCATAATCTTAATTATGCAATTGGCCACATGCCCATGGCACATTAAGGGAATTCCAATGAACATATTACATATTCACTTTTATATACCTCGGCCATGCCTCATCAAATCTTAATTTTCAAAAATATTCTGAGCACCGCTCTTCGGAGAGCCTCCCTTTCTTTCAGGTAATCCATGCCACATCTGCCATTGTTAGTTAACATGACCTGAATCAGAACTTTAAGGCAGTATTTCACTATATACTACACTCTTTCAAGGCATCAGCAAATATAAAGGCTAAGCCACTGTCTGCCATCAAACTACCATCATCAGCAACTAAGCTGTTGAGTAAGTGTATACCACCAACAATAATAATAGTAGATAAAAGTATCTCTCTACAGGTAGTAATATTTAAATAATTAAAATATAATAGCAAGCATGTTTATGCATTTATTTTACATTTTTAATGATACCGCTACCGATTTCAATATATTGTTAAGCGGAAATATCACACCAAATCTATATGCTAAGAATGAAATATTTTGACGCACAAAAGCATGTACAGTTACGTGACCCTTGCTGCTAGTACTTAGTCCAACACTGACCAAAAAGAAAAAATATCTAGGACACAGAGGACAAGGTTAAAGGTCAATGTTAGTAATTTACTATTGTAACTAGTTTTACTCGTTGAAGTGCACATACATGTGAAGTTATGTTAAGGTAATTGAAGTACATGTACTTAGTCCAAAATTTACCTATAAAACGCAAAACAATTTACAATTGTCACAGAGGTCAAGGCAAAGGTCAAGGTTATCAAACTGCAATGCAACACGCTACTCACATTAAGGCGTATCTATGGCTTAAGTTTCATTGATATAATACTTAAACTGTCAAGGAATTTACCCGGTATTCGATGCCGGGGTATAGTATAAAAGGCCCAATTTCGTGGAAATGAGTAAAAAATGGTGGGTGGGGTAAACCGGAAATATATAAAAATGCTCAAGGGTTCCAAGGTGGCACCCGGTCAATTCTGAATGACAATTCTTTGAACTATCAATATCAATCAAGAAAAAACTTAGGACGCCATTTCTAGGTGGACCTCCAAATCCTCATTTCTCTGCCGGACTATTATAGAGAGGGAAAATTAAGTCTTGGATTACATTTGCAAACAGCTTGTATCCAGACCAGACGCTGAATAATGCGGCGTATGATCTGGATTCAAGCAGTTTGTCACTCGTCATCAAAATCTCTACTTATATGTAACTTTGAGAAAAAACAGCAGACGACATTTGAGCAGACGATATTGCAACAATAGAAAACGTAAGACATACTTGTCCCGTTTAGGGAACTGCGGAAAGGGTCGTTGTAAGGTGGGAGTCGTTGTTTGGAGGGTCGTTGTAGAGAGGGAACACTGTACAATGTTCCAACCGCATAACACCTGGAATTCTTAATGGACAAGTTCAGTGTCCAATTGAGAAACGTCTACTGTAGTTCATGCTAGGCTATTAACCCTTTCAAGGTCAAATTTGTAGAGCGTTTTTTTCACCCCTTCACCGCCAAAGTGTCGTCTGCTTCAATATTGTTGTCTGCAATATCGTTTCAAAGTTAGATTTAAAGCAATATGACTGACGAAATTTCGAAACGAGTGTCAAACAGTTTGTGTCCTGATCAGACGCCGTGTAACACGACGTCTGATCAGGACACAAACTGTTTGCAAACGCGCTTTATGGCGTCATTGAGAGTGAAAGAGTTTTCTATTTATCACAAACTGACATAGTTAGTGAGCAAAACTAGCATGCACTTGGTGAAACAATTAGCATCAACAAAAGTGGTACAGTATTTATAACCTGCCTTATCCGACACCCTTCGGCACCAACTGATAATCTCGGATAAAGCAGTTTTCAGGTTAAAATTTAGGTTTTAATTATCAAGTCGAGCTTTGATAGTTCATACTTGCTTAAGTGGAACATACCCATATTCAAAACGTGGCTTGGCAGCACGGATATGTTCCTCTTAATCGAGCGTTAGATATAGCAATTTATTATATACCTATCGATGATTTTATAGAGATTTCTCAGTTAGATAAATTCGTCACAGTTGATATCACGTCACGTCACAATATTTTTGTGACGTCGCGCGTAAACACTTAAGTTTGTGTGTGTTTTTCTCGTAAAAACGTCATTAAAATGTATATAATAAATAGAATAATCAATTCCTTTGAATAGATTTGAAAAATATATCACTCGAAGGGGTTGTTATCTGGTTAAAAAAAACTCGTTCTGCGGACTCGTTTATTAACCAGATAATAACTCATTCTCGTGATAGATTGTTTCATATCAATCCAAAGGAATTGATTTTTCTCTATTTATCAAACGAAATATGAAATAGCTCGACATGAACGAATTCGACTATGTGCCATTTGACTTTAGGGAGCGAAATTCATTGTGGGATAAACCAAGTGTCTGATAAGTCAGGTTATACTGTACATGTATGTATACAAACCTACTTACACCAAAAGGTCCGATAGTCACGTAAACAATACCCAACATTTTATTTGTGATGGAATTCAATATTTTAGCATACGAGTTAACGCGATTGTTTATCTAAAATTTAATCTTTAACCCATTACCCCATAGCCTCTTTAAAATAGGTGACTACTAAAAGCAGGTTGAAAGTAAAGCAGAATGCGCCATATGGCGCATTCTGCTTTACTTTCAGCCTGCTTTAAGCTTTTACCAGCTAGAATATGGAAAGTATTAAATATGACACATATTCATAACGGTTTATATTGGAACTATTTTCTTCAGCGGATGAATAAAATGCATGTGCTAAAAGTCGCTTCTATGAGGGAAAGGGTTAAACTTAAAATGAAAAAAAAAACAGTTTCAAATTAAGTCTAGTACATCTTTTACAAAATGTGTTAACGGTTGATTTAAACAACATATTTCAAAGTATCAACCACTGCATATCCTGATCAGAGGGCTCCTGTAGGAGCTCACATATCAGGGTCTACAAGGTTGTCATAGGACCCCTGGGGCCCGTTTCATAAAACTTCGTACGATAAATATTGTCGTAAGTCAGATTATAAAAGTCTCAATTATTATTTATATCTCTATCTAATACCGTCTTGTGACATCTCTTTGGAATCGTCTTGAAAAGTCGATTCCAAAGAGATGTCACAAGACAGGATTAGATAGAGAAATCAGAAATTAAACGTATTTTAAAGTTTTGACTTACGACCGTTTTTGTCGTACGAAGTTTTATGAAACGGGCCCCTGTACTCTACACATATACACTGTTTGAATATGACACGTACACTCGTCTTGTCTCTAGGGTTGAATGTTTTAACCCTTTCACTCTCAATGACGTCCTAAAGCGGATTTGCAAAAGTTTTGATCCTGATCAGACGCCGCGTAACGCGGCGTCTGCTCAGGATCAAAACTGTTTGCCACTTGTTTTGAAAGTACGTCAGTTATACTGACTAAAATATAACTTTGAAACATGGAGGTGATGGGGTAAAACATCACAGTAAATTTGAACGTGCAGGCCTTCTCCACTGTACAACTTTAAAACAATACAGATGAACTAGGCTATCCTGAATTTGCTTAACCCATTACCCCATTTATACGTGCTTTTACGGCTTTAATTTATTCTTTCAATGAAGGAAATAATTTCACTTTATACAGTAAAGTAATAATATACAAAGTTATAGCCTACTTCAGTCGGAATGACCGCTCAGCCGACTGTACATTTACTCCCCTGATCTTTGAGCCATCTTGCCTGCAATATTGAGCACTGCTAAAATACGGCACAATCAAATGCAGTCGCAGTACCGGTTCAGACCCTTCACTGGTCATACAGTCATGAATATGTATCATAAAAAATATCTTTTATATTCTAGCAGTAAGTAGCTTAAAGCAGGCTCAAAGTAAAGCGGTGGTCACCTATCTTTGAAACTAGAAACGGGATAATAGTAATGGGTTAAGTCAAATATACCCGTCTTGCAAAGTTGTAACGTTCACACGGGTATGTTCGACGAAGAGGAGCTCAACTTGTTGGAGTTCGACGTTTGGCTAAATTTCATATTCGATTTTAATACTTTTTAGTACCTAGAAGAAAACCCTCGCCTCAACATTGGAATGATGAACAGGTACGTAACATGCTATTCGGCCGTTTAAAGACTTTTCCTCAGTCCATTGATGGAGTCCTCCCCCCCCCCCCCCCCCCCTATTGTTCTCGAAAGGCGTAAAAAATCTTGCAGCATAAGCTTCCAGAGGGTATACCAATATCAGTTTACCTGTTGAGGCCCAGATTAAATTCATGCTCTAGAACCTTTTCAATGGTTATTTCTAACCAACTTATCGAATATAAAATTCGGGCCTCACGTGAGACGCTTTAATGGCTCTTTGCTACCGGCATGTGCACAAGACCCATGTTTTTTTCTAGGAAATTGTCTCGCAGGGCGTTATCACCGTAAGCCCCCCCCCCCCTCCAATTTTGCTTCCTACAATCCTGGCATTCTCTACGGATACAAACTTTAGGGTATGAATACATCTTGGGATAGCGTATTGTCTCATATCGTTTTCAAGTCACTGTGACTTTGACTATTGATCTCAATTAAACAAGAAACTTGTCTAGAGAATATTTCTATATTTCATCAGCAGTGATGTGCGTGTGAATACAACTTCATATGGCACAGTATTGAGTATGATTGTCAGGTTACTGTGAATTGGACAATGACATTTGTCCTCAAATGAATATAAACAATTAATTGTGTCCAGATAACATTTTCTGCAATAACCTACACCAGCTACAGTGAAGAATCTGTTATTCTGACGTCATTCGTGACGTCATACATGTAGCTTTACCCAAAGTTGGCGTATGAGTAAATATGTTACAGGGATTAAGTGTAATCAGGGATTACGCGTAATCCCTGAACTTTTTAGAGATTACGCGTAATCACTGGGCGTTTAAGGGAATTGATGAAATGTCCCTTTTTCATCAAAGTAATAGATTTGTACTATCATGACGTTTCTATTGGTTTTAAACAACATGTTTTCTTGAAATATCATGGTCTAATGAACGTTCATACAAAGTTTTTCGCACAAGTGAATAAAAATAAGTGAACAGAGTGCATTTAAGTCAGGATAATTAAAAAACTAAGACATATGCCTTGTTAATAAGGTTAACAACATATTTTATAGCATGGTACTTGCCTTTTAACTTAATGAACTAAACAAAGTAAGATTCATTACTTTAACCGAAAGTAACTGCCAAATATTTATTAAAAAATCGACGAAAAGCTTCAAAATTACACCTTTACCCTGGGAGATTTAGGGTTTTCGTGAAATCCCTGATTTTTCAGGGATTTTGCGTATTCCCTGCTTACACTTTATCCCTGTAACATAAGGACGGTGGAGGGTGACATACCAGAGGCCATTTTATGAAGTCAATGATATCGATCTAGCACCTTAGGATCTGATTATTATTGTTGAAAATAAGAACGACCTTTGGTTTTCAGTAAACTCATGCATGCGCACATAGATCCTCCTTAAAAGTAAAAAGTTATGCCTACTTAACCCTTTACCCAATAACCCGTTTACAACATTAAATACAAGTGATCACTTAAAGCAGGTTGAAAGTAAAGCAGAATGTGCTTTAAACCACCATCTACTTGGCTATATAAAAATATTTGTTATGATAAATGTTCATGATGGTATACACAGGAACTATTTTCAACAGCGGGGGAATAAATTAAATACGCTAAAAGTCGCTTCTATGGGGTAAAGGGTTAAAACATGATGCTGTAAGTTACTCATTATTACTTTTAAATTTTGTTAAGCCAAATGATCATTGTACGTTAGTCTGTTCACTGTCCTGACGTCATCAGCTTTAACTAATTGTCTGCTTTTATTTGTCAAATGTAAAGTTTAGGTTTTTTCATTAAGAAATATTGAAATGAGTGTAAAACATGTTGGATCCTTGTCAGTTTGGACCCTAGTCCGACGCGGTGCAATATGTAGGATTAAAAACCGTTTGCAAGTACTCAGGGCAAGTCAGTAAATGGGTTACATGTACACTCAGAGGATCTTCTAACCGATCAGTCAGATTTAAAGGTGCTACTTTAACAACTTGTTAATCGGGTTGCCAAAATTTACGTTTTCCATGAGATTAATATGTTTTATAACAGGAAGAAAAGTTTCATTAAAATATATCACGAATTATGGAAACTATTAATGAAATTGTAACCTAGTCCTAAAAGGACAAGTCACAATGTCATGAATGACATTTGTCTGTTGGACTACCAGCTTTCAACGCGACAATAGTGTCATATCTAGCACTTAAATGATTACTTTGAAAAAGTACTATCTAAGTATTGATGAAATATTGTCAAATGGCACTGAAATAAGAATACTGAAACATCTCCTGGTCTGTTTTCTTACACTATGTAAAATACCAAAATTTCCACTAGCTGTCAGCAGTGGCTTTGTGAAATTTGCAGAATACTCAAAGAATGCCACCCTAAACGGCTTCATCGACGTGCAATGTTAATGTTTATTAAAAAAGGGTGAATTTTGAGCCGCCAAGTTAAAATTTTGCATTTAAACCATTGGCGTTGATGCCGTTAACGTAGTGACGTTGTGTTATTTTGACATATTCGACGGTCCAGACATGCGCGAACAGTCACCGTACATTCGTGGAAAACATACGAGCGAGTGTGTGATAACCTAACTGAAAGATTCCGTATAGTGAGTTTTTCATCTGTAGGTGCTAATGACGTTATTCTCTACACTTCCGGTCATAAACTATTTCTTTACAACAAGCAGATATTGGCGAAAAACATGTTGAAATGTGTTGCAGTTGGTGAAATAAGATATTAATATTTAATGTAAACGATTTAAGGGTACCCATGACGTAAACTGTCCATGACGTTAACGTGGTATTTCACGTTGGCTCTGAACACAACATTTCGAGTGCTTTTGTGATTAGTACAATCCGCATTGTCGACATGTTAAATGTTTTTCTGTTAGGACGATTGATGACCAACAAATAGTCAAAAGACGTGTTTACCAATGTCCCCATACACGCTTGGCACGTGCAAAATACTTAAATCGTCGAATTTGGAGGTGTGGCGTAACGTAGAGAGAGACTCAAAATTCAATAATTCGATTCAATGCACATTCAACCTAGTATTTAAAACAAAACTGATAACGTCATTGTGCCATTTCCTGTTTCGATAAATTTGAGTCCAACAAGTGATCGGTTAGAAGATCCTCTGAGTGTACAGTCGAAACTCTCGATACTTCGAACTTGCTTTAATCGATGGTATCCGTATTTCGTAAGTTGAATTTCGATAGGCTGATCTCATTTAAGAAGAACATGTGAATATGCCACGTTTCAACTTTGAAATATGGGTATGTTCGAACTAACGCGAGTTCGAATTATCGAGTTTCGACTTTATAAGAGATATTGAGCTATTAAGCTGTTTAACATTGCTTTATTCTAATTCAGGTGGCATTGTACGATTGCCATGATCAACTCCGACTGTTCAAGTATATGGCTGTGGTAGACTTTGACGAGTTCATCGTTCCGAATTTGGACAAGGACTTTGAAGGACTTATGGTAAGACCACAAGTATATTGTCGTGTTAGCAAGTCCTTTGTAGGACTCATAGTAAGACCACACGTCTATTGTCGTGTTAGCATGGCCTTTGTAGGACTAATTGGTAAGACCTCAAGTCTATTATCGTTTTAGCAAGGCCTTTGTAGGACTAATTGGTAAGACCTAAAGTCTATTGTCGTGTTAGCATGGCCTTTGTAGGACTCACAGTAAGACCATATATCTATTGTCGTGTTAGCAATGCCTTTGTAGGATTAATGGTACGACCATAAGCAAGGCCTTTGTAGGACTCACAGTAAGACCACACGTTTATTGCTGTGTTAGCAAGGCCTTTGTAGGGCTCATGGTAAGACCATAAGTATATTGTCGTGTTAGCAATGCCTTTGTAGAGCTCATGATAAGACCACAAGTCTATTGTCGTGTTAACAAGGCCTTTGAATGACTCATGGTAAGACCACAAGTATATTGTCCTGGTAGCATGGCCTTTGTAGGACTCACAGTAAGACCATATGTCTATTGACGTGTTATCAAGGCTTTTGTAGTGCTCATAGTAAGACCATAAGTCTACTGTTGTGTTAGCAATGGCATTTGTAGGACTCATGGTAAGACCACAAGACTATTGCTGTGTTAGCATGGCCTTTGTAGGGCTCACAGTAAGACCATGTGTCTATTGTTGTGTTAGCAAGGCATTTGTAGGACTCAAGGTAAGACCACAGGTCTATTGTCGTGTTAACAAGACCTTTGTAGGACTCATGGTAAGACCATAAGTATATTGTCGTGTTAGCAAGGCCTTTATGAGACTCAAAGTAAGAACACAAGTCTATTGTGTTCCTGTTGGATTCATGGTAAGACTTTTAGTCTATTTTCGTGTTAGCACGGCCTTTGTAGGAATCATGATAAGACCACAAGTATAGTGTCGTGTTAGCAAGGTCTTTGTAGGACTCATGGTAAGACCATAAGTCTATTATCTAAAAGGTAATACAATTTAGTGGTCGTAATAGAGGTTCTACTGTATAAGGAATTTAGGAGTCTATATTCCGTATCTTTGTCCCAAATTAGATTTTTCTTAACAGCCTGTTCTTTTTTTTTATTAGTTTTGTTTTACTTTTTTTTTTTTTTTTGGATTGTTTGTTTTGGTTTTTGTTTTTGTTTTTGTTTTTATAACGTTTCGCTCACTTATTCCTCCATTTCCTTTTTTATTGCTATATTGAGAGTGAATGAGATAAGCAGATGGCGAATATGCAAGACATGGAATGAACTATTTATGTCATGGATAAATACTCCCACGATGTACTACAGTGGAGAAAACGTTATTCTAACGTCATTCGTGACGTCATACAGTGGAGAAAACGTTATTCTAACGTCATTCGTGACGTCATACAGTGGAGAAAACGTTATCATTTCCCAATAAACGAGTTCACGTTGAACTCATTATTTTCTCTGGAAATAGTTTGGTACTGAGTCCCAAAAAGCTCAAGTCTGTATAATAATAGTTAGCCTGTTTTTTGTCTGACTTTTCAGAAGCGACTGCACGAGAGTGTTCCACATGCTACTGAGTTTCATTTAAGACACCGGTTCCATTACATCGCCCCGAATGCCAATCACAGTGGTGACGGTCTCTATTCAGAAAAATATAGAAAGAATACATGCCCTATCCAATTTAATCCAAAGATGATAATGATTCCAGGCAGAATGAGCCTCTCAGGGTCGACCACGCACTGGTTCCAGGATTATCTTAAACCCTACAAAACGTAAGTACGTACGTGCCGACTGTATGCAGGGCTGCCATAATTTGATCATAAAAATCCTAAGATTTTAAATTTTCAATTTTTCAGACGCAATTTTACTAATCGTACCTTTACCCCATAGTCTGTTTCTTGTTTTGAAGATACATGACTGCTTAAAACAGGTTAATTTCAGCCTGTTTTAAGCTACGATCTGCTAGGATAAAAATCCGAATATTTAGGAATAATCCGGAGAAATGGCAGCCCTGTGTCTGCCATGTACAATAAAAAACGGTAAGCCTTTCACTATGATGACGTCATCAGTATAAAACTGGTCGTCTGCTTTTATTTCTAAAATTTAAACTTTAGGTTTTTCAACTTAAGATATGTCGAATTGGTTGCATAACAGTTTGGATCCCGATAAGACGCCGAGTGACGCGGCGCGTCTGATCAGGATGGATACTACATGTATTTGCAAATAACCATTTTACTCGATGGAAGGCAGTGAAGGGGTTAACCGTTTACCTGATGACCTATTTTTACAATTGAAGATAGGTGACTTCTTAAAGCAGGTTGAAAGTAAAGCAGAATGCGCTTTAAGGCGCATTCTGCTTTACTTTCAGCCTGCTTTAAGCTAGCATGTGCTAGAATATAGAAAACATTCCCTATAATATATATTCATGACTGATTAAATTGGAACTATTTTCTTCAGCGGAGAAGTATATATATACGCGCTAAAAGGCGCTTCGATGGGGGAAAGGGTTAAACGCAAATATAATGACATTAACCCTTTGACTGCCAAATGTTTTGTGAGAATTTTACGCCTTCACCGTTTCATTGGCCTCTTCTTTTGTGTTGTTGTCTGCAATGATGTTTCCAAGGTAAAATAATAAGGCAGTATGACTGAATAAATTTCAAAACGAGTGTCAAACAGTTTAGATTCTGATCAGACGCAGCGTTACTGGGCGTCTGGTCAGGATCAAATCAGTTTGCAAACACGCTTTTAAGCGTCATTGAGAGCGAAAGGGTTAAATATAGCACATGAGACGTTTATGACATGGTTGAACATTAATTAAGTTCTGACTGGCAAACAGGTTGCGCCATTTTGTTTGCATCAATCACAACATCCATGAGTTCAGCAAAGAAATCGATGGTCATCGTTGGCCATCGATTGCGCGTTGGCTACCGGTCTGAAATGCATTGGAGAAAGCGTTATTCTCCCGTTTAAATGCAAACGCATCAATTGCAATGAAATATAGAAAATTGACAATTCTTACTACCAGTTTTAATCTGAGTGCAAACAGTTTGGAGCCTTATCAGACGCATGGTTACCTGGTATAAACTGTTTGCAATGGGAATTATAGTTTTGTGTAAACGGGTTTATTGGGAAACAACTTTATTAACTGTTACAAACAGTTCGAATCCCATGTAATATGCCGTTAAACTCGGCGTCTCATCTTGATCTTATCTGTTAGCAACTCTGCTGATATTTTCTGACGGACAATACAGAATTATCAACTATGATAAATGTTGCTGAAGATAATTTGTCGACGACAAACATTAACAGCGTGAAATACAATGGAGAAAACTTTATTTGTTCCCAATAAACGCGTTTACGCTTAAACTATTATTTGCAGTGCAAACAGTTTGGAGCCAGATCAGACCCCGGGTAACCCGGCGTCTGATCAGGCTCCAAACTGTTTGCCACCAAGATAAACATGAATTATCAGAATTGTTAAAAAGTTGTACTTTTCTACGTTTTAGTGTTTTGCGTTTGCGTACGTTTGCGTTTAAACGGGAAAGAATAACAGATTCTCCACTGTACATGTACAATGTAGTTACTCCTTGTGTGAGTAATTTTATTATTTTTAATAAACTATCGTTTTCTCTGTTGTATATACGGTGGCACTAAGGTGACATTACAAGTTAAAATAACGATACGGGACCTCATTTTGTTTAACCCTAGAAAAGAAACTTTTGCTTTCGGGACTTATTTTTTTTAACCCTGGAAAACAAACTTATATTGTTCCCTCAAGTTAACGGTTTTGTTTCCCCGGGTTAAAAAAAATAATATGTTGGGAAAACAAAAGTTTGTATTCCAGGGTTAAAAAAAATAAGTCCAGAAAACAAAAGTTTGTTTTCTAGTTAAAAAAATAAGTCCTTAAAAAAATATTTACTTTGTTTTCAAGGGTTAAAAAAATAAGTCCCGAAAACAAAAGTTTTGATTTCCTGAGTTATTTATTTTATTTTAACTCGTTATGTCACCTTAGTACCACCGTATGTATAAACGATATTCTTTCCCAACAAACGCGTTTGCGCTAAAACTATTATTTCCATTACAATTTGGAGCCAGATCAGATGCCGGGTAACCCGGCGTCTGATCAGGCTCCAAACTATTTGCTAATCAGATTAAAATAGATAGTTGGAAATTTGAAAAAGATGACACTCTCTACAGTTTAGTGTTTTGCGTTTGCGTTTAAACGGGAAAGAATAATGTTTTCTCCACTGTATCACTGCGTAAGTGTTGTTTTAGTTTACCTTCTGCGCGCTACGGGCTAACTGTTGATAACTGTTGCTAGCTGGTTGGAACTTGATGAACGCCGAGTAACTTGGTGTTGTGTTGGCGAGCACGTTCTAGTTTCATGATAGCTGTTAAATCACCTCTCTGTTAAGTGTTGGCAGTTTAACTCTTTCACTCTCACTCTTACTTTGAAACGATGTTGCAAACAACAAATGACGCATGGCAGACGTCAATGAAACGGTGCATGGGGTAAAAAGCTCTCGATTAATTTGGCAGTGAAAGAGTTAAACGCAAAGGTAGGGCTTAAACGGCTTTGAAGCAACAAACAAATAGCAGATCATTCAGACACCGGACCATGGAGGAAACGTTATTGTTTCCCACTTTAATGCAAACCAAACCCAAATGCAAAACCTTAACACTCTAGAAAATGGCTTTTTATTTTAATGTCCAACTACCTATTTTAATCTAAGTAGCAAACAGTTTGAAGCCTGATCAGGCGGCTGGTTACCGGCGTCTGATCTGGCTACAAACGGTTTGCAATGGAAATAATAGTTTTAGCCTAAATGCGTTAATTGTGAAATAATAACGTTTCTCCTCTGTAATCCAGTGAGAAATGGACATCTGCGTTTGGAGTCCAAACGCGTTTGATGGTAAAACAATGCAATACCACCGGTATAAAGCGGTGAAGACGTTATTTCTTCCCATTTAACACTTTTACTGCCACAAGGCGACTTTCAAACAATTGACGCGGCGTCTGATCAAGATCGAAACTATTTTACACTCGTATCGACAATATTCAGTCAAAACAGCCCTAAAGCTGACTTTAAAACTATGTCAGACGACACTTCCAAAGCAGACGATATTTTTTGCGGTGAGAGGATTAACCCTTAGCCTGCCAGTCACGACTATAGCTCCATATGCAAACAGCTTGGATCCGGATGAGACGCCGAGTAACTCGGCGTCTCATCCGGATCCAAGCTGTTTGACACTCGGACAACATTTTCAGCAATTTTGAGCAACTTTGAAGCACTTTGAAACTTGAAGCAGACTAGAAATATAGCAGACAACAATTTATTTGGCGGGCTAAGGGTTAAAGCAGACGATAAAAGTTAGCAGCGAAAGAGTTAAACAAAACTATCCCATACGCAATGCAGCAATATGCAGATACAGTGGAGAATCTGTTATTCTTTCCCAATAACGCGTTTATGCTAAAACTATTATTTGCAGTGCAAACAGTTTGGAGCCAGATCAGACGCCGGGTAACCCGGCGTCTGATCAGGCTCCAAACTGTTTGCCACCAAGATAAACAAGAATTATCAGAATTGTCCAAAGGTTGTTCTTTTCTACGTTTTAGTGCTTTGCGTTTGCGTACGTTTGCGTTTAAACGGGAAAGAATAACAGATTCTCCACTGTAAGAGCACAATTCTTAAAGATTTTGACTATCAAATTGATCAAACTAGCCAACAGTGCGAAGTCTGATCAGTGATGTGTTCAGTCATCGATTGCGAGGTGTCTACTGGTCTGGAATACAATATAGTAAACTTAATTATTTCGTTCAAACGCAAACGCATTGCAATGAAATATAGAAATTGACAACCTTTTGACAATTCCGGCTACCAGTTTAAATTTGAGTTACCCGGCGTCTGATCTGGCTTCAAACTGTTTTCAATGACAATACTAGTTTAAGCGTAACCGGGGTTATTTGGAAAGGAAACGTGTTCTGTACTGTACTCTGCACGATGTACAAACTGCTAACCTAAACAGCAAACAGTGTAATTGAACACGCTACAGACACATGGTTACCCGGCGTCTGCTTCGTCTCTAAACTGTTTGAAATGAACACGCGTGAAAACACGTTTATGGGGGAAATAACATATGCGCCTTGTTTAAAGTATCAGGGGCCCGTTTCATAAAACTTCATACGACAAATGTTGTCGTAAGTCAGATTACAAAAATCTCAATTATTACTTAGTTATTTATCTTATCCTGTAGATTAGATGAAGGAATCAGAAATTAAATGTGTTTCAAAGTTTGGACTTACGACCGTTTTTGTCGTACGCAGTTTTATGAAACGAGCCCCTGCATAATAATGACTATTCAATTTGATCATTTTACACAGAACCGTTACTTGGGCTGACACATCCATGACATATATTAGCCACTACAAAAGATGTAAAAAGCCAACACGAGAAGAGTGCCTCAAGATGCTTCCTTGCAATACATCCAACATAACAATGCATGTAGATCAACAACTCAAGCAAGTGATACACAGCAAGAAGAAATTGTTGCTTGGTTAACTGACTCACCCCTGTCATAAGCCAACACGAGAGGAGTGCTTCAAGATGCTTCCTTGTAATACATCCAACATAACAATGCACGTTGATCAACAACTCAAGCAAGTGATACACAGCAAGAAGAAATTGTTGCTTGGTTAACTGACTCACCCCTGTCATAAGCCAACACGAGAGGAGTGCTTCAAGATGCTTCCTTGCAATACATCCAACATAACAATGCACGTTGATCAACAACTCAAGCAAGTGATACACAGCAAGAAGAAGGTGTTGCTTGGTTAACTGACTCACCCCTGTCATAAGCCAACACGAGAGGAGTGCTTCAAGATGCTTCCTTGCAATACATCCAACATAACAATGCACGTTGATCAACAACTCAAGCAAGTGATACACAGCAAGAAGAAGGTGTTGCTTGGTTAACTGAATCACCCCTGTCATAAGCCGACACGAGAGGAGTGCTTCAAGATGCTTCCTTGCAATACATCCAACATAACAATACAATGCACGTTGATCAACAACTCAAGCAAGTGATACACAGCAAGAAGAAAGTGTTGCTTGGTTAACTGACTCAGCCCTGAAACTAAAAATGAACAGTTGCAATTTCAAAATAAGTCTAGTCCATTTTTGACTATTTAGGATTGATTTTAACAATATATTTCAAAAAGATAAACACTGTTGACCTTCTTAAGGAGCCCTCTGATCAGGGTCTACATTGTTTGCATATGACAAGTTTAATCCCTAGAGGTACACTGTTCGTAAATGACGAGTATATTCGTGGCTAGGGTTGAATGTGTTAAGAGGTTCTGCAGTACGCTAACCCATTTTATGATCAAACCCAGTAACAATTACAGACATATTTATGAATTGAATTCCACATTTTACATAATGTTCTTAGAGATGCTATTCGTTGGTAAAACATTTTACCTTTCGATATTCAATTGTACCCATTTTAACATCTCTAAGAACATTAAAATGTAGAATTCAATAGATCTGAAAATTTTGGTGAATTCTCAGAAATGTTTTTGATAATTTCCTCGGGTTTCGCCTATAAGGAATTAGACAAGTGTAAAAGTATCATAATCCGTAAAGTGAACCCTTAGCAATAATGTTTCTAAATATGGAAGGAATCGAAAACAAATGTTGGACGTTATGCGTTGATAAAGAGATACATGTAGGTTCAATGAATTGAAAATTGTTGAGGTTTCACCCTTGGTGCTTAGCAAACTTTGAGTAGTATATAATGATACACTGGCAGTCTGTTAAATCAAGGGAGTGAATCCATTACTCATATATTCAAGTGTATCATCATTGCCTCCCTTTTTTCCATTAAAATACATTACTTGACTCTCTCTGCATGTTTTTGTGTTCCAGAGACTATGCATGTGTATGATATATGTGATCATGCATGTATAACTGCCATAGTATTATTGCATAAGTCATAAATGTCTATTTCACCAAGGCCCGGGTGCATGACACGTACATTTGTAGTTAGAGCCTAGCTGTATGACGAGTATGCCAAATCACAAGTTGTTGGTTAAATATCGATTATTAAGGCCTTTCGCATATGAGAGTTTTCTTGCGGGCGAACAGAAATGCGTCTTGACGACATAGACATTTTCCGCACGTGCTTAAATACTAGAAAATTTATATAGAGGACATGTTGATAGGATCAATCCAAACCGATTAACACATTTATATATTTTAAACAATATGATGAAAATATAATGGTAATTCAAAAATTTAACACCATCCTTAAATCTTAATTCAGCAGAAGGGTAAATATAATAAATATACTTCTTGTTATTTGGTGATACTTTGAAGACCTTAGTTAATTTATGAATAATGTCAGTTTATAATATATATTCTACTATATATACTACTGAATGCTAAATGACACATATTTCATAGTTTTCTCCTGATAATTGTAGGTCCTGATCTTGCATTTGTACTGTAGATTTATTTATTGCTAGTCATGTACATAATTATGTCGCACTCTCAATATATTAGGGTATCAGCAAAAGCCGACTACTGTTTACAATATTTATATAATAAAGTTGAAGATACAATTTCTTAATTTTTTCTTGTTTAATTTCTTTCTGTAAATGTCCTAAAATGGTTTAACCAGTATTGCCAAAGTTTACCTAAATTATATTTCTCCGGTCCGTCTAAAGACCCCAAACCTCCCCAAACTTATCCAAACCTCCCAAAACCACTTTT
Source organism: Gari tellinella (assembly GCA_922989275.2). Classification (NCBI taxonomy): domain Eukaryota; kingdom Metazoa; phylum Mollusca; class Bivalvia; order Cardiida; family Psammobiidae; genus Gari; species Gari tellinella. The sequence continues at coordinate 9,497,378 of OV277872.1, forward strand.
AAAAGCAAGATTTTATAATTCTAGCAGATTGTAGCTTAAAGCAGGCTGAAAGTAAAGCAGAATGCGCCTTAAGGAATTATGTGTTAGAATCGAAATAATAAATTAATACCAGAGTTGTATCTAACAATCGAACACGGGTAGTCGTTGAGATGCTTTTAATTAAACCACTCGGCCTAAAGGCCTCGTGATTAAATTACTACGTATCTCAACTCCTACCAGTGACCGATTGCACGATAAAAAAACTGGTATGAATTTATTATTTCTTAAATAAAGTTTTTGCATTGACGGTCAGTCATGTCGCGGGGCATCAGTATTTTACAACCGCATCTTCAGTTCAATAACGCATTTAACCCACCAAGTCATGACCAAGTTTATCTTGAGATGTTTACCCCTTCACCGCCACATTGTCGTCTGCTTCAATATTAGTGCCTGCAATACCGTTTCAATCTTAGATTTAAGGCAGTATAACTGACGTAATTTCAAAACAAGTGGCAGACAGTTTTGACACTGATCAGACGCCGCGTTACGCGGCGTCTCATCAGGATCAAAACTGTTAGAAAAATGCGCTTATGACGTCATTGAGAGTGAAAAGGTTATTTGCTATTTTACTGACAACATCTACATTGTAGCACTATATAATTGTATTTTCTACGATCCACCATCGATTACTCGAACTACCTTTTATATTGTGGTTTTAGTCGAAAATATGTTATAAATTATTTCCCGTTTAAACGCAAACGAATCGAGATGCAATCAAATGTAGAAAATAACAACTTTTTGAAAATAAAGTAACAATTTATTTTAATCTGAGTTGCAAACAGTTTGGAGCCTGAACAGACGCAGGGTTATCTGGCTCGAAAATGTTTGCGATGGAAATATTTGTTTAAACGTTTTGAAAAGACAAACGTATTCTTCTCTCTGTTCATAGCTTTTTGTAAGTATTTTACCTGTTTTGAAAATTGGAAACGCCCTCAAAACGCTCCAGAGGCCCATTAACCATTTCCTCCCTGAACCTCAAATAGACAATCCTAGTTTTCAATTAAGTCTAGTCCATTTTTGACATTTTAGGGTAGGTTTTACAATATATGTCAAAATGACAAACAGTGTAGACCCTAATCAGAGGGCTCCGTAAGGAGCCCTCTGATCTGAGTATTCACTGTTTGCATAGGACAAGTGCACTTTCACATGTTTGAAAAGGACGCTCAATGCGGGACTAGGGTTCAAAGAGTTAAACGTTAATGCTTTTTTTTGGAAAAACAAACGTATTATTCTCTCTGTTCATTGCGTTTTGTCAGTATTTTACCTGTTTTGAAAGTTGGAAACGCCCTCAGAACGCACCAGAGACCCCATTAACACTTTCCTCCCTGAAACCTCAAATAGACAATCCATGTTTTCAATTAAGTCTAGTCCATTTTTGACATTTTAGGGTAGGTTTTACAATATACGTCAAAATGACAAACAGTGTTGACCCTGATCAGAGGCTCCTTAAGGAGCCCTCTGAACAGGGTCAACACTGTTTGTATAGGACAAGTGTACTCCTCACAGGTACACTGTTTGCAAATGACGCATATAAGCGTGACTAGGGTTCAAAGAGTTAAGGGGAACAATACCGGGAGAGCATACCCCGAATCCCACTGCTGTAGTAAAAATGCGTACATTAATATGAGTTGGTAGGGGTACGATTAGGGTTTTATGATTAATGACTGGAAAACATCATGTTTAACAAGATATTATCCTAGTTTAAATAATTTATGCTATTCTCAGTCGAATTTTAACAAAGATTTATATCAATAATATACATGATTGAACCGTCATCAGAACGCATGTAAGAGACCATCTAGTAAGAGAGCGTACACTAATCGTAGTTGGTATGGTAGAGTAGAGTAGAGACCAGAGATTCGTGATCGGAAGGCCACTGACAGTTGCGACAAAAGATCGTTTTACTTCACCGCAGGTGTATCAGAGTAAATTGATTCCATAGAAAAGTGACAAACAGTCATTTGTTTTTAATTTAATTCCCGGTCATAGTATTTTGGTTCTCAGGTCATAAAATTACGACCCCGGCACACGAAGGAAACTGACCCCTGACGAAGAATCAAAACCCCTATAGAATAGCGACCTTATGTGTAAAATACCATATAGTTTAACGATATAAAGATGCCTCTACTAATTATATATGTTGGGTTTAACATACCATGTAGTTTAACGATATAAAGATGCCTCTACTAATTATATATGTTGGGTTTAACATACCATGTAGTTTAACGATATAAAGATGCCTCTACTAATTATATATGTTTGGTATAACATACCATGTAGTTTAACGATATAAAAATGCCTCTACTAATTATAAATGTTGGGTTTAACATACCATGTAGTTTAACGATATAAAGATGCCTCTACTAATTATATATGTTGGATTTAACATACCATGTAGTTTAACGATATAAAGATGCCTCTACTAATTATTTATGTTGGGTTTAACATACCATGTAGTTTAACGATATAAAGATGCCTCTACTAATTATATATGTTGGGTTTAACATACCATGTAGTTTAACGATATAAAGATGCCTCTACTAATTATTTATGTTGGGTTTAACATACCATGTAGTTTAACGATATAAAGATGCCTCTACTAATTATATCTGTTGGGTTTAACATACCATGTAGTTTAACAATATAAAGATGCCTCTACTAATTATAAACGTTGGGTTTAACATACCATGTAGTTTAACGATATAAAGATGCCTCTACTAATTATATATGTTGGTTTTAACATACCATGTAGTTTAACGATATAAAGATGCCTCTACTAATTATATCTGTTGGGTTTAAAATACCATGTAGTTTAACGATATAAAGATGCCTCTACTAATTATAAATGTTGGGTTTAACATACCATGTAGTTTAACGATATAAAGATGCCTCTACTAATTATATCTGTTGCAGAGTACAGCAGAGAAAATATTGGCAAATAATCCCGGTTACGCTTAAACTATTATTTTCATTGCAAACAATTTTGAGCAAGTTCAGACGCCAGGTAACCGGGCGTCTTATCAGGCTCCAAACTGTTTGCCACACAGATTAAAAATGGTAGTCTGAATTGTCAAAATGTTGTCATTTTCTATAATTCATTGCGATGCGTTTGCGTTTGAACGAAATAATTACGTTTTCTCCACTGTATTTCAGACCGGTAGCCAATTCGCAATCGATGGCCATCGAGTTCTTTACTGAACACGCTAATGTTGGGTATCACATACTGTACACCATAACAAACATTCTTGCTCTCTTATATTGAGCCTATAATTATAAATAAATAGTTTTCATTGAAATACATAAAAACATAGCTCGAACTTTCTCATAAAAAGGACACTATTTATGTAATATATCTGACTGATTTCGATCTATGATATTTTGTAAAATTGTATTTAGCAATAAATTCATTAAGTACATGTATATGCAATAGTCAATTCGGGAGTATATAAAATAACCTTATTTTTGTAAATATACAATGTGCTTTTTTTTAGCCTTGACATTTATTGAAACTTACAAACATATCAAATATATTTTGTTAGATAGATGTAAATTCTCTAAATTTCATCCTAATGCCTATTGATTAATTGACAAAATAAATAAAACTGTCTAAATCTACAGTTGCAACAAAAGTACTGACAACGTTTTAAAAGCATGAGCACTACAGTGGAGAATCTGTTATTCTTTCCCGTTTAAACGCAAACGTACGCAAACGCAAAACACTAAAACGTAGAAAAGTACACATTTTGGACAATTCTGATAATTCATGTTTATCTTGGTGGCAAACAGTTTGGAGCCTGATCAGACGCCGGGTTACCCGGCGTCTGATCTTGCTCCAAACTGTTTGCACTGCAAATAATAGTTTTAGCGTAAACGCGTTTATTGGGAAAGAATAACAGATTCTCCACTGTATGTGGCGATTAAAGGATCTGAACAAATTTATATACAGTTTAAAATGTGCATGTTAATCGTCATCTTGAAATTATCGACTGATGTGTAGAAAAAATATAAATAGATAAACTTTAAACACGAAGCCAACTATCAAAATCCTTTAAGTGCAGGTCTTATTAATCAGATCTATCAATGTACTTGAATAAAATTAACGTAATCCTTTCATCTGTCAGTTACGCTCAATTCAGAAAGGTGTACATGAACTGGAAATAGAAAGGGGACGATATAGGAATATACCAAGAGAAGAACGCTTGTGCAGGATTTATTCAAACGGTAATGTTCAGGGCTGCCATAAGTTGACATGAAAAATCCTAAGATTTCCAAATTTGCATTTTTCAAGTGCGATTTTACGCATTGTACCCTTACCCCATAGCCTATTTCTAGTTTTGTTGATATGTGACTACTTAAAGTAGACTGGAAGGCGCATTCTGCTTTACTTTTAGCCTGCTTTAAGCTACCATGTACTAGGAAAAAAATCCGAAGATTTAGGAAAAATCCGGAGAAATGGCAGCCCTGATGTTCAAGATGAGTTTCACTTTCTCGTTATTTGTACATGTAGTGTTTATGCAAATTTAAGAGATAGTGTTATACCTAGAAATTATATATCAACCCATCTTTACATAAAATGTACAATTTGTTAGCAACAATAAATGAAGAAAAATATTTATACATGTACCATGCTCTGCTTTGAAAAGACAGATTTAAAATACTTATGCATTCAATTAGTACACCCAAACTATGGATTTATTATGCTACCGTTATATGTACGTATCTATGTATAAAACGTCTTATACTAGTCTACTATATTTGATTGTATATTTATGTTTGACAGTAATTCTTGTACTATGAGCTGGTGACCAGATTGTATGAATAAACTATTTGATTTGATTTGATTAGATTTATAAAAGGATTAAGTTACCTGCATTTTACTGCAAATGAATCGTAGCTTTACTAAATACATGTTTTTTTCTACATGTAGTGATAGGTTTTGTCTGATATAGATGCTAGATCTACATGTATTTTAAAACAATCACCGCTCATAATGGCATTCCTGTTTAAAATCGTGGCGAATATAAGTTTCAATAAGTGTTGCCGGTGTGTGCTAGATCGTTGAAGGATTTGCAAAAACAAAATATTTCACTGTAATGATGTGACTGTTTATTTAATCCCCTTTTTAATGTCACCTATACTCCCGGGCTATCTCCTTCATACCTAAACAAATCAACGCCGCCTGTGTGACAGCGAATATCTTTTGAAACTTATAAACATGTATTTCTGCTGTCTAATTCAGAACTTTAATACTTTCATATATGTTTACGATTAACCGACTACCGTTATTTCTAACCGATAATCGGTTAACCGAATAACCGTTGATATCCCTACTTTTTATCATAATTTTTTATTCGTGTTATACCTGTTCGGGATGCGAGAAACGCTCACAGAGACCATATAGGCTTAACTTTATCCCGGGACAAAATGCTCCGGACTAACATAGTAAGAGTGTACACAAATTGACTTGCGACAAATACGCTACATTTAACGATGAAGACTAGTCCTATCCCCGAATCTGCAACATGTGAAGCTCCCTTAACAAAACCGGCAGGCAATCCTGTTTCTTATGTATAACACCACCCTCTACTTAAAGGCACAGGTACTTGACACATACTTTATTATCTATGAACCCCCCCCCCCCCTTTAAAAAAATAAATAAACTAGATCGCCGATATTCTCTTGTGGTACCCTCGGGAAATGATTAATTTATCAATATCTACTTTTTATTTCATCAAATTCCGTCAAATAACGCCACAGTATGTGAATTATAACGAAAATAAAACTTTTTGATGCTTATTTTCGTTATAATTCTTTTTTTTAAAGGGGGGGGAGGGGGTTCATAGATAATAAAGTATGTGTCAAGTACCTGTGCTTAAAGGCGTACGTCTGTGATATAGACTACTTAGGGAGAGACGCTAAACTCTTCGTATTCATTCTTCTGCATCTGCAAATGTTCCTGAAGCAAGTCAGACTTCCCTTGGAGCATGTCCAAGTTCTCTTGGAATACCCTTCTTAGGTATATAAAGCCTCTATATCAAAGGCAGACTACCTATGTCTGACACATTTTAATCTAGAACTATATATATACTGAGAAAGCTGCCTAACACATGTCTGAAACCACCATTTCACATCTTTAGTTTCAAATGTTTCTCAACAGCAGGAGAAGGTTACCCCCCCCCCCCCTCCCCCCACTCCTGCATCCCCACCCCCTCTCGTTCGGCATTCCGTACCGAAATGTGCGTATAATTTTTGAAAGACTGGCTACAGTGGAGAAAACGTTATTCTTTCCCGTTTAAACGCAAACACAAACACTAAAACGTAGAAAAAGTCAATTTTTCGATATTTCTTACAATTCATTTTTATCTGAGTGGCAAACAGCTTGGAGCCTGATCAGACGCCGGGTTTCCCGGCGTCTGATCTAGCTCCAAACTGTTTGCGGTGGAAATAAACGTTTTAGCGTAAACGCGTTTTTTGGGAAAGAATAACACATTCTCCACTGTACGCCTATGCTGCATACATTGTATAACAATTACGTAAGTACAGTGGAGAAAACGTTATTCTTTCCCAATAAACGCGTTTACGCTAAAACTATTATTTGCAGTGCAAACAGTTTGGAGCCAGATCAGACGCCGGGTAACCCGGCGTCTGATCAGGCTCCAAACTGTTTGCCACCAGGATAAACATGAATTATCAGAATTGTCCAAAAGTTGTACTTTTCTACGTTTTAGTGTTTTGCGTTTGCGTACGTTTGCGTTTAAACGGGAAAGAATAACACATTCTCCACTGTACGCCTATGCTGCATACATTGTATACTTCTGCATCGATGGTTGTAAGTACGAAAAACTTCAGTCTAAAATATTCTTGCATTTAAATTTGAATGTGGATATATTTGGCATACACAACTCTAGAGTCCAGAATAATCAATATGCCTAATAACATTTATTGACAGCCATATATTTTGGATTTCAGCTAACAATTACGTAAGTACAGTGGAGAAAACGTTATTCTTTCCCAATAAACGCGTTTACGCTAAAACTATTATTTGCAGTGCAAACAGTTTGGAGCCAGATCAGACGCCGGGTAACCCGGCGTCTGATCAGGCTCCAAACTATTTGCCACCAAGATAAACATGAAGTATCAGAATTGTCAAAAAGTTGTACTTTTCTACGTTTTAGTGTTTTGCGTTTGCGTACGTTTGCGTTTAAACGGGAAAGAATAACAGATTCTCCACTGTAATCATGTTTTGCTTTATTCTGTAAGAATTCACTTTTCTTGTTGTGAATGCTCTCTCCTTTTGACAGGCTTGCCATAAGTTGATAAAAAAATCCTAAGATTTCAATTTTTACATTCAAGCCCGATTTTTCTGATTATACCTTTAACCCATAGTCTGTTTCTAGTTCTTAAGACAGGTAATGCTTAAATCAGTTGGAAAGTAAAGCAGAATGCGCCTTAAGGCACATTCTGCTTTACTTTCCAACTGATTTAAGCTTCATCTGTTGGAAATAAAAATCCGAATATTACGAAAAAATCCTAAGAAATGGCAGCCCTGTTTTGACTGTATATTTAGTTGCAAATGGATTTCCATGGATTGAAACATTTGCAATGTGCTCCTCAGATATAATGTAAAACATGTATCTACTTTGCTGAAGCTTTTTACCCCATTACCTAATAAATACGCCTTTTACGCCCTTAAATTACTCCTCTTCTATAGAAAATAGCTCTATTTTATAAAGTCGTGAATATGCACCATAAGAAATAAGTTTATATCCAAGGAAATGCTTAAAGCTTAAAGCATGCTGAAAGTAAAGCAGAATGCGCCTTATGACACATTCTGCTTTACTTTCAACCTGCTTCAAGTGGTAGCCTATTTTCAAAACTAGAAACGCTCTATGGAGGTATTGGGTTAAGCAAATTCAAAAGATGACGGTTAATACATTGTAACTGACTATTAATTTGGGCACACATCTAAATATATAGTTATTCATTGAAAGGTCTGAACGTAGGTAGTCTTAATCAGAAAATGGAAATTTGAAAAACGTGTATCATTATTCGCTACATCTGGGCTTTAATTTTTCACTTTTATAAAGAAATACAGTCCACTATATAGAGACCGTTACTATTTTTATTACCTATCTATGAAAGTATGCAATATGCTCGATTGATTGAGTTGGGTTTTACGGCACCGCAACACGCATGGTCTGACCTAGCTTGTAAATTCATAAAATTATTTCTATTGCAGAAATGCCAATAACTTTGCAGCAGATCTGCTGTAAATTAGGCCTCTTTTTTATTTTTAACTAATTACAACTAAACGTTGTAAAATAAGAGCAATTTAACCCCTTCACTGCCTTACCCCGAGTCGAGTACTTATTTGCAAACAGTTTGGATCCAGATCAGGTTCCAAACTGTTTGACACTCGTTTCAATATTTCTTCAGTCAAAATACCTAAAATTTGATTTTTAGAAATAGAAGCATGCGATATTTGTTTAAATTTTATGACGTCATGGCAGTGAAGGGGTTAACCCTTTCCCTTATAGAACCGACTTTTAGCGCATTCATCTTATTCATCCGCCAAAGAAAATAGTTCCATTTTATACTGTCATGAATATGAACTATAAGAAATATTTTCTATATACTAGCAGATATTAACTTAAAGTAGGCTGAAAGTAAAGCAGAATGTGCCCTAGGGCACATTCTGCTTTACTTTACGCCTTCTTTAATAGGTCACATATCTTAAATACTAGAAACAGGCTATGGGTTAAAGGGTTAAGAATGATCCTGTGATGAGAACTGTGTTTTGGTGCCCTGCTGTTAACCCTTTACCCAATTACCCGTTTATAACATTAAATACAGGTGATTACTTAACCCTTTCCCCAATAGAAACGCCTTTTAGCGGATATGATTTATTCATCCGCTGAAGAAAATAGTTCCAATTCAATCAGTAATGAATATGTATTATAGGGAATATTTTTCTATATTATAGCACATGATAGCTTAAAGCAGGCTGAAAGCAAAGCAGAATGCGCCCTAAGGCGCATTCTGCTTTTCTTTCAACCTGCTTTAAGTAGTCACCTAGCATAAGTACTAGAAATAGGCTATCAGGTAAAGGGTTAAAGCAGGTTGAAATTAAAGCAAACTGTGTCTTAAGGCACATTCTGCTATTACTTTCGGCCTGTTTTAAACTACCATCTGCTAGGCTATATAAAATATGTGTTATTGTTATTGTTCATGATGGTATAAACTGAAACAATTTTCTTCAGCGGAGGAATAAATTAAATACGCTAAAAATCACGTCTATGGGGGAAAGGGTTAAACCCTTCCTATTTGTAAGTATTTTTTTTGTTTTAATCGTTTCAGGTCGCCTCGGAAATAAGACGATAATATAACTGTCATTGAAGCAAAACCCCAAACTGCATCTTCGCTGACAACATATTATACATCAAGACATTTCCAGTGTGTTCCGGCTAGCAACATAACATATCCAGTGTGTTTTAGCTAGCATCAAGACATATGCAGTGTGTTCCAGATAGCGACAATACAAATTCAGTGTGTTCCAGCTAGCAACAGGGCATATCCAGTGTGTTCTAGTTAGCAACAAGACATATCCAGTGTGTTCCAGATAGCAACAAGACATATCTAGTGTGTTTCAGATAGCAACAGTACATATCCAGTGTGTTCCAGTTAGCAACAAGACATATCCAGTGTGTTCCAAATAGCAACAAAAGATATTCAGTGTGTTCCAAAAAGCAACAAGAGATATTCACCAGTTCCAGCTAGCAACAAGACATATCCAGTGTGTTCCAGATAGCAACAAGACATATCCAGTGTGTTCCAGATAGCAACAAGACATATCCAGTGTGTTCCAGTTAGCAAAAAGACATATCCAGTGTGTTCCAGATAGCAACAAGAGATATGCGGTGTGTTCCAGATAGCAACAAGACATATCCAGTGTGTTCCAGCTAGCAACAAGACATATCCAGTGTGTTCCAGTAAGCAATAAGACATATCCAGTGTGTTCCAGCTAGCAACAAGACATATCAAGTGTGTTCCAGATAGCAACAAGACATATCCAATGTGTTCCAGCTACGTTGAACTGAGACAGACAATGAATATATATTGTAGACAATATGTAACTGTACGGCCTTTCCTGAACAAATATAAAGAGTGCCTAATCGGTATGGGTCAGGGGAGATTTACCAATTACTTCATAAATACAAATATCTGACGAATCATGCGAAAATATACGGTGTACAAAACATAAATTCGGTTAAAGAAAAAGTCGAAGGTGATAAACTCTGTTTGAACAAAGAAAGCATTTATTTGAAAATGTTGAAGAATTATTTTACGATTATCATTGTGTTATTACTCTTAGCGTTAATCAGCGGAATGCTTCTGTACAGGTCTACTAGAGCTTTTGACATAAAATATAAGACATTTGTTAACAACACAAATGAGGCGCTGATAAGAACAGCAAGCCAGTTTAATGTTAGACATGTATCGCAAACCACTGAAAGTCGTGCAAAAACAGATTATGAAAGAGAAGGTCTTGAACATATTCTTAACGTGTCACGGACAAATCCCAAATTCTATCCATTTAATGGAACGGGAACTACGGTAGATATTCGTAACAAGTACGACACTAATGCATTTAACTCATTGTGCAAGGGTGACAAGTCTCTGATTGCTATATTACCTGTTTACAGTGCCCCAGGGAACTTCCAGCAGCGAAAGGCCATCCGTGAAACTGTTGGAAAGGACTGTGCATTGTTGAAATGTCGCATTTTCTTCATTGTTGCTATTTCCCTGAAAAAAACCTTGAACAGGGAGGTTAAGATTGAATACGATACAAAAAGGGATATTCTGATTGTTAACAAAATAGATACTTACAGGGATTTGAATAATAAGGTCGTGGCTATGCTTGACTGGCTGATACAATATTGTAAAGAGCCTAAATACGTTATACATTTCATTGACGATACATACCCTAACCTTCAATACTTTATTGACCATTTGCGTGCCATGAAAGTTAACAGGTTTATATTGGGTCATGTAGCTCATCGGGCTAAAATATTTAGGCAACCGGGCCATAAGTGGTACATTAGTAAAGACGAGCTCCCTTACTCAGTATTTCCAGTCTACGTCGTTGGAACAGCATATGCCTTTTTGAACAGTGACTGTCAAGAATTGAGAGACCATGTTCATATTGTAGAATACTGTTGGGTTGAAGACGTTTGGTTCTCATGAATGCTCGCAAAAGGGGCAAACTTTACCTTTGAATCATTTAAACGGAGGCACCCTGACAAGGTCCCTTCCTTGACCACATTTGACTGGAGTTCGTATGCACTTATACACAAAGTTTCACCGAACAGTTATTATAATATATATAAAAGAAAAATGTTGAATGTAAAGGCTTCATGAAACAATGCTAATGTATGCATGGCGACATAGAGGTTAGTTTAAATGCAAATAAAACACAAACAGATTGCAATAAATAGGAAACTACGACTTGTTGGCAATTCTCACATTTCTTATTTCAAATCTGAGGTGCAAACAGTTTGATGCCAGATAAGACGCCGGGTAACCCGGCGTCTTATCTGGCATCAAACTGTTTGCAGTGGATATAATAGTTTTGGTGTAAACGCTTTTACTTCTCCACTGTAACTGGATTCTGCTGTTTATTCATGCATCAACGCCGCATACTCAAAAACAGTCGAACGTCGATATTTCGAACTCGATTATGTCGAGCATATCCGTATTTCAAAGTTATAACGTGGTTTAGCCATGTTTTAACTTTGAAATATGGGTGTGACCGAATCAACCGAACATGAAATAATGCAGTTCATGTGTCGAACTATCGGATAGTTCGTGTTAAGCGAGTTCGATATATCGAAGTTCGACTGTACTTGGATACTTATACAATTGTTGTCATGGATCATTCCCAATCTACCAATATCACCAACCACATTTGAATTCGACCTTGACCTAATTTAAACTTAGAATATTGTAAATTAGCTATTTCTTTGTTAAATAGATTTTACCGTTTAGTTGAGCGACATCACTTCTAGCTACAATGCTTGTGTTGTAAAACAGGAGTTGGCCCGACATGCTAGGTCAGATTTCTGCTCAGTTAGCAAATTGCTTATTTTGATTCTCTAGACTTGTAGACCAAATACAGTTATGATTTTGGCCACGGTAGCTGCAAGATATGGTTCCGCAACTACCGGTGCATATATTTCAAGTTGATATTGCATTTTAGTGTTTTAAGGGAGATTTTCTATCTTTCAAATTACAGACGTCTGGAATGAAGCCATATGATACTGAGGTACATAAAGTATTTACGGGTGAAAATTTCTTTAGTTATGCAAATTGAGGGTAAACTAAGAATTTTGTGCACTGTTCTCTAGGAGTTTTTGTTTTTCGATTTACTGAACACAGCCTATATAACCCTAGCATAGATTCAGCAATATCTGATCTGGGCCCGTATTCTGAAACACTCTTAGATAACTTTTACTCTAAGTAAATCAATATTCTCTTAGTTTTCGGCAATTTACTCTAAGTATTTGATGATATACTCTTAGAAAGTGAAAAGAACTAAGAAAATTCTAAACTCGACATTTTTAACTAAGTATAACGATATACTCTTAGAAAATCAATATAGTCTTAGTTTTCGGCCATTTCAACTAAGTATTTGGGGATTCCCTCTTAGAAAGATGAAAAACACTAAGAAAATTCTCAACTCGCCAAATTTACTATAGAATTTTCTCAAAACTTTAAAAAACTGTGACCCTCTCTTAACTTTTTAGAATTTTCTAGGATTATAACACGAACGTTTATTCAGCAGTAATAACAGGTAGAATAGATAATTTATTGAATAAAAATCGTTTATAGACCTATAGATACGTTTAGCGGATGTTTTGAGCCGACGTTTGTGTTTGAGTGGCTTCGTGAAATTGGGTCAAAGTCTGGGTGGGGTAACGTCATTACAAAGGACTGTGATTAGTGTTTAAGACATTATTACATACGGTCTTCATCGCGAAAACGTGGAAAAGATCGATATCTATTCAAATTCTATATTTTTAGTAAAAAAATGACCACTGTATGTACCAAAACTAGCGTAAATACATAATTAGGTTCACAATTATAATTAACTAACGAGGCAAATTTCAACGAAGTCGCCGTAGCTCAATCGATAGCGAGTCTTACTTGCATGTCGGGGGTAGCCGGTTCGAGCCACACAGGGTACGATTTTTTTTTTCTTAACAACCCCCTTCTTTTTTTTCTTTTTTTTTTTTAAAAATCATCATTATTTCCATAGATTCGTTTCTTTAAATACAAATAACTGCTTAATTCTTTCAATACAAAACATTCGTAATAGTTTACTTCTTCACTGTTTCATTGTCGTCTGCTTCAATTTTGTTGTCTGCAATATCGTTTCAAAGTAAATTGTAAGGCAGTATGACTGAAAAGAATTCAATACGAGTGCCAAATAGTTTGGATCCTGATTGCAAACGTGCTTTTAGGCGCCATTGAGAGTGAAAGGGTCAAAGTATGCTAAAATTGAAGTAAAAGTCTCCAATTAGAAATTTTCCTTCTTATTGTCAGCCTGCTAGTTCTAGAAATGACTTTCATGTTTCTACTATTTCTTGATATTTGAAAAGCATTAAGAAAAGTGTCCTGCAGATTGATGTTTAACCATTGTCATGCAGATTTGTCATCTGCTGCAAACACAATCATCTGCAGAAAACAACATAATCAATTTGATACTTTCAAAACTTAAAAACAGTAAAATATGACTGGCAAACAAGTTTGGATCATATCAGACGCCGCATAACGCGGCGTCTGATCTGGATCTTTACTGTTTACAAACTGTTAACAAATTTTATCCAAGTCGCGCTTAGCATAATAAGAGGGTTTCTTTTAAAGCAGGCTGCCAATAAGAAGGAAACCTCTAATTGGAGACTTTTACATCAATTCTAGCATGCTTTAACCCTTTCACTCTGGCGCCTAAATTCGCGTTTGCAAACAGATTGGATCTATTATCAGGATCCAAACTATTTGGCACTCGTATTGAATTTTTTTCAGTCATACAATTAACTTTAAAAAGATACTGCAGACAACAGAATTGAAGCAGACGACAATGAAACTGTGAGAATTAGACTCACTCTCGCCTAAAGGAACGTTTGCAAACATTTTGCACCTTGATCAGACGCCGCGTTTCGTCTGATCAGGATCCAAACTGTTTGACACTCGTATTGAATTCTTTTCAGTTATACTTCCTTACATTTAAGGCTTTGAAACGATATTGCAGGCAACAAAATATAAAGGAGTAAACTATCACAAAAGTTTGGCAGTGGAAGGATAAAGCAGTTATTTGTATTTAAAGAAATGAATCTATGGAACTAGTGATGATAATTAAAAAAACAAAGAAGGGGGTTGTTAAGAAAAAAAAGATCGTACCCTGTGTGGCTCGCACCGGCTACCACCGTCATGCCAGGCAGAGTCGCTATCGATTGAGCTACGGCGACTTCGTTGAAATTTGGCTTGTTAGTTAATTATAATTGTGAACCTAATTATGTATTTACGCTTATGTATAAACACTTTTTATTCAATTAATTATCTATTCTACTTATTCTTGGACAATGCTTGCTGCTTTATAAACGGGAGAAGAAAACAAACCCGCAAATAAACAGTCACCCATGTTAGTATGCGAGAAGAGTGACGTCATTTTAGTCGGGGAAGTCCCTGACAACGGCCATATTTTACTCTTTTTTTTTCACTAACTAAATACTTAAGTATTTTCTTAGAGTAAAAGTTAGAGAAAAATAATCTTAGTTGAAAATGTTAGAGTTTAGAAAATTCTTAGTTAAATACTAAGAATGTTTCAGAATACGGTCCCTGGTCGATACAGGGAAACCTTGTATTTTCTTAACAATGAAATATTGGAAAGTGCTTAATGTTGTAATGTCGGATTTAGTCATGTTGTTCCATAGCTCAGAGCCATATAGTACTGTGTGTGGATTATTATCTTGTTGTAAAGGTCTCGGGAGACAATTGGATTGACTCCCCGGGGATGAATTCCCTGACCGGCCATAGCATAGAATGTATGTTTACCCTTTTGTATTCGCTTTTCTATACGTGAGTGTAAGCTTAAGTTAGATTCCTGTAATATGCCTACTTGTTCTGCATTTGTGTCTTGTTGAATATATTCCTGTCCAAATATGATGTTTATTTCAGGCGGGTTGCGGCGTTGGCTGAATACTACTATATTTGATTTTTGTGTGTTCATTTCCATGTCCCAGTTAACGCAATAAGTGTAAATGATGTCGACTAGTTTTTGTAAGTGTAAAGAAGATATTGCGATCAGAGATAAGTCGTCAGCGAACTCCGGGTTACCGGTCTGTACAGACATAATGTTTGCCCCGAGGACACTGTTCTCTAGGAGGTTAAGTAACTCGTCGATGTAAGTAAAGTAGTAAAATGTGGAGAGTACGCCCCCTTGACGTACGCTCCTCTGTACGTCAATGACGTCTGACGTCATGCTGTTTGCTTTGACGATACAGTTTAGATCTTCATATGACGATTTTAGTAGCCATAGGCATTTTCCATTAATTCCGAGGCGACCTAATTTGACAAAGAGAGAGGTGTGGTTTATGCTATCAAATGCCGCTTTTTGATCGAAAAATGAAATATATACATTGCTGTGACATTCGATGTTATAGTAAATTGTTTCCTGAAGATTAAATGCAGTAGTTATGCAGCTCATGTTCTTTTGGAAACCGTGTTGTTTAGGACAGGGGAATTTAAGTAGAAAAGTGTCTTTATATTTATTCATTCTGTTTAACATTACCTTCTCAGAGAGTTTACACAAACATGGCATTAACGAAATGGGTCTATAGTTGTTCGGGTTCGATTTACATTTGCCCTTACCTTTGTAGATAGGGATAAGTATGCTAGTTTTCCATGCATCGGGAAATTTTTTTCAAAATGTAGAATCGTATTAAATAAAAACGTTATGGCTGGGCGGAGAGTGTTACCTGCTAACATAACATGCTCGTTAAGTATACCGTCGTGACCGGGACTTTTTCCCTTGAGTTAGTTAATGATACTGCTAATTTCTTTGTCAGAGAAGGGTCTTGTAAGATTTGAGTTTAATGTGTCGTTTTCGCGTTGAAGATAGTTATGTAATTCTGTAGTTCTGTGTGTGTTTTCGTTGTAATCGGATTTAAATACTGTAGAATAGTGATCTTTAAAGCCTTTTATTACGTTTTCGTTGCTATATGATGTGTTATTGATAACAAGTCCTGTGCAGTTGCCGTATTGTTTTCCGCTATTTTTTCGTAGTAGTTTCCAAAACATTCTGTAATCTAGTTCTGCAGCCTTATTGAGTTCATCGAAAACTTTATTATCATATGCGATACGATGTCGTCTTTGTGTCTGTCTAAATATACGTTTAGCGTCCTTGTATGTCGTGTATGAGGCGAACGAATTACCACGGGGTCTGCCTTCGTTAATCCATATCCGTCGTTTTTCCCTAGCTCTAGCATGTGTAGCCTTTACCTCTGCCGACCAGTATGGTTGTGTCCCTTTGTTAACCCTTTTAATCGGAAGTTGAGCAGAAGCATCGTGCAAGATGTTAACTAAGGCCGAGTTTATGAGATCGGGACTGTGTGAGTATGTGGTGTTGTTTATACATGTAAACTCTAAAAATTCTGTTACTTTATCCGTTATTTCGTTTCTATATTGAAGTAGGTGCTGGTCTGTGCATTTTTGCCAAGCTATTTTTGTTAATTCTGTTTTATTTGGAAGATGACATATTGATTGATCGATTTGAAATAGTAAGGGCATGTGGTCTGAGGTAAGAATTTGGCTTTCATCTATTATGCTGAAGGACAGTATGGATGTAGTTGTTGAGCGTTCTACGAGTACATGATCTAATGAGGATTGTATATTTGTCAGAGAGGTCAAACGACTCTTGAAGTGAGCTAAGCTCGTGATCTCAAACAAACGTATTAAGCAAAAATGATTTATGGTTGGTGACTCTGTTCAAATTGTTATTTTTACGTAATAGTTGGCCATTAAAGTCGCCGGCTACTATAACTTTACCAAATTGTGGTGAATATAACTGTAGTAACGCCTCTACATCTCCTAGTGTGTTCTTGTAGGCTTCTATGTCATTGTTGGAGGGCATGTACAGGGTGTCTCATAATATATGTATCCTTTTCAAACCTTTGTCACTTTTTCATTCGGATAGCTATTACAAATAGAAATATATCATATTAAAGGTAAATGTTTCAGATTTTAATGATAAAAGACTTAACTAGCTAAATGGTAATTAAACTAAAGTAATCACTCCTAGAAAATAGCGTCCATTTACAGCATATACTAAATGACGTCAATTTTGACGTCGCAGTAGCTGAGCACAAGTTTGTTATTGCGACCTTGCAGATGCTCATGTTATGTTTCTCATTTCTAGTGAAAATGACAGTGTGAGTTTTTGCTGATGTTTGGTGCACTATGTAAACTATCTCCTTTACATGATTCAAAAGAGAAAAATCCATATGACCGAGATCCGGGGAATGGTGTGGCCAAATGTCGGAACTTTTTTTAAAGCTCAGACATTGGTTAACATCACTGTCTTTTGCTGTTGGAGCACTGGAACTTTGTAGGGTGTTAATTTGAAATCAAATATTAGAGCTATGTACACACTAGTAGCACTGGAAGTGTTTTTATTTTCAGAAAGCACCTTTCGTACCAACTGCTGTAGTGTGTCGTCAATAATATGCTTCACCTTCAATACGATCTCATCACTTTGACTGTTTCTGGAATGCCCCTTGTTGTCATGTCTCTGGTTCAATACATTTCCATACTTCTCAAACCTTTTTAGAACTGTGTTACCTTGTAACCTGGTAATGGTCTTGTCTCCGGGGTATAATTTTCTCATCCTTTGAGTCACAAAACTTAC
Organism: Gari tellinella; assembly: GCA_922989275.2. Taxonomy (NCBI): domain Eukaryota; kingdom Metazoa; phylum Mollusca; class Bivalvia; order Cardiida; family Psammobiidae; genus Gari; species Gari tellinella. Next base: position 9,515,379 of record OV277872.1, read on the forward strand.
TGACTTGCTCTCATAATATAATGTTATTATGTCCTAACATTTTCCATTGACAACACTATCTTGGAAAATAGCAACTTTTGATGACGTCATATACGAAGTCATGACGTCAAGAGTTTTCCCCTATACATTTCCATACTTCTCAAACCTTTTTAGAACCGTGTTACCTTGTAACCTGGTAATGGTCTTGTCTCCGGGGTATAATTTTCTCATCCTTTGAGTCACAAAACTTACTGACTTGCTCTCATAATATAATGTTATTATGTCCTAACATTTTCCATTGACAACACTATCTTGGAAAATAGCAACTTTTGATGACGTCATATACGAAGTCATGACGTCAAGAGTTTTCCCCTACTTTACATTGAATATAAAACTTTAAAGCTTTATGGTTATTTTTATACAAATCGTGTTCAGACATGTTTTATTGCAAACGAGGCAGAGGTTTGCAATGGTAACACATATTATGAGACACCCTGTATATGCAAAATATGTACAGTCGTTCAGTATAATGTGACTTTATCTCTATGCCTGATATATATACATGTAATTTTTCTATACACGCTGCTGGTGATTTTCTATACAAGATAGCCGTCCCCGCTTTTCCGCATGTTAGAGCACTATACTTGTCAATAGATTCATCTATTGTCAATATCGAACAGTAATTAGGATTGATGCTGTCTAAGAAGGTAGATGAGCGAGGCAATAATTTGTGCTCTGTTAATAAAGCGATATCAACTTTGTATTGGTCTAACATCTGGGAGAGCGGGTACGCAGAGGACATAATTCCTCTAACATTCCAACAAAAAACATTTAATAACATTGAAAATAAAATGTAACTCGATATGGTAGGCTTATTCAGAAGTCTTTTCATTGTCTTTTTGTTATGCTGAAATGACACTCAGTTATCCTTCCACTCATCAAGAGTTTCATTCCACGAGTTAATGTGTGAGTCGTTGTTGTACCAGTCGTTTGGTTGTTCATTCATGTCTTTTTCATATGAATTTTCATCATTGTCTTGATATTCGTTGTAGTCGTTATGTTCATTATAATCATTTTGAGTGTAGTCTCTATTGTCATATTTGTATTGTCTATATCTTTCTCTGTAGTTTCTGTTTCTTCTCTGGCTTCTGTTACGCTCTTTTTCCCATTGAGGTTTACTCACCCATTTACGGCAAGTAACGCCTTCTGGCCAAAAGCGCTCGCTTTCAAAAGCCTCTTCGTGCTCGAAGTATACATTTATTCTAGCTGACGAGCCTGTTTTACCATAGAAAATCGTCATGTGTGTTGGTTTGATGTCAAGTTTCTGTAGGTAATCTCTAATATCGTTTTCACTCACACTTTCATCAATGTTTCCGATAAAGTACGATGATATCTTTCGACGTCTTGCCGCTATAAACTTATTCGTGTTTTGTTCTGTCAATGTTGCGTCTGAATGAGTTTTTGTGCGATTGTCCCGTTGCCTATGTTCATATGGTTTAGTTGTCTGTGGTCGGGTATGTGCCCTTGTTTGCTTGTCTTGTGCCATATTTCCTGGGGGCTTATAAGGAATAGTATGCTTGTGCTTGGTTTTCTCAGTACTTTCAGTACGTTGATTTTGCTGTGAGGGTGAAATTGGCTTCACGGTGATTTCTATGTCGGTGCTGGGATGAGCATTTGTCGTTATGGTGCCGGGGTTAGTAGGGGCTGCTGAAGCTGAGGCGCCTGTGCATTCTTTTGGGTTTGGCGTAACTATCCCGTGGTTCGGTGCCTGTTTGACTTTATCGGCGAAGGTTTGCGTTCGCTCAGCTGCGTTTTCTCTGCTGGCATTGGATTGGCTAGTTTGTGCTTTGTCCGTCGCTATATGACTGTCCAAGAATCTTTTGTTAATAAGCGCTATAGTTGAGCTAATTTTATTAATGTCACTTTGTAATTTGTCAAAATTAGAGTGTGGCGTTTGTGAGGGCATTCTAGAAAGTATGCTGTTAAGTGTTCCCTGGAACGTGCGGAATGTGACGGTCATATTAACAATGTCGGAACGTAGATCATTTAGGATGAGAGAATCTGGGGTTTGTTTGCCTTTTTGAGATCTCCATCACTTCTAATTGTAGAAGAGTAAGTGTAGCAAGAACGTCTGGTTTTAGGAATTCACTTATTAAGTTGGGATCATCATTATCGATTGTCACTGTCTCGTTGTTGGAGTCATGGGAGTTTGAGAAAACTTCATACATCGCTCTGGACCTCTCTCCGTTTAAGAATGCATTTAACAGGTAACAGTCGGTTGCGCATTTCTTCTGGCGCGAAGTATGAGAGGAATTTCGCCTCTTTACCAGGCGTGTACCAGGACATTCTGGAAAACCCTTGGCTCTGTCAGTCAGTCGTTCTCTATAATCATTTAATTTCTCATAGCCATTTCGGCATAGTTTGAGTATTTGAGTAACGTACACTTCCCTTGGGAGTCGATCTAGTTCGTTACCAAGACCTTGGAAGAATTGTTGGGGCCGTGGTGGTTGCGAGTATTCATCACTGTCGTATTCGTCGTCACTATTTCCGCAGGTTGATTCTACCTCTGATTTTATTCTCAGTAACTTCTGGTTTACTATCTGCTTAGGGTTAGTCTGCTCAGGATCAGTAACTAGCACCATTTTTAATTAAGCTAGGACGAGTTATCTTCCTTGGATCAACTGTACATGTATTTGTACCTTGTAATTACTGAATATCGATCATCACTTATGTGCGATCATGCGTGACGAAATTTTGTCCATATAGCCTGTGGGAGATTTTAAATTTAGCTTTTTTCCCCACCCATCAGTACATGTACGAGCAAGCAGATTTCAAATAAAGTCACAAATAGCAATTTTCAAAGTCATCAATGTCACAGCTTCAGATGCTACCTACTATATACTAGATCCGTAGGTAGTTGTATCTGAGAAACGATCGTTGCAAATGATGATTAATTATAAGGTTTTTTTCGTGAGTGTCACTACGATGTAAACATTGGCTGGTTCCCTAACTCATGGCTTGTGGAGGCCATTTTACTAAACGTGTTATGAAATAAATCTTCGTTAGTATACACCAACATTAAATGATAACTTTTCATTTTGTGATTAAATATTGCCATGAGATACATCATGGGAATCGCCTGTAAAAGACAAATAAATACGAAAGACTCAAGCAGGAAACGCAACACAAACAATACACCCACCTCCCAGTGATGCATTACATTACGATATCCACATAAAGAATTAAACGTTATTGATAGTACACTGTAGTTGATGTTGACTTACTAATTTGTTTCGTAAAAAGTTTAGCGAAATGTTCTGCTCTAGAATCTTTGACAAAATACATATACCTTATTAGACCAAACACGTGGCTTATCGCTGCATGTCTATTTTTTGCAGATAGAGCATGGGCCCAAGGAAAAAACAAACCCTTACATTACACACAGGCAACAGCCCATTCAAACGAACACCCTGCCAATTGCCAAGAAAATGCGTAAATGTCTTTTCCTAGACGATGTCCATTGTCTTAAAATTTCGTCGCCCTTAGCCAAAACTCTCATAGATGATGCGATTTTTTAACGAGGCGATAATGTTGATGTTGACAAAGACACAAAGATTCAAATAAATACGAAAGAATCAAGCAGGAAACGTAACACAAACAATACACCCACCTCTCAAGCAGAACACACACACACAGTCATACCACAACAAACACACACACACACGCAATACCATTCCTTCATCTACACACTAAATAGAAAACAACACGCAAGACAAACATAAAGCAAAGTGAATATAGGAGCCCGCCTTGGTACGGTCAGTAGCAATCAATAATTAATTATAAATTAATTAATTATTAACAACCACTGGGGGGGGTAAACCTGGGTTTAGGGGCGCCCAACCTCATTTTTATCTCCTATATTCACCTATAAAGACAAACAGTGTACATAAAATATAAACCCTGTTCCAATACCTTACAATCAAAAAGACCGCCAACACAGTAAGTAAATACATGTAAAACATCTAACAAAAAATATATTACAAGATTATTAGTAACACGGGAAAGAATTTAACATTCAAGCCCGTGCTAAAAATAACCCACAGTGGCAACGGTCAAATTGTACTCAAGCGACTAATCTGTAGTCACGAGTAACTGTAAGACATGGATGGATTCAGGGTACAACAGAGAGGAAGGGAAAAAACAAACAAAGCACGAAAATCCGACAAAACTCTCCCGGTTAAGGACGGCTTTTGAGATACATCATCATGTAGTGCTAAGCCCTGTCTGTCGTCGCACAACCAAGGTGGAAAGCATGGTTATCAATTGTAGATTGATCGATAACCAAACGTGAAGTGCGCAGCAATATAGTTGGATCATAATCTTTTTCGAGGAAAAATCTAATACGTTTCACAAACAGGTTTTGAAAAAGAATATGTCCAAGAATCTTACGAAGTTTGTAAATAACATCACCATAAAACTCCGGTTGTTCAGAAACTTCAGAAACTGTTAACCTTTTGTCAGAGGCAATAGAAGTGTTAAAACCCGGAATATGTGACTGTTGGAAAATACCAATATTTGACCTGAATTAAGAAATTATTTAATTTATCCGTATTTCTAGTTTATCTGTGTGTTTTCCATTTTAAAACATTGAAAAAGGGTTAACTTAAAAACCTGTATGGGATCTAGGACTTTTTCAGAGATGCGAGCTCAGTTGCAGTCTTCAAAAAACGTCTGAAAACACACTTCTTTAATAGTTGTTATTAGAACACAGTAAGAAATGGGTACCGTTTGACAGTGCCTGTTTGGTGGATCGATCTTGATGGTAGGGATACGATCTATTTTAAACCGACTGGCTTGGGGTCTGCGGTATTATTCTAGGACAGCTTCTTATTTGAATATTTATAAATTTAGGGTGTAATTTCAGCCATGGATTATTTAGGTCCCGCGGTGTGGGGTGGAGAGGGTAGATTACTGCAACCCCAGGGCTGTGTTCATTCTGTAGATGTTATGGGTGTAATTTGGAGTTCTGAGATTGTACCGTCGACCGGTGCCTGCCTGGTGGATCTTGATGGTAGTGATATGACTTTGATCTCTTTTGAAACCAGCTGGCGGGGGGTCTCTAGAATAACTCTTGGACAGCTTTCACCATTATTAATCAAGCCATTGATCTTTTAAATATTTGACTCATTTTAAAGTTGATTTTACAAACTATTGATAACTTTTTTATGCAATCTTGGTAATTACAATGAAATAATTGCCCTTGTTCGATATTTGTTTCCATGTAAATCCATAAGATATCATATTTAGTTTTAGATCTAAATGTAGCTATATGTCTTTTCTCGCTCTGTAAGTACATTTATGTAATTTCAAGTGAAGCGCCTTTGAACGCACAACCCCTGTGTGAAAAGAGCGCTATATAAATCTGGTATAATATTAATAAATTAATAGTAATGATAACCTAAACATTTCGCTTGGCCTTAATTTAGCTGGTTTTTTACTCATCGGTTCAAAGTACCCTTTCAAAATGGCGGCTAGATTTGGCAGTGAAAATACATGCCTGTTTAAAAGACGATTTAGTGGAACTTTAGCATTAATTCAAATTTCACTGGTGTACAGAAAGGCTTCAGGGATTATTTGATAAGTAATAAGTGCATATGTGGATGTTTCTGTTACATGTTTTAGCTTTAATCGCGGCCGGTATCTGATAGGGGAAAAAGGCATCGGAGTTTGGGACCTCGGGAATATATTCATATTTAATTAATAATATTATTAAGTCTTAATGATAGGAAAAAAGACGTAAAAAATAAAATTTGTGTCAATTACTTAAGAAATTAACAATGGCCAAAATACATCGATGGGTACGACATTACCGAAATATATGCCAATAAATAATTTGCAGACTAAATACCGGATGTAAATTAAACATTCAATTTTTTATACGCTCTACTGCAAACTTTAAACCGCTGATCAGCGGATCATTTCCTCTTTTTCTCTGCATCGGATCATCCGCATAAAACTCAAGATTTCACAATGCAGAGACAGTTTCTAACGACAGGTATTTCGCAGGTATCAATTATGTTCTATCTGACAGCAAACAATGTGTGTTTTCATTGAAACACTGTGCGACAAGCATGTTTTATCCCCAAATGATGAGATTTCTCTAACTTTCTCATCAGCGGAGCCACATAGAATTGCCGAGTCAAAGTTTTGGGGCGAGTAAACTTTTGTTCTGCATGTTGTATGGATGTTGTGCTTTGCACGATTACATATCTCAAAAAAATGCCAGGGTGTCGTCTTTATTTGGTGTCAATCCATGCAGTATTTAGCAAGTTATACATCAAAAACTTACCCGATTCGACGGCCGTTCGCTCTGCATCGGATCAAAGGTATGGGTACCCTGTTTCTCTGCACATATTTTGAAACATCTCTTATGTACTGTATTTGGCCTCTCTTAATATAGATTTGATAGTTTGGATTTAATAGCTGTTATTTGGGCTACCTTTTAGTAATTTATAATGTATATTTATAATAAGTAATTATCTTGCATTTACCCCTGAGCACAGGAAGGGATATAATTTGCCCTCAGCCAATCAGAAAGCTCGCTTAGGGTCATGTGACTGAGGCTCTCTCTTTAGCCTATAAATTGAGAGAAATTTCTCAGTCACAACACATTCACTCAGACCAGCAACTAGAAATATACATTCCACATTGCCTTTCACTAGCAGGTTAGAATTTGTTATTCTGGGTGAAACTTCTTTTTTACTTAAAATACATTTTTGAACAATTTCTGCTTTATTTAACTACATTTTTAATTTGAGTGTGTCACTTTTAAAGCCATTTAACTTAACACCATTTTTGGTCTTTACTTCTCAATTATAGCATTTTGGCTGTTTGCTATTTAGATCTTTTTGCTAAATTGTTGTTTACACTTAAATCAGCCCATTTTAATTTTTATCTGGTTATGATCATTTATGTACTAAATATCCATTTTATTCTTTAGATTAGAACTGTTTGATAAAATACAAGTGATTAACACTGATAAAGATCTTTTGTTTTAATTATTTACTTTTCTGACCTGTTGGTCAGTGGTGTCCATCCTGACAACTGTTTACCTCACTAATGTTATGTTACATGAAGTTAGGTTTTCAAACCACTCGTTAAACACGTTTAACACCCAGCCATTTAACACTGGGATACCTATCCAGTTGTTGCCTTTGACCACTACCAATCAATCCATATCAACAAACCCTGATTTTGACATTGACCTTGAGCTAATTTGGACTGGGGCGATTGTTGTTTGTGACATCTAGCTCATATACGCCAGCTGGTCGCTTAAAGAAGGACAAATCTGCGACTAAAAAGTCTTACTAATAAGCTTGCTTTTATCATTTCATAATTCTTATTATTATCCTAATATTTTATTTTTATTACAATATTGCTATTTGTACTTTATAATTCCTATTGTTATTACTAATTAGCTATTCTCATTTTATAAATGATTATTGTATTTTTGACTAACTTACTATTATAATATTGTTTTTGTCATTTTTGTTTTAATATTTTAATTTTTATTTCGACAGTCTAGTTCAAATTTTATTTTGATGGTTTTAAATCTTTGACTTGAATCCGTCTAGAGTCAGCGTCGAGTTTCCAAAACTTATACGCTAAAGAAAACAACAGTCAATATCGATCATAAGCACATGGCTTGGAGCTCTCGGCCAATCAGATGCCTCAAAAACCTGTGAATATATCGTTTATTTTACAAAACCATGAAATAACTAACACACTGTTCACTTATTCCACGCTTCCGTCATCTCAAGGCAATTTGACGTCATAACTCTAGCACTCCTCCGAGCGGGTCACCGCAAAAACCTTTTGCCTGCACTGTAGGCTTAACGATAGATAATCGGGATAAACACCAGATCAAGGATTCAAACTAAAGCAATACGGTTATTTCACAGTATCAATTATAGATCTAGATCTACACCATCCCTTTGAACCTAGATATATGCATTGTTTCAGCTGTAGATGTAAAACCCGCAATATGCATGTCTAGATTGTCTTTACTATACAGCTAAGATCGGAGGGGAACTGCACTCGCTTGATGACGTCATATTATGTACAGTGAGACCTAAACTTTAAAGGCAATTAATAATGAATTGTGCTTACATATAGAGCTTCGATAAGCGTTATTTATGATGGTGTTAAAGCATACTTAATGTCTCAAACTACACATTGAAATAACCTTTTAATTTAAGTAAAATATTACAAATAAAATGACTTTTCGTCTAAAACAAAAAGCAGAAACGAAGGGTCTTCTTGTTTTCGTCGAGCCCAAGCCAGTGCTAAATAGGTTACGCCACTTCGAACTATATCGTTTATTCGCTCGCAACCATGGTCTAACCTATACATATTACAAATGTTTCAGTTCTACAAAAACGAAAAATTTATTAATTTTGAGAACTGTATTAGTAGACTAGACCGATTTTCAAAATATCACAAAGGTGAAGGTAAATTTGGGTAATGCTTGGTACCCAAGTGTTTTAACCTAATTCAAGGGTGCTGAAACCAAATATAGTGGATACCAAGCTGGATTCTGACTTTTAAGGGGCCAAAAAGGGAAACAAAATGGCCGCCATAAAGTGTTTCTTTTCCATTCAAGATGAGTTTGCATTACTTTAGGAAGGTACATTGCTGGTAGCTAAAAAGGATTGCAAGTTGTATTACATAATTGAAGAGTGCTGAATCCAACACAAGTGGAAACCAAGCTGGATTATGACTTTTTAGGGGCCAAAAAAGGGGGGACAAATGGCCGCTATAATTTTTTTCCCATCCAAGCTGAGTTTGTGTTAGTTTAGAAAGGTTCGTTGCATGTAGTTTAAAAAGAAAGATGGTTAGTTTTATAACTTAATTGAAGGGTGCTAAATCCAACACAAATAGATACCAAGCTTGATTTTGACTTTAAAGGGGCCAAAAAGGGGAAACAAAATGGTCGCCATAATTTTTTTCATCCAATCTGACTTTGTACTAGTTTAGGAAGGTACATTTCATGTAGCCAAAACAGATGGCATGTTTTATAACCTAATTGAAGAGTGCTAATCTAAAAAGAGTAGATACTAAACTGGATTTTCACTTTTAAGGGGTCAAATAGGGGGTAAAAAAGTGGCCACCATATGTTTTTTCCAACATAGCTAAGTTTGTATTAGTTAAGGAAGGTGAATTGCATGTACCGTAGCTGAAAAAGATGGCAAGTTTTATAACCTAATTGAAGGGTGCTGAATCCAACACAAGTGGATACCAAGCTTGATTTGGACTTTTAAGGGGCCAGAAATATGGCCACTATTTTTTCACATTGTTTTACAACATTTTTTTCAAATAGTGCATCCAAGCTGAGTAAATGTATACTTTTATTAAAGTTAGTTTAGGAAGATCATTTACAGGTTGCTTTAAAAGATGGCTAGTGTTTTAACCTAATTAAAGAGTGCTAGTCCCAAAAATGGATTACCAAGCTGAATTTTTACTTTAAAATGACCAAAACACTGGACAACAAAATGGCCACCAGAACATTTGTTGTTGTTGTTGTTTTTTATCAATAAACAACATCGTATCAAATAGTGAATCCCGGCTGAGTATTTAGATGTATTTTTGAATTAGTTCAGGGCCCATGTGCATGACACGTAGTTAGTGACTACCTATATGCTAAGTCCATCGCTGAGAGTTAAATATTGATTTTTTACTACTATACTCGGTATTGATAAACTTACAGGGAAGGACTTACCTTACAGGTAGTCACTAACTACGTGTCATGCACCCGGGCCCTGGAAGATACATTTAAGGAACATGTAGCTGAAAAAGATGGCAGCTATTCTAAATTCAAAATGGACAACGCTTTACCTTGTTTAAGCAAAAAAGTTAAAACATACTATCAATGATTCAGAATGATGCGTGAACAGTCTCACATTAATTGTTTGGATTATAGTCAATATATTAGACACACATTATGATATAGTGCACAATTACAGCTTATGATCTCTAGTAAAGAATTCAGAATCGCTGGTAGCATCATCAGAACTTGCTTCAAATTATCACCTGCAACCAGCCAACGAAAGTCAACCTAATGTTTGAGTACAATCCACACCATTGGCTTGCAGTGTTAGTGTTTGATGTAGAACCTGCTGGCATCACTGATGGATGACAATGACTCCTGGGCTACACATTTACTGAGCAACTTGCCACTGGCCTTATCACATTAATCGACGTCCATATCACTCCATACAAACGGCGTATGCATGCTTCAGCAGCTGATACAGTAGCCTGTGTAAGTTCTCATTGGACTAGAGGCCATGAAGCAATTGTGGCTGTTCTTGGTACACTTTCCATGACGTCTTCTTGATGTGGGCCAATAGCTGTGAAACAGTGTCACAACCAGTAATAACATGTAAGGCCAACAGAAAGTTAATAACTTGATCAGATAAACATTGTTTGATGCCATGAAGTGGAACAAATTTGGTTTAATTTGGAGGTGCCACTCTTCATCCAACGTGTGGTACATTTGATGAGTTCATGTTCCTGTAATGGGCTGTCAAAGGGAATCAATACACCTGTATCCCAAGAAGCAACTTCAATGGACTCACAATCAATGCTCAGGCAATGGAGTACCAGACGTGTGTCAGCTCCTCATTGTTGGCTTGTAGTGGAAATGTCTCCAAGTAAGGAATTGATAATATCACAGACATGAGCTTATTGAGCCCACCAGCAAGCAACTACGATGGTCTTATTGGTAAGCACAGTATGAATGATATGATTGGTAAGAAATTCGGACAAGTTCTGTTTGTTCTCTGACAATGAGCAAGCCGAGTTACTGGGCAACGGAATCGACGTGTCTAGCATTACTCTTTTTTTGGGTGTGATCCTATTGCTCGCTTTTTGTCTTGTTCCCGATTTTATGGAATGTTGTTAGTAATAGTCAAAAACTACATATTTCTGCTCGATGTTTGCATCCATGGTCATCACATCCTTCACAAATGCATCTGCATAGTCAGGGAATGTGTTGTCATGTGGTTTCCCAATAGCCATAACCAAGGCCTGTCCATCTATGACTATTGCTATTGTTCCATATAGGGTCACACTAGATGCAATTACCAGATCATTGGTTAAAATATCAGATAGAAGTGATTTGCTAGCAGATTGCATGCAGTCATCACTATAATTACCAGCGAAACAGGCCCAGGCATTAATTAATGCTGAATAATCTGTTTCATGTTTACAGGGCGCTTGGCTTTGTATGCTGTTATGAGCCTTTGTATGATCTTTCTATCAAATTTGAAAGCCTTCTTTGCTGATTTGGTTTTGGACATCTTTGGTACAGAATAAAGAGAAGCAAAGGTTAGGGGATTATTTTTGCTAGTGTTGATTGCCCTACTTCATCGACAACCATACGTGATTGCACAAACTTGTTGAGAGTTTTTTGTCCTACTTGTCTAGCACCAAGTAATGTATCCTGTTTGTCTGTAGTTGCTAGATCTTTGTTGACTATATTATCAATGCCACATCTTATGCAGTTGTTGGTTTGATAAATATAGTTCCACTCCGAAGTGCATTGGCAATTTTGTTGAAAGAATGCATACCTCTATGTTGACATTGTGGTAGTCATATGGATGTTTATTGGGATTGCTTTTTCTTAAAATTGTTGCTGACTGCTACAAAAATGGCAAATTGAAAACAAAGGAAAATATCTCTTTCATTTCAAATCTAAAATATGCAACTCTACTATCACTCAACATACCAAAGGAAAATTGTTCTGTTTTTTGTAAGTGAACCGAATATACGACCTAATTGCTTTTCAAAATGGCTGCCATTGTGGTCAATTCTATTCAGTATAACTCTACAAATTTCATGGTCAAGTTCCATATGATTTGTTGCAGGGCTACTTTCAATTCTTACACATTTTTAGTTGATTTCAAAAGGAAATAACAAAAATTTGGTGATTTTTTTATAGCGGCCATTTTGTTCCCCTTTTTGACCCCTTAAAAGTAAAAATCCAGTTTGGTATCTACTTGTGTTGGACTAGCACTCTTAAATTAGGTTATAAAACTAGCCATTTTTTTTAAGCTACATGACATGTACCTTCCTAAAATAATACAAACACAGCTTGGTTGGAAAAAAATTTATGGTGGCCACTTTGTTTCCCCTTTTTGGCCCCTTAAAAGTCTAAATCCAGCTTGGTATCCACTTGTGTTGGATTCAGCACCCTTCAATTAGGTTATAAAACTAGCCATCTTTTTAACTTGCAATGTACCTTCCTAAACTAGCACAAACTCAGCTTAGTTGGGGAAAAAAATATGGTGACCATTTTGTTCCCCTTTTTGGCCCCTAAAAAGTCAAAATCCAGCTTGGTATCCACTTATATTGGATTCAGCACTCTTCAATTAGGTTATACAACTTGCCATCGTTTTAAACTACATGCAATATATCTTTCTCAGCTAATAAAACCTCAGCTTAGGTAGAAAAGAAACAATTTATGGCAGGCATATTGTTTACCCTTTTTGGTCCCTTAAAAGTCAAAATCCAGCTTGGTATCCACTTGTGTTGGATTCAGCACACTTTAATTAGGTTATACAATTTGTCATCTTTTTAAGCTATCAGCAATGTACGTTCCTAAACTTTTACAAACTCAGCTTGGATGAAAAGAAACAATTTATTGCGGCCATTTTGTTTCCCCTTTTTGGCCCCTTAAAAGTCAGAATCCAGCTTGGTATCCACTATATCTGGATTCAGCACCCTTGAATTAGGTTAAAACACTAGGATACCAAGCATTATCCCAATTTGCCTTCACAACCTTTTAGGAGCACATTTTCCCAAATTCGGTCTAGTCTATAGATTAAAGAGACTGAGTGTAATCAAATTCTAACGAAAATCATAACAATCTGAAGCAAAGCTGCCATTTCTCCGGATTTTTCCTAAATCTTCGGATTTTTCTCCTAGCAGATTGTAACTTAAAGCAGGCTGAAAGTAAACCAGAATGCGCCTTAAGGCGCATTCTGATATACTTTCAACCTGCTTTAAGTAGTCGCGTGTCTTAAAAACTAGAAACAGATTATGGGGTAAAGGTACAATTCGTAAAATCGCACTTGAAAAATGAAATTTTTGAAATCTTAGGATTTTTCCTGATCAACTTATGGCAGCCCTGCTGAAGTAAATATCACGATCATAAAATATGCAGAATTTTCTTTCACTTTCGTTTGTGTACCAATAACTTCTGGATCTGGGACCTGTTTTATTAAACTACTTACGCCAAATGTTTGCGTAAGTCAAAATTGTTAAACTCTTATATTCGATCATACACGTTTGCAAACAGCAAATAGCCAAATCAGAGGACGCGCTAAAAGCGCGTCCTCTGATCTGGCTATTTGCTGTTTGTAGCAAGTGATAATAAAAAATATAAATTAAATTTAAAAGTTTGACTTACGCAAAAATTTTGCGTAAGTAGTTTAGTAAAACGGACCCCAGGAGAGTGACATGGTGCTTTGAATGCGGCGCCATCGATGTTTGTCGATTCAGAAACTCTTGGAAAAGTTTCATTGAAATTATTGGAAGAAAGTTAATATATGTGTAGATTATTTTAAACTACGCCTGAAATAATATTCACATGTTTCATGATAGGGTTTAGGTCAAATCTGGGTTTATTCAGGCTTTTTACAGTATTATTCAATGTTATAAGTTCTCTTATATAAACAGTTTAAAATCCTACTATCAAACACATTTAAAAAGAAATGCTTTCAGAATTTTCAATTTTAATATTCTTGTTACAATTTTATTCATTACATCTGTATTTCAGTTTGAAACCACCTTCAGTACTCTCCAAATTGATTCATTTTGTGTTCTTACGTTATCATTACACTATTCAACTTATACAATTGTGTTATGTTGAGTTTAGTTTAAACATGTAATTTACTATTGTAATATTCTATTTTTAATTTTCTACGTTCAACGTTTTTCTATTCTTATTTCCAAATTATTGCGCAGAATAAAAAGGACTCTACGCCGAAGAGTGATAACTTACACAATTTACCAAAATTAAACCCCTGTACTATCTACACCCATTAAACAAACCAGTCAGAGGGTCTGCAAATTGATCGAGGATACTAGTTAATATATCACGTGTGGTCTACTATTTAAAGAATATCATATAAAATGTAATTGTTCCATTCAATATGGAAATGAATGCAACTAGATAGGTACATATCGTTGATCCTCACGCCTTTAATGGTCTTCTAAGTTGGAATTATCGTCCCTCAACACACTTGTCCTAAAGAACACTTGTAATGCGAGTAACTTAAACGGTTAGATTAGACTATTTAACCCCTTCACTGCCATGACATCATCAATTTTAAACATTTGTCGTCTGCTATCATTTCTTAAAATATGAGATTTTTACTTACGAAATATTGAAATAAGTGTCAACCAGTTTGGGTCCTGATCAGACCACAGGGAGCTGTCACAATGAAATATGAACAAACAAAAAAATAAAAAAAAATTATGAACATTAGATATATAGACAAGGGGTTGAACTTCCAATTTCCGAATTGTACCCCTCTCCCAAGTTATGCCTGTACTGACAGCCGATCAAACGGTATATCGGGTAATGCTCTTTGCCAGTGAGTAGTCTAATGTATAAGCTACGTATATGTAAAGCGAAAACTCCTAGTTAAAACGGTTCTCAGATGCCCCAAGGCAGAATCCCGAGAAACACCGCAATTTTGACAGGTAGTAAGCAACCTCTTAATCGCTCGCTACCCAACTAAAACGGCCACCTGAATACCTGCCAGCGCGGAAATTGAGCTGCATGCAATAGCTACAGTGGAGAATCTGTTATTCTTTCCCGTTTAAACGCAAACGTACGCAAACGCAAAGCACTAAAACGTAGAAAAGAACAACTTTTGGACAATTCTGATATTTCATGTTTATCTTGGTGGCAAACAGTTTGGAGCCTGATCAGACGCCGGGTTTATTGGGAAAGAATAACACATTCTCCACTGTAGTAAGCAACTATGACACTTACTGTGAAAACCGCGTTCCATTAAGGACATACGCTACCAAATGAAATCTCCGATAGATCTCTATGAAAATTTCAGCATAGGTTATTCAAACATATCTAAGTACAATGGCAAAAAGAAAAACATAGGTTATAATTGTATTTTTTTGTTTATGTTTTTTTTAAATGTATGATGTAGCCATAGTCGGCATGCGTTATTTTGTCTTTCTAAAATGATTTAAAGTAATAATAGGCACAAACAACCATTAAAACAGTTAAAAAGTGATGCTTACTGAAAGTATGATGCAAAGAGTATGGTTTTTTGCCCGATATATATGCATTTTCCTAAATTGTTTTCGGCTCCAATTCAATGAAAACACTCACTCAATCAAAATCTGCCCGAAATAAATTGATGAAACTTCTCACAATAAAAGCTATAGGTGTGAATAATAAGACAATGGTAAAAAAGCATACGTTATAATGCTTCATTTGAAACTATAGGCACTTTCATACATATACCAATGGCCTAAATAAGCAGACGGCTTTTTCTATGTGATCTCGGGTTCACGCTGATACTCAATTTGATTGAAGTTTTGCGTTATTAACTAAGCCTTATTAGATAAAGCATTTACCAAGATTCACGTACTTTCATTTATCAAGTACACTTTCATGCATTTAACGTCTTTATTACGCGATTAATGGAGATTGTTTGAAACCGAAAGTATCTACGGGAAATAACCGATATGCACGATTTCGTTGAGTAACGATGCTTGATTTATCGTACTTCGTTAAAAGCCACTAGGTGTCTCACGAATTGCTGGTGTATGCCGTTAACATGTAAAAGGTATTATTTGGACTTTCAAACCAATATTTTCCCGTTTCTTCAAAGTTCTAACCATTTTTCTATCACGTGACTAATTTGTAACGCCAAATTTCATTGGTCAAAACTGGTTCCAAGCTTTATCTATGTGATATACAATGGCTTCGAGAACCAGCAATTTTTTCACATGGTTCCGGTATTTTGTTTAAAACGGCCATTTGAACACTTGCATATACGTAGATTATATATATAATAAGACTATGGGCGCGGACCATAGAGAAATCTGAAGCTGAGAGGCACCATATGGGGTATTTATGGTTTTGAAGCCAATACTCGGAGCTTAAGTTGGAACCCGACAGGAGCTTAGTATTACTAGTGTTTTGTGATTTTTTTCTTTCATTAGCGCTATTTACCAGTAATTTCAGTGATTATTCTGTAAAGTTTCTCTTCTTCTTCTTCCCATTAAGTGCAGGGCCCCTCTGGAGCATCGATGCACTTTGCACAAGTTGTCGGGGGAGTACATGTATGTCACAGTGTGTAGGCTCATCCACTCAGATTGCAGCTTTCAGAACTAGTTAGATTGGAGGTCACGTGACGTAAATGGATGCTCAAAGCTAAACAAATGGTTTGGGGACAATTTCATTTGTCCAGCAGTGTACAAGAAGTTAATGGAACGTGGTTTTCACAGTAAGTGTTATAGTTGCTTACTAGCTATTGCATGCAGCTCGATTTCCGAGCTGGCAAGTGTTCAAATGACCGTTTTAGTCGGGTAGCGGGCGATTACGAGGTTGTTTACTACCTGTCAAAATTGCGGTGTTTCTCGGGATTCTGCCTTGTGGCATCTGAGATCCGTTTTAACTAGGAGTTTTTCGCTTTGCATTGGAAGTTCTACCCCTTGTCTATATATCTTATGTTCATTTTTTTTTATTTTTTTTTTGGTTCATATTTCATTGTGACGGCTCCATGTGGATCAGACGCTGCGTCACGCCGCGTCTGTTCAGTATCCAAACTGTTTGCAAATAACTAGCGCACTCGGGGTAAAACAGTGAAGGGGTTAATCGGGAGAATATCCACATACGCAATATAGATGATATTTGACTGGTGGAGCATCAAAATTGCTATCCACTCAGAACAACAATAAGCAATTGCAGAGATATGCCGAGGCTGGACACTTATGCCCCGGTTACACAGACGGTCGGGTTTAAATCGGTGCCCGATCGGTCTAGTTATTTGCTGTTTTGATCGGTTGTCATAATTGATTTAATTTCAGGCTTTCTGTGTAACCGGGCATCGGTGATGAATAGCTGTTCAATCGGTCAAACGCCACCCAGCCTCCGATTGGTCACCAATTGGCCACCGATTGGCGACTCATGAAATCCAATGGGCCACCGATTTAAAGCGCCCAACAACCGATCAATATTCGATGAATAACGATAAAAGACCGATGAACTGCTGGCATCAACCGATTGATCACTAATTGATCACCGATTGAACTGCCATTAACAACCGATGAAAACCGACGAGATCCCGCGTTTTATTTCTCATCTTTTTTCATCGGTGGTAAGTACCAGTTCATCGGTGGTTTATCGGTGGTTTTTCGGTGACTCGTCGGTAATATCAGTAGTAGACAGGTTGTCAATCGGTTATTTGTAGAATATTTTCACCGATCGAGAATTTTAAACACGTTTAAAAATCCCAATCGGTGATTTTTCCCCGACGAAACTCATCTTTACCTAATAGCTATTGATAGGTGGAAAACAGGTGGCCAATAGGTGATGTCGGTAGTAAATAGGTTTTCATCGGTCCCCTCCCTAGTTTGGCGAAAAAAAACAACCGATCTATCACCGATGGCTCTGTGTGACCGGGGTGTTAGTGCACAAAAAAATCAAATGACCCGACGGTTTTAAATACATGCGCCAATCAAGAGGGGCGGGACGAGGGGCCAAGCCCCCCCCCCCCCCCCCCCCCCCCTCCCGCCAACCTTCTGAGATTTCCAAAGTAGCATTTTGATACGGTAAAGATCAAATTTCAATGGCTGCCCCCCTCCGGTAGAATCTATATGTCGATCCCCTCTGGAATCGGCAAAACCGGTATATTTAAAAACGTAAAACCATTGAATTCTATAAGGAAAGGTCAGAAAAAAAGATAAAAATATAAATAAGAATTTTGAAAAAGTACTTGAAATTTTACAATAAACTTATGTGTGTACTCCATATGAACTACACTTAACGAATCTTTTAACTGTGCACCTTTCTTTTTGCTATATATCTGTTATTTATAAGAATTTCTACACAATTGAAATGTCAAATCGTTATCAAATTAAGAAAAAATGTTTGAAGACCCAGTGAACCATGAAACGACAAAAAACCGAATTTGCTCGAGAAAATCGTGAACTGTTTAGAAATTGTTTCGATATTTTTCTCTTGCATTCGCTATCAAGCCGCACATTAGGAAAAAATGTTGTTGGACGAATATCTTGATCGAGCGACGTTGAATAGCCGTTTAACTATGCGTAACGTCAATATGACGTCGACGTCAGGCTGTTATAAACGATGCTGGACAAAGGCGTTACTGAATTAAAACCGTTTGTTTGTCTAAATTGAAAAAAAATACTGTTTTAATGACTTTTTGTTACACTCACCGTCGGACGTGGTCGAAGAGTAACGCGCTCGACTACGATATCAGGGGTTGTGAGATCGACCCCCCGCCCGACCAATTCCTTCGGATAAGGCTTTATACAAGAGCCGCATGCGGCCCTAAATCGCTCACCTGTTACCCATGATTACGGTGATGGTAATGGACCAATATTGATTAAGTTTTCTCTTATTCACCCCCACCCACTGGTGGCCATGTTGTTTGAGCTAGGAAGATTATTTGAAGAAAACTGGCAAAGGGTCACCCATTAATCATTATTTGTAAAATCATTCTTAAATCAGACCAACAGTTTCAGAGAAAAAGATTTTTAAAATTGTTCTATACAGAAATAAATGGAAAACTTACCCCACCCACTGGCGGCCATGTTTTTTAAGATAACACAATGATTTTAAGAATTCTGGTAGAGGGTCATCAATTGACTATTTGTGTAAAATAATTTTGAATATGGACCAGTAGTTTCAGAGAAGAAGATTTTTAAAATCTTTAATATACAGCAACATAAGGAAAACGTTCCCCACCCACTGGCGGCCATGTTTTTTAAGATAACAAAATTATTTTAAGAAATCTGGTAGAGGGTCATCAATTGACTATTTGTGTATAATTATTTTCAATTTGGACCAGCAGTTTCAGAGAAGAAGATTTTTAAAGTTTTTATCATAGTCAGTAACATCAGGAAAACGTACCCCACCCACTGGCGGCCATGGTTTTTTAGATATCAAAATAATTTTAAGAAATCTGGTAGAGGGTCACCCATGGATCATTTGCATATAATTACTTTCAAATCGGACCAGTAGTTTTGGACAAGAAGATTTTTAAAGTTTTCCCTATATAGCCATATAAGGAAAATCTGCCCCACCCACTAGCGGCCATGTTTTTTAAGATAGGAAAAAATATTTTAAGAAATCTGATAGAGGGTCACCAATGGCACATTTGGGTGAAATTATTTTCAATTCGGACCTGTAGTTTTTGCCAAGAAGATTTTTAAAGTGTTTTCAATTGGTTGCCATGACAACCACAATTTCAATTGGATGACCTAAATTTGAAAAAAATATGAGAGAATACTCTACAAGAAACAATCCTATGAAGTTTTGATGAAATTGGCCCTGTGGTTTCCAAGAAGAAGATCTTTGAATAAAAAGTTTGACGACGGACGGACGGACGACGACGGACGACGGACACAGGGCGATCACAATAGCTCACCTTGGCACTTCGTGCCAGGTGAGCTAAAAAAACGAAGCTCAATGTATTGATCAGTTCTTTACACTAGGTATCTAAAATAACCTGCGAATAAGGGAAGGGAATCGCACCTGAGGTTTCTGTACAAAACCTGTTTTTATTACATCTAAGGTTGGCTTAGTTAAAATGAAATGTAATAAAATTAAAAATGTTATAACTTTTGACAAATCGTTTGGATCAAGATCACGTATATATGGGTACACCCTACAACTCTATAATACACTACAAACATGAAACATTTGATTTACATCATTAAAGTGTCGACCAGGAGCGGTTTATTACAAAACCTGTTTTGTCCATTAATCTAGCTTTATGTACATGAAGTGATTTAACTTTTGTGTGTGCGTGAGTTCGTGTCCTTATTGCTCGGGAATTACTTATATCCGTTGTTTGAGTACATCTTTGGAATACTCGTTGTCCCGTTACATTTTCAGATCACTCTGACCTTGACCTTTGACCTCAATTATATGGAATAATTTTGTTCGGATAATATATCCGATACAACACCAGCTAGGGGCACCACATTTTCTGTGCTAGTACATCGTTGAATAGCGCAACGTACCGTTGCAGTTTTAGGTAACCGTGACCTTGACCTTGCTCTTTAACCTTTGACATCATTATACAAAACACACTTATCAGGAGCATACGTTCTACCCCACATCAGCTAGAGATGTAAAATTTGGTATTTAAATCATCTTGGTATAGCGTAGTGTCACATATCATTTGATGGCCAATATGACATTGACCTTAACACTTTACGTGTTATACCAAAATATTATTTCCTTGGTCTTTGACCACAATGATATGCTACATTTTTCTGAAGAATGTTTACCTGAACACATCAGCTAGGTTTATCAAATTTTGCATGTAAGTACATGTGAATGTTGGTGTGTCACGGACAGTTTTCAGTAAACTGCTACCATGACCTTGTAGTCTGACCTCAATCCTATAATAAACTTGTACAGGGCATATTACATAAACACTTTTTACTTACAGATACCAAATTATGTGGGTGTGTACGTTTTGGGGTTTTTTTCCAGGTCACTGTGACCTTAACCCCGACTTTAATTATGAATAAGAATTTCCGGGAAATACAATCCTATAATGAATTAGACTTCAGATTTTGTTTGAGGATGCTGCACGGTCATGGAATCTTTTTAGATACCCTGCAACTTTGTCCATGACCTTCAACTTCAGTTATAGCCTAATCTTGTGTAGGTTACATTTCCTATACCGTGTCAGCCAAGGAAACAAAATATGTGTGTGAATATATCTTTGGGTGACGCAGTATCGTGTAATATGTTAATGTCAGTGTAACATTGACAATGAGCTTTGAACTCACATACTACGAAATATTGTCCTTATCCTGTGTCCTCTACCATGTCAGCTACGGGTATGAACTTTGTAAGTATGAGCACATGATGAGATGACCTTGTCTCATATAACTTTAAGATCACAATGACCTCAATCATAGAAGAAAATGTTCGGAGCATTTTTCCTATATCCTATCAGCATTGGACACCAACGTTGTTGAATAAGTAAATCCTAGCATAGGAAAGGTAATAATTATTGCAAACCCCGTTGATAGTTTCATTACCAGCTAACGTAGTCAACAGGAAATGTAATGAAAACAAAAATGTTATTAAATTATTGTCAGGTGGATTGGATCAATATCAGATTTGTCTTAAAATAAGGGATGGCAACGGTTAATCGGTTAACCGGTTAACCGTTCGAATGTCCGATTATCGGTTCGAAAAATCGGGAACCGTTTAATCGTAAAAATATATAGAGGATATTAAAGGTCTGAACTAAACAGCAGAATTTCCATCAATATTTCTGTTTCAGAAGATATTCGCTGTCACACAGGCGGCGTTAATTTGTTTAGGTCTGAAGGAGATAGCCCGAGAGTGTGGGTCTTATTAAACAAGAGGATTAAATAAACAGTCACATCATTACAGTTAGGTTTTGTTTTTGCCAATCCTTCAACGATCTTGCACACACAGGCAACACTAATTTAAAATTATAATCGTTACGGCTTTAAACAGGGGTACCATTATGAGCGGTTGTAGTTTTAAAAATACATGTAGATCTAGCATCTAATTCAGACAAAACCCATCACTACATGTAGGAAAAAACATGTATTTAGTAAAGCTACGATTCATGTGCAGTAAAATGCAGATGAAAGGATTACGTTAATTTTATTCAAGTACATTGATCTGATTTATAAGACCTGCATTAAAAGGATTTTGATAGTTGGCTTCGTGTTTGAAGGTTATCGATTTGTATTTTTTCTACACTTTAAAAGATCATTCAAAGATGGCGACTTACATGCACATTTTATACGTGTCTTGAAAGCTGAAAACTGTGTATCAATTAGTTAAAACCCCTTCATCGCCACATTGCATGCTTTAAAAACGTCGTCAGCACTTTTGTTTCGTTATAGATTAAGACAGTTGTATTCATTTTGTCAACTATCAATAGGCAGTTAAGATAACATTTAGAAACTTTACATCTTACAAAACATATTTGATTTTTTTAAGTCATAATAAATGTCGAAGGCTAAAATAGCACATTGTATATTAACAAGAATAAGGTATTTTTTTATATTCCCGAATTAACTATTGCATATACTTAATGATTATATTACTAAATACATTTTTACAACATGTTATAGCTCGAAATAAGTGAGATATTTGAATTAAATAGGGTCCTTTGTATGAGAAAATTCGAGCTATGTTTTATGTATTTCAATAAAAACTAATTATTTATAATTCTAGGCTCAATTTAAGACAGCAAATATTTGTGTTATTGTATGTGTTATACCCAACATAATTATATCATTATTAAAGAATCTGTATATCGTTAAAGTACAAGGTGTTTTTACACATGAGGTCGCTATTCTATAGGTGTTATGATTCTTCGTAAGGGATCAGTTTCCTTCGTGTGCCGGGGACGACATTTTATGACCGGAGAACCAAAATACTATGACCGGGGGTTAAATTAAGAACAAATGAGCGCGGGTCACTTTTCTATGGGGTCAGTTTACTCCGTTACACCGGCGTTGAAGTAAAATGATCTTTTGTCGCAACTGTCAGGTAATATTGAACGGTTAACCGCTCGGAATGTTAAACGGTTATCCGGTTAGTCAAATGACCGATTATTTACATCCCTACATGACGTTTGAAGTTAAAATACTCTGTTATGAACAAAAACACCTAAAATTCGCCTCAGATCATTTAATGAATTATTACAAAACCTGTTGTTTGACATAAATTGAATGCACTTGGGCATTATACTTTTAATACTCTATTTGTAAATCTTGCCAAAATATATATATGATGACATAGAACAGTTCATTAAATTAGATAAAAGGTACATTATATTCAAGTACACAAGATTTGATCATACATGTACTTGATATTGATATTTTAAAACATGTTGTTATTACAATTCCTGTTGTTACCGTCAACATGCATTGAAATAAAACAGGATCTGTTATAATTATTACAAACCCTGTTTACATTTGAATTTCAGTCAACAACAGAAAATTCAATCAAATTAAGAATGTCATCAATTTATGTCAAGCTGTTTAATTTTGATCATGATCAGACTTTACACCTCTGTTATTGACACAAAAATATCATACAATCGTTCCAGATCAATCAAGAAATTGTCAGAAGCAACTTATTACAAGACAGTTCTTATCACAATTCCTATTATTACTATCAACATCTTGTACAATAAAAAGGAAATTGAAAATTGTTGATGTTTCAATTCCAGTTGCCATAGCCAACGGGAAATGTAATAAATTTTAAAATATTAGACAATTTTGAGAAATAGACTGGATAAAGATCAGCACTGTCTTAACATACTTTACAGCCATGTTATATCGAAACACAGATCATTCAATAATTAGTCACAAGAGATTAAGTAGAAAATCTGTTGTCCACCAGATATTGAAATACACTGAGTAGTTGTACTTTTAATATCCAACATGTAATTTCCAGTCAAACTATATCTGTGATGAAGTAGAACAGTTCAATTAACAGTTATATGGTACATAATTTTCAACTACACATCATTTATATATAATTGAAAAGTTTATATTTCAAAGCCTGTTATTATTACAATTCCTGTTATTACCGCCAACAGGCATTGAGCTAAAACAGGAATTGTAATAGTTATTACAAATCCTGTTTGCATTTCTATTTCAGATGATATAGTCAACAGGAAATGTAATAAATGGACACAACAGGAATTGTAATAAACCGCTCCTGGTCGACACTTTAATAATGTAAACCAAATTGATTATGTTTGTAGTGAAATATAGAGTTGTCAGACAAAGGCCAAGGTAATTTAGAGGTAAAAATAGAGCTTAAGACAGATCCTGACCTCTTTTCGGTGATAATCCCTATACAGGCAGTTTCCTGGCAAAAAGCATGATGTTCATGCTTACCTGTATTGCTGTGAATCATTGAAGCGTCTCATGTGAGGCCCGCACCTTATATTTGATATTTTGGATAGTAAAACCCATTGAAAAAAACTTTATCTATTTATATATTTCAATTTTTTTATTATACCAGATTTATATAGCGCTCTTTTCACACATGGTCTGTGCGTTCAAAAGCGCTTAATAAATGTATTCCTCAAAAGGATAAAGCTTTAAACAGTTCAACTCATACTCTAAAACGTTTAAATAGCCGTTATTTGCGAACCGATAAAAATGGCGAATTAAGTCGAGAACAAAGTAATACGTCATCAATATAAATATGATGGCGTAACTATTGGTGGTCATATAACTTCAATAAATTGTTCTAGACCGCATATGTACGCATATAGTCTAACATGTAGGGACCTTCATGTATGCATATATTTGATTATTCGGTTGAACAAACGGTTTAGGTATCGTCAACTCTGGTAGTTTCGAACAGTCTGGTAGTTCCGGACACTTCACAAAGTCAACAAAATGGAACACATCCACTCGCTTCAACATGCCAGAACGGCGCATTCTGCTTTATTTTCAACCTGTTGTAAGAAGTCATGTGTCTTCAAACAAGAAACAGACTATGGGGTAAAGGTACGATTATTAAAATTGCATCTGAACATTTGAAATCTTAGGATTTTTCTGATCAACATATGGCAGCCCTGCGTTTGTTTTGAAACAACTACTTCCACAAATAATTTTTTCTCTGATCTTTGTGTGTAAATAATAAGTATTTCGTAGTATCCTAAAAGTGAACTGCAGATTCAAACTTTACGTCAAAAACCTCCCTATGACGTCAAAAGTCAGATCGTCCGAATCTACCGGTCGTCTTCAGTGACACAAATTGATCAGGCGCATATTTATTTACGGTATATACGTATTTTTTATTAATTCATTTGTTTGATTCACTCTTGAGTCTTGACTATTTTTGGTTGTGTTTGAGTTTTGGGGGGAAACTGTAACATTCATGCCAGGTGTAAGTGCGCATGCGCGGATAAACGGTTGAGGTGTCTGAGTGTACCAAACTCCGGGCTATATAATAAAAGGCATATTACCACAGTGTGTGACCCGGGGTCTTGTATCAGTTCTCGTTCGTTATGTAATTCAAATTTTTAAAAAAAAAATGTTATAAATTCGATGAAAACGTTATTTAACCCATTTTATTGCATTTCGTTTGCGTTTCAACAGGAAAGTATATAGTCTCTTCCATTGTAACTCTTTTTGCTAAAAACAACAGGAAATGATCGTGTTGGACGTAATTAAGTCGTGATCATTTCAGAATCCCCTTATTTTCGCCGCTAACTTTTGGACGGAAATAGAACGGATAGTTGTTGGAATGATCCTTTGTCAATGTCTCGTACTTCTGGAACTTCCCTCTCTGTATCATTCTCTTACAAACACATCCTTCCCCATGGTTACCACCATGATGACATACCCCACCCATCTGAAAAAACAGAAGTGTACATGTATACCGGTTCAAAGCCAAACGGAGCGTAAAAAATGTCGTTTGTTTAAGAAATTTCTGACGATGTTTTCTAATCTGAAAGGCGCAAAAAGTGTCGAGCCTGGTGAGACGTCAGATTTACCGGCGTCTAATCAGGCTCCAAACTTTTTGCAATTTAAATAAATTAATAATAATAATATTAGTAAAAATGCGTTGATGGGGAAATGATATCGTCTTCCCCACTGTACCTGGGGCCCGTTTTACTAAAATTAGTCAAAAATTAAAATTTTAATTTATACTTTTTATTATCACTTGCTACAAACAGCTTTTAGCGCGTCCTCTGATCTGGCTATTTGCTGTTTGCAAACGTTTATGATCGAAAAATAAGAGTTAAACGATTTTGACTTACGCAAAAGTTTTGCGTAAGTACTTTAGTAAAACGGGCCCCGGGAGCATGATATGTAATTTTTGTGTGCAATATGTGTTGTGGGCAACAATTCTCAGAGATGATATATTTATACGGCCGAAACAAAACGCTAGCCGCAGGCCAGCTTTTTGCGCAGGTCGCCTTTTGATAATGTGTACAAGTTGAGAGAGAAAAAAGAAATAAAGAAACGATTCTTATAATCTAATAGACCTTTGAAAATATCGCCAGCCATGGGCGCCGCCATTTTTAAATTGGCCGTTAGTGTTGTTTTCGCGGGAACGGGTCATTTCTAACCCTCTCCTTTTTGCACCCTATTCATTTGGTCATTTCGTACCCTTGAAAAATTTAGTGGCTGCTCCATATTTTATTTTATTTTGTAGAAACAGGTTTTGGCCGTATATAGGTTTTACCTATAGTTATATTATTTAAAAGCAACGAACCCGTTACATGTACATGGTTGAATGGGTTAAACAATGATTGATGTTTGTTATTTAGTAGGAAATGGCAACCAATATAGATAACCGCTCACCTCTTTGCATTCGCTGTTGTTGTCGTAACATCCCTCTGTAAACCAGTCTGTAGAACAAAGCCCATACATGGCTTCTGATTGGTGGAGCAAGGTCATGTGACACATTAACGCAAACGTCAAAACCGTCAGCTTCATCCTGATGCTTTACTTCTGTAAATGGTATACCAACGCTTATAAACAATAGATCAGTATGAGTTATTTGTGAAAGAAATTCGCACGTACATAACATGTAGTACTTTGGGAAAAGCATGATTCCCGTTTACACGAACTAAACGCAAACGAAAAGCAATTCATTGTACAGTGCTCCCTCTCTACAACGACACCCAATGGGAGACACAAATTATGTGCGTTGTACGGAGGGAGTCGTTATAGGGAGGGGAATTGGCTTACATTTGCAAACAGCTTGAATCCAGATCAGACGCCGCGTAACGCGGCGTCTGATCTGGATCCAAGCTGTTTGTCACTCGTCGTTAAGTTTATTTTGTCAAAGTGTCCATTATGTAACTTTGAGAAACACAGCAGACGACAATTTTAAGCAGGCGACATTTCAACCGTGAATAGGTTGGACATAATTGCCCTGTTAAGGGAACAGCGACAAGTGTCGTTGTAAGGAGGGAGTCGTTGTTGGGAGGGCCGTTGTAGAGAGGGAACGCTGTATATATTGATAGATTGTTTTACAGTGTATTGTAGAGGTTGACAGCTTTTTGACATTTCTTACTGTTTATTTCAATCTGAGTGGCAAACAGTTTGGATCCTGATAAGACGCCGGGTTCTGATCTCCTACAGTGGAGAATGTGTTATTCTTTCCCAATAAACGCGTTTACGCTAAAACTATTATTTGCAGTGCAAACAGTTTGGAGCCAGATCAGACGCCGGGTAACCCGGCGTCTGATCAGGTTCCAAACTGTTTGTCACCAAGATAAACATGAAATATCAGAATTGTCCAAAAGTTGTTCTTTTCTATGTTTTAGTGCTTTGCGTTTGCGTACGTTTGCGTTTAAACGGGAAAGAATAACAGATTCTCCACTGTAACGACATGACTGTTTCATCAAAAGATCGCTAATAGGGAACGGCTTACGTCACAAATGATGTCTGTCCATAACATTTGGTCGTAACTAAAGTATTCCAGGGGATAGAGCCTTTGGCACGTGTACTACTCCAGAGCATCTTTTTGTCATGTCAGACAAAGGTTAAGATCATTTAGTAATTATGGTCACAACACCGTATGCATATATAAAAATGACATGTTCTTTAGGTAAAATAATAATGCTCGAGCGTTCAACAATTTGTAACTTAATTATATTTGAGAAGACGTTATCGTTTCCCAATACAGTCGAACTTCGATATCTCGACTCGTTTAACTCGAACTATTTGATAGTTCGACATATGAACTGCATTATTCAATTTTCGGTTAAGTTAAACATACCCATATTTCAAAGTTAAAACTTGGCTTAACGTTTAAACTTTGAAATACGGGTATGTTAGACAAAACCTACTTCGAGATATCGAAGTTCGACTGTATATAAGTTTACACTAAACACAGCATGTCCATTGCACCAGTTTTGAGACAGATCAGACGCCGGATGACCCGGCGTCTAACCGGGGTATAAATTGCTTGCAATTTTGATTAACCCTTATAATGCTAAGCGCGACTTGGCTAACAATTGCAAACAGTTTGGATCCAGATCACTGAGTGTGCCTAGCGTCCCAAAAAAGGACATACGCAGTGTAGACGTTGATCAGACGCAGCATAAAGCGGCTTCTGATCAGCAAGTATAATGTTTGCTGATGGGAATTACAGCCTTCCCTCCCTACAACGACTCCCTCCTTACAACGACCCTTGACGCTGGTCCCCAAACAAGACAATTATATGGCTAACACTTTCACTTCGGCAATATCGCCTGCTTAAAACTGTCATCTGCTGTTACATAATGGACATTTTGACAATAAAAAAATAATAACGAGTGACAAAAAGCTTGAACCCAGATCAGACGCCGCGTTACGCGGCGTCTGATCTGGATTCAAGCTGTTTGCAAATGTAAGCCAATTTCCCTCCCTATAACGACTCCCTCCGAACAACGCACACATTTTTTTTCTCCCATTCGATGTCGTTATAGAGAGGGAACGCTGTACAATAATAAACAGACACCTCTTACATCAAAATGGACTAATCCAATATATAAGCATGAAATGATCTACTTGACACAAACCCTTTCAAAATAAAAAAGACGCCAAAATGCGCGTTTGCAAACAGTTCGATCCTGATCAGACGCCGCGACTGATCAGGATCGAACTGTTTGATACTCATTTCGAAATTTCACCAGTCATGCTTCTTAAATCTAACTTTTTAACGATGTTGCAGACAACAGTATTGAAGCATACGAAAATAATGGCGATTTTTTAATCATGGCAGGGTTAACAGATTCCGGCTTCTTAATGTTAAACTGTACACCTCTTACTGTGGTTAAGGGGTTAACGGAAACTATTGTTGACGATTCATTTCAAGTTTTGGATCATATCAGATGCTGAGTTACACGGGGTTTTATTTGAATCTACACTATCAGTAAATGTCTATCTTGTCTCCTCGCATATACAGTGGAGAATCTGTTATTCTTTCCCAATAAACGCGTTTACGCTAAAACTATGTTTTCCATTACAATCAGTTTGGAGCCAGATCAGACGCCGGGTAACCCGGCGTCTGATCAGGCTCCAAACTGTTTGCCACCAAGATAAACAAGAATTATCAGAATTGTCCAAAAATTGTTCTTTTCTACGTTTTAGTGCAATGCGTTTGCGTACGTTTGCGTTTAAACGGGAAAGAATAACAGATTCTCAACTGTATGTGCTTTCTTTTAATTCGTCGCTGACACGTTGAACCATAGTAACGAATATACTCCTTATTTACAAACATACAGATACTCAATAAAAGATTATAAGCTCGTACTACTACTTATCATATGCAAACAGTGTATACCCATATCAGAGGGCTCGCAATGCAGCCCAGTGACCGAGTCATGAGTTCAGTAAAGAAATCGATGGCCGTCGATGGCCATCGATTGCGAGTTGGCAACCGGTTTGATATACAGTGGAGAAAACATTTTTCTTTCGTTCAAACGCAAACACATTGCAATGAAATATAGAAAATGACAACATTTTGACAATTCAGACTACCAATTTTAATCTGAGTGGCGAACAGTTTGGAGATTGATCAGACACCGGGTTACCCGGCGTCTGATCTGGCTCCAAACTGTAAATGCAATGAAAATAATATTTTAAGCGTAACCGGGGTTATTTGGAAAGAAAACGTTTTCTCTACTGTACTCTGCACGCTGCACACGGGACACAAACTGCTAACCTAAATAGCAAACAGTGGCAATTGAACATGCTACAGGACTGCTCTGTCTGTTATTTTGAATTATTTTGTCAAAACACCACAAAAAAAGTCCAACATGCTTTAGACCTAATTTAAAACTTGAATTGTCCATATTTAAAGTCTCAGGGGTGAATGAGTTAACGCGATACTTCAATTTATTCACCACAGTAAATCATTGTGTGTCATGGATCACACTTAATAAGTTATTCTAACATGACACGTGAATTCGTCTCTATAAACAAAGAACAGGTCTATCGTGGTATACCTGAGACGTTATACCACGCTCTTCCTTACCCCGCTCCTCCCGCGGTTATATGACATGACGTGACCTCGTGCGCTCATACGTTATGTTTTTTAAATTTCTTTCGTTATTCATATAGCCCGTAAAGACCATATACTTTTAACCAGTAACGTTGCAGTAATTTTCTCATTCTTCTGTCTTGTTTAATGTAATGTTTGTTCTATGCCAGATTGTGGATCGGTAAATGTAAATTTGCTTATGGGTGTTAGATTCTTGTAATGCCGCGGAAAAAGTTATTCGGTCGAAAAACTTCATCCGCTGAGGAAATAAGTATGGAACATTTGATTTCCTTTCTAATGAATTTCTTTAAATCTGGTCATGTTAGAATCGAAATAATCTATGTTCTACCGTTGTGAAACTGTATTTTACAACGGTCGGTCGTTGTGGTGCGCAGGAATTGACCACTCAGGCCTTCGGCCTTCGTGGTCAATTCCTGCGCACCACAACTCCCAACCGTTGTAAAATACAGTTTCACAACGGTAGAACATAGATTATTTATTAAATAACATACATGTACCAATTGTTTTTCAAGGAAAGCAATATTTCACAAACAACATACAACATGTGTTTTTTTGTAATTTCGGTTGCACTGCAACCAACAGGTACTTGACACTTACATCTAGATCAATACCAAAAAAAATAAAATGTTTGCCACTCGGGTTAAAATGAAAAGTCAGAATTGTCAATAAATTGTCTTTTTCTCCGTTTTATTGCTATGCGTTTGCGTTTCGTTTAAACGGGAAAGAATAACGTTTTCTTCACTGTAATTAATACATTACCCAATATATACGCCATTTTACGTCTTTAAAATGTATTCCTTTACTGAAGAAAATAGTTCAAACTTATCTAGTCATGATTATCTATCATTAGAAATATTGTCTTTATCCTCGCAGATTGTAGTTTAAAGCAGACTGAAATTAAAGCAGAATGCACCTTCAGGTGCATTCTGCTTTACTTTCAACCTGCTTTAAGTGGTCGTTTATCTTCAATACCAGAAAAAGGCTACGGCGTAAAGGGTTAAGCTACCACTAAAACACGATATATTCATTGTATTTATGACAGATGACAGCTTTGCAGGGCAATAGTCATACAGAATGTGTCTTTTTGGAGACTTAGAACTACAAGAAATCTGTCTTTGAAAGATCACCGTGCAACTGTTTTTTCCACGTATGATTTGGCTCCCAACGACGTAACGAGTTGTCTCACCAGGGTCTACACTGCTTGCTAATTCTACTTTTTATTTGGAGACACCCAGTCTATGCTTAGATAGGTTAAAAATTTAAACACTTACAAAAAGTAATGCAGTAAAGCTCTTACCTTTGTATTAAATGTTCCACTTCGTTCAGGCGCACATATACATGTACCTGTGCTGGTTTCGTGGGGAATAAATGTAGAGTTGGTAGCTTTATACAGTGGAGAATCTGTTATTCTTTCCCGTTTAAACGCAAACGTACGCAAACGCAAAGCACTAAAACGTAGAAAAGAACAACTTTTTGACAATTCTGATAATTCTTGTTTATCTTGGTGGCAAACAGTTTGGAGCCTGATCAGACGCCGGGTTACCCGGCGTCTGATCTGGCTCCAAACTGTTTGCACTGCAAATAATAGTTTTAGCCTAAACGCGTTTATTGGGAAAGAATAACAGATTATCCACTGTAGCAACTCCTAGAAAATTGATGACAACTTACCTGGCTTGTCAACCAAATCTGTTCCTGGCTCACATAACAACCCCGACAGTTGAATCCTGTCAGCAATGAAATATCGTCTGCTGCTGAAATAAATCTCGTCTACCTTTGTTTCTAATTTTTTTATTAAAGCAATTCTGACGGAAAATAAATGATTGAAACTCATGTGATACAGTTTCGATCCAGATCAGACACCGAATTACTCATCGTGTGATCAGGATCTAAAGTATTTACCAAAATGATTCAAATCGCGCTCAAAATTCTAAGGATGAACGTTCGAGTGCTTTAAAAACTTTCGCTACAAAATTGTCGTCCGCCATTTTGTTAAAAATATCTTAAATGCTAATTTTCTTCCAGAATATGTTGATCATAGGACGTTGCAGTTTTTTTCTAAATCTGACGCCGATTTTGAACACGCTTGATATGGATTTGAAATATTGGTCAGATGTCAATTAAATACTAATTCTCCGCCCCTGGGGTCCGTTTTACTAAACTACTACGCAAAATGTTTGCGTAAGTCAAAATCGTTTTACTCTTATTTTTCGATCATAAACGTTCGCAAACAGCAAATAGCCAGATCAGAGGACGCGCTAAAAGAGCGTCCTCTGATCTGGCTATTTGCTGTTTGTAGCAAGTGATAATAAAAAATATAAATTAAAATTTAAAATGTTGACTAACGCAAAATTTTTGCGTAAGTAGTTTAGTAAAACGGGCCCCAGCTGCCCCAGAAACGGTGGCTGTGAAAGTTATTTGACCTCTGACACCTAGCATCCACATGTCAGAAAAGTGTGTGATTATTTTGATGTTGATTTATTTTGAGTTATTATCAGGTTCGCTCCGACCTATGCTGTTGTTTCGTCATCAGGAAACCAAAGGTGCCCGGCTAAAAAAAAACAGTCTTTTATTTTTTTTTTTTGGTCTACTGTAGGCTAAATCTACCATATATACTCAACAAAATAATTAACGGGGCAAAAGTATAAGGTCATATATCTTTTTCGAAAATGAAAAAAATTTTCAAATTAAAAGAAATGACTGTATGTTTAGGTCGTTTAGAATGAAAAAAAGAAGCACAAGTCACTATGTCCAAAAACGGTCATGGTTGACTGAATTTAAGCGGAAAGGTATCAAAAACCAGGTTATCAACGTCCACTTAAATTTCGCACAATGTTGCTGCCTATTCTTCAATGATATTTTTTACAACTGTTTTCGATATATCTAGTGCATATTTTTTTGTTTTAAAGCAAAGGTAGATTGCGCATTGATTTAAAATTTGATAAATATGCATCAAAGATGCCATTTGTGCGCTTGGATATCTGCTAGATGGTCAGACCAACGTCACGTTGTGGCAGAGTTTGACGTTAGCAAGGACGAGGTAAACAGGTTGTGGTAGTTATACCTGGACATCGGGAAGTTAAATTGGAGACCATTTCAATGTCGTTTACAGGTCACACATGACGTACAGGACAGACGTTGTCACTTATGGCATGACGTCAACAGCTGGAGCCCAAAGTTACGCTTAATATCGTTTATAAACAGACGAATAGTTACAGGATCTCTTTTCAGGTCATCGGGAACAGACTTCATGCTGCAAACTTATGGGCTAGAAGACCCGTCGTGCGAACGGCCTTAGCCCTACATCACCGAAGATGTCATCCAGTGTTTTGCCCCCAACCGTGCCCTTTAAGCGTCTACGTTTGCGCAACGTATTGTGGACTGGTGAGTCAAATTTTAATTTGGATTTCAATAAAGGATGTAAATAATTGTTAAGACAGAGAAACCAACGTTTCTTGGACTGTTGTGTGGCATAGCATGACAAAGCCAGAGAAGGGCCAGGGCTCGTATGGGTGCGCATCTCCTACAGTGGAGAATCTGTTATTCTTTCCCGTTTAAACGCAAACGTACGCAAACGCAAAGCACTAAAACGTAGAAAAGTACAACTTTTGGACAATTCTGATAATTCATGTTTATCTTGGTGGCAAACAGTTTGGAGCCTGATCAGACGCCGGGTTAGTTTTAAGTCTTAAATAGTTTTAGCGTAAACGCTTTTATTGGGAAAGAATAACGTTTTCTCCACTGTACAACGGATCCATGGACCTTTACGCCATAAGGGTCTGGGCTCTGACCAGTTTGGGGCACATTGACGATACATTGTACTCTAGGCGCTTTTGAGCGCGTTTACGCTGGAGTTTTGGGTCCAGGCTTCACTCCGACAGACGACAAGGCTCGCCCGTACCGAGCACGTATGGTGGACCAGTACTTGGAGCAGGATGGCAAAGAGCGGACTGACTGGTCAGCAAGGGCACTAGACCTCAAACACACTGAGAATGCATAGGGCATGCAGCAACGCCGGATAGGCACTCTAGGACTGTCCAGGAGCTAAAAGATATGCTTATTGAAGAATGACATAGAATACCCATGGCATACATCCGAAAGTTAATTCTCAGCTTTCCTCGCAGATGCGAAGAAGTGATTAATGCATGTGATGGACACGAATGATACTAACTGTAATTTAAGAGAAGAACCTATAAGGTGGGGCTCTTGGTTTTGTTGTGTGTTACCCCACCCACCGTCTGACTATTTAGGGTAGTTGTGTTTTAAGATAGTTGTGATACGTTTTCTTCTTTTCGAAAAAGAGAAGTACCCTACAATTAAGTAAACATGTAATTTTACATGATACTGCTAAAAATTCTATGAATAAACTTACGTTTATTAATTTGCTTTACCCTATATATACTCGGTAAAAAAAAGTCCTGCACCGTTCTATATTTTCTACATTAAAGCGCCATTTAAAACAATACATGCATTTCTTCATCTACCAAAGTCAAGAGAGATATGTTTCAAGTAAACAGGTAAAAACAGAATGGAAATTGATACATAAATGATAAAAGTTATAACAGTTTGTATGCAATAGGGGTTAGCCTTCAAAAGTTGCAAAATAAGCAGTAAATTTGAAAATAGCCCACCGCAGTTTTGATTGCTGAATATGAGTACTTGAGTCTATTGTTATCAACCAAACACCTGGTACATTGAATTACTCTGGTAATAAAATGAATTTAATAAACGAAAAGAAAAGAACCATTTGCTCATACCCGGTATTTTACGTTTGGTCATAGTAGAATATGGCTAATATCCTGCCAAGGCGTCCAATCCAAAGAATCACTAATGAAGACCGGACTCGTATCCTGGGCACTTTACAGGCTGGGATGCTACCAAATGATGTTGCAGCCATATTTGGCATTCGTCGCAGTGAAGTACTGTTGTTCGTCTTAATCAGTGGTATAACGCAACGGGGTCCGTTTTTAAAAGACCTAGGTTCGGGCGGCCGTGGGCAAGACCACACCGGGAAGATTAATACATTGTCACAATCTTTGCTAGGAGACGTTTCGTCGATGGCCCAGTCTTCAACAAATGATACATCATATTCGTGGACCAGGAGGCAGGCCTGTCTCTGTTCAGGCAATCAGAAATCGTGTGAAATCTGCAGTTTTCAAATCCAGGGTGGCAGCATCAAGAGCCCAAAATATCTCCAATACACATGAGGTTGAGGCATCAAATTTTCATAGCAGATGGAACCGTCAGCAATGGTCACAAGTCCTGTTTTCTGGTGAATCCAGCTTTTGCGTCAGAAAGGTGGATGGCCATATCCATGATTGGCGGCTGCGAGGAGAACGGCATTTGTACAAGTAGCCTACTGTTAAACCAACCACAGAGTTTTCTATGCGAAGGCGAATCCAAGAGTGTCACACCCAACTTGGAGGATACCGGTGTACACATTATTAGTGTTGAATTGTACTGGAAAACTGTAATTTTGCAATTTTTGACCGGGATCCCCAAGTGTATTCGTTTAATGATAACCAAAGAACGGATGGTGGGAATTTATTTTCGTTTTCAGTTTTGTATTCAGTTTTAATTAGAATTTAATCTTGTATATTGATCAATGTTGTGCTTTTTTTTTATCAAATTATTATCACCTAAAATATCCATGTGTGCAGGACTTTTTTTACCGAGTATATTTGCCATTTAATTGTTTTGTTGAGTATCACAGGGGAGGAACTCTGTCACACAATAACTGGAAACGGGACGACGCTCGGTCACACCTTCACGGCGATTAACATTGATGATCTTGTAAACACGCGTGGTGATTGTACTTTCATTTTGCAAATGCAGTAGCTAAGGTCTGTCTGAAAGGCATTTTGTTCAATTGAACTTGATGAAATGTTTGCAATATTGTTTTAGAATAAATATATGATACAAATGACAAGTTTAAAGCGATTTGGAGTTATGTTTAAAAAAGAATGGCCTGTTAAAGTTTACTTTAAAGGGACTCGCAACCGGATGGTGTACTTGTCAAAATAAAATAAAATACTCAAATAAAAGCAAATTTGTGGCACTATTTGGCTTCTGACATTAAAAAAATATGATCAGTCCAAAAAAAGTCTCAAGAATCGTCACCGAATCTTAATTTTTTTTTTTAGATATTTTCCATCGTTTTTCTATAGCGTCAGCTGACGGTATAGTTGTTGTTGCTTCTCTACACGGGCTCAGACATAAACCCGAGCCGAATAAAGTACTATTAATCGCTACCAGTGAAGTACGTTAATTCGCTACCATATATAGAGAGAGCGCTGGTAGCCGATGCGATAAAGACGTTTCCTCATGTTTCATGTTTGTCTGCGCATGGAGGGTCACGGGTTCGAATCCCACCAGAGCTTCTATATATTTCTTTTTGAAATGCATTTTTTAACAAAATTTATTATCCTTAACTAAATCTTACCCATTTATATAAGCATTTGACATATATTTACAAATTACTATTTTTAATGCTAAATCCGGTTGCGAGCCTCTTTAAGTTAGAAATATCAGTTTAACGTGTCTTTGCTACAATAACCCAGCAAATTTCTTTTTGAAATTAAAAAAAAAGTTTTAGTTAGTTACTCATAAATCAGTGAATTAACTGGTATTTGCTTTAACCAATAACGAGAAAATGAGCATCTAGTGGACAGTCAGTGAATGCTGTGTATGTAACGCACACCGTAGACGACGTTTTCCTTGTGTAACGCCTACATGTTGACTCTGTTTCAGAAATGAGACGATCATAAAAATCAGTTATGTTGAGGACGAAACACTATGAACATATACTACAGGATACAAATCTCATTAGATCTGCAAGAAACTTAGTCAAAATGTTTGTTTCATTATTTTCTAGGTCAAGTTTGAATGTGGGTTATGTCCGGTCAAAAAGTAGGTCATTCGGTCAAAAAATTAAAAGAAAACTTGTGAACACTCTAGAGGCAACAAATCTCATTGGATTTTAATGCAACTTGGTCAAAATGTATGTCTTATTTATATCTAGGTCAAATTTGAATAAGGGTTTTGTCGGATAAAACACTAGGCCACTAGGTCAAATCATAGAAAATCCTTGTTAAAACTATAGAGGCTACAAATATCATTAGATCTTCATGAAACTTAGTCAAAATGTTTGCAGTATTGATTTCTAGAACAAGTTTGGAGTTGGGTCATGTTGGTTAAAAAACTAAGTCACTATGTTAAATCATAGAAAACTCTTGTGAACACTCTAGATGCTACAAATCTCAAACGATCTTCCTGAGACTTGGTCAAAATGTGTGATATATTAATATCAAAGTAAATTTTAAATGTTGGTTACCTTATCTAGGTCACTAGGTTAAATAATAGAAACAATCTTCTTAACACTCTAGAGGCTATAAATCTCATTAGATTTTCATGAAACTTGCTAAAAATGTTTGCCTTGTTGATTTCTATAACAAGCTTAAATGTTGCTAATGTCAGATTAAAAACTAGGTCACTAGATCAAATCATTGTAGACAACCTAGAGCTACGAATCTCATTAGATCCGAGTAAAAACTTGGTCAAAACGTTTGCCGTTATAATAACTATGTCAAATTTAAATGTGGGTTTTGTCGGGTTAAAAACTTGGTCATTAGGTCAAATCATGAAAATACATTGTTAACACTCTAGAAGCTACATTTCCTATTTGATCTTGATGAAACTTGCTCAAAATGTTTGTCTCATTGAAATCTAGGCCACGTCTAAATGTGGGTAATGTTCAATCAAAATCTAGGTCACTATAGGTCAAGTTTTACATGGTGTACATTGGAGAATCTGTTATTCTTTCCCAATAAACGCGTTTACGCTAAAACTATTATTTGTAGTGCAAACAGTTTGGAGCCAGATCAGACGCCGGGTAACCCGGCGTCTGATCAGGCTCCAAACTGTTTGCCACCAAGATAAACAAGAATTATCAGAGTTGTCCAAAAATTGTTCTTTTCTACGTTTTAGTGTTTTGCGTTTGCGTACGTTTGCGTTTAAACGGGAAAGAATAACAGATTCTCCACTGTACCAGGTGAACGATATAGGGCCATCGTGGCCTTTGTTACTGTTATTATCTACAAACAATTTGAGCTTTCGATTGGATAAACCTTCACTTGACGTTTGACCATCTCGATGCCTCTTTCAAATCGCCCAAAGCAAAAGGTGCATCAAAGAATGTCCTGAAACAGGCAAGAAACGTCGTCGCGTTTCCATTAAATTGAGAATGGCGTCGTCCTGGTGTTTGTTTCTGAGTCATCCTGCAAGCGTGACATTTTACTTTTCAAACTACTGCTTATTTTCGCCATACGACTGATCGAAATTACATACAAACTCAAACTTAATAGTGTTTATACATAATTTGATTAATTACATCTCATTTCGCTATTTTAGCAGTTCACTGTTGAAGGTTAAAGTATAAAATGCACTATAATAAGGATTGTCGCAGTCATTTTGGCATTTGTAGCTACAATGTGCCGTTTTTAACTCCGTTACCGTTTATGCCGACATTGATTAGAACTCAATAAATATAAATATACTGGAATAAATAAGTGCTGCAAACTATCTTAACGCTTCCGTCTGCGTCAATAAATTGTTTTCCAACTCAATTATATCGTGTTCGTTACCTAAATCGACATACAGGCGTGACTAAGAGTCGTCTCGTTTCCGACTTCTGTGTGACAGAGTTCTATAAGAAAAGGTATGTAACTTCGCGGACCATCGTACCGTTTTCGCTATTCATGCAGAACTTTCACCTAAACACGGTTACATTAGACAGAAAAATGTTTTTCTTCACATTGATACCAAATAATGCACTATAACTTCTATTTACAGCGAGTACGAGTCCAATTTCTGAAGAAACTCCCGTTTTTTCCGAGGTCGGAAAAGATAGTGGCCGGGTTTACACTCCACTTCCACATTCAAATTCTTATCCCCGAGCGATATCCATTGTCTGCTCGTTGCTTTTAAGAAATGATATATGAGGTCCAAACCTAATGTTTATTTCAAAATTGAACCAACTACACAACCTCAAAATTAAAATGTAACATTACAATATGTAATCTACTTTCCTTTTAGCATTCAACGGCTTCGATCGAAAACAAGCGTCAATATGCGTGACATGAACGTTGATTGGCCGGGTCCATCCTCTCAACCGATGAGCGCTGGGGTCAAACAGCAATTCTCGTCAATTCAAATACCGCTTGATCGGGGGAGGGGGTAGGGTGGCGCTGCTTATAAATCCCAATGACATTTTCTTTTCTGTTGAAATTAGATTTGAGACTGTGACGTTGGTTGAATTTTGAAGTAAACTTTAGATTTGGAACTCAGATTTCATTTCTTAAAAGCAACGAGCAAATAATAGGTCCGATATTGCTCGCGGATAAGAATTTGAATCTGGAAGTGGAGCGAAGACCCGGCTTCTATCTTTTCCAACCTCGGAAAAAACGGAGATTCTTCAGGAATTGGACTCTCAGCATTACGCGGCGTCTGATCAGGATAAAAAAATTGCAAATGCACTTTGTGACGTCATTTAGAGTGAAAGGGTTAAAGCAAATATCGCCATGACAATAGTAAACACAGTTGGTCAATGTTTATACAGTGGAGATAACGTTATTCTTTCCCAAAAAACCTTTACGTTAAAACAATTATTTTCACTAGAGTTGGACCTAGATCAGACGCACTCACAGTAAAATGAACAATAAGGTTTGTTTTTTTAATCTTTTTTACATTTAAAGTGCATTGCTATTTAAACGGGAGATAATATCCTCAGTCTGACGTTAAGGTTCTTGTAAAGTGTTTTTTGGTGCATTTTTGAAAGGTGATATTTTGGTCATTTATGGAGCAATGTTGCATAATTTCATATCAAAATGTTCGTATTGAAATGAACAAGCTTATGAGATAGCTTACAATTTGAAAGGAAAACTGTGTATCTTGATTTTGAACAATATGTTTGATTTTGCACCAAAATGTGCAGCAAATTTTCTGTACTGAAATTCAACAAATCCTTCCTCTATATTGAAGAATATGCTTTACATGAGGTAGTAGGACCAAAATCCTGACGAAATCCACTCAAATAACAACAGAAGAAGTCATGGAATATTTGACAATTTTCAAGGACAACACTATTTTGCAATGGGGGACTACTTATTTTTTCCACGAGCCTCTGTTAAACATTATTACATGTATAAATATGCAGGCTGTATTATTTTTTCATCCTTTTTTAACTGAATTATACCTTGAGAATACATTGAGAATCGTTGTTGGGCTCTCGCGTGAGGATTCTTTATAACCCCATCCTCTTCCTAGAATTCTTCTATAACTGTGTTTTAACGCATGTTGCAAGGTACATACATGATTATAATGACTTCATTGCGTATAACGATTACACAATTGCTATTCAAATCCCAGGTCTCTTTTTGCGTCTAAGCTTGCCAACGTGTTCCTTACTTTGCACGTGCGCAGATACAGGTGTTTCACTGTAAACAGCGCTACATTCATTACCGCGAAGGCAAGAGAATCTCGCCACGGTCCGCTCGCCTCAATGCGCAAAAAGGAGGAGTGACCGTGGAGAACGATATGTTTGAGAGAGAAATAATGGGTAGTGGCAGCGCTATGGTTTGGTTTGGGAAAATTAGAACTCTGGAAATTGACTTGGTTATTATTCAATAAAATGCCAATGCTCAGCGTTTCATCAATGTTTTAAATAGCAAAGTGATTCGATTCATGCAAAAGAAAGGAAGGGCCTGGCATTTTCAGCTTGACAATACATGTATAAAGCATCACACGGCGCGTATCACCACACAATTTCTTGCTAAAATACATTAACGTTCTGTCTTGGCCTGTTTTATCCTCGGACATGAGCCCCATAGAGCACATATCGGATGTATTTGATAACAAGGTCGGACAAATCATCAAATTTATACCATAATGACCTCCTAGTGCATTTTGGTTGGAATGCCAACGTATTTGAAACGTTACGTAAAATCAATGAGGGGACGTATTCTGCAATGTATCCGTAAAATGGAGGGAACAGTGGTTACTAGTGCTTTTTTAAACATCATTTTAAATGCCCATCAAGTAGATGATTGTTTCCAGATGCTATGTGGTCATTCTAATTATTAAGAATATTCCATTTCGACCCCTCTCAACTGAATTATTCATTAAACAGTATGCAATATTTGATTCTAATCCAATGAAGTGCACAAACACATGACTATGACATTGAAGCTTCGATTACAAAAATAATTCATCCGGCATATAAATGTATCAACAAAATTTATTATTTTTAATTCTATATAAACTGAAGTGAGATCCGGTTGTTTATAATTCTCTGTGAAAAGTGTTGTAAACTTAATGATGTTTTTTTAATTCGAAAAATATTTTTAAGGTAAAATCTTTCTATATGTATATCCTCCATTTCTTAAAATAATTTTCAGCATTGTATCATATCACCACGGCTTCGTCGATGACCAAGCAATTTTTGAAAACCAATCTTTCGGTACATGTAAGGTTGACAATCCAGGAGACGCTTATTGGTAGGCTTACATAATTTTTAAACACTTCTTTTAAGAATATATACCACAATACATGATAATAGTGTTTCCATATTGACCTGACGAGTTCTTTGTACAAAAATACGAAATAGCTTTTCGAAATGTAATCATACATTCTGATTATTAAGGATAATACACTGTTGGATTTGTTATCTTTTTCAGCTATATGTCTACTTACTTTTTAATCCTAATATTACCCCTAAATCCCCCTTTTCACTAGCATACTCAATGTCCGCAAAGTTCAAAGTATACTGATAATATTGGTTGTCTCTTCCAAAGTGTATGGTTCTGTAATTTTTCACATTAAAACGCAACAGCCACTTTGACTATATGTAAGGCATCTAAGTCGTGCTGGATAATATCAATCTTAATGTCTTTGTTGTATAGTTTGGTACCATAAGCTAATAATTTCACAATACTACGTATAACTTCAGGGGTAGGGGTCATCTATTATAAACATATGAATAATATGGGTCCCAGAATGCTTCCCTGGGGTACTCCACTTAAAATGTCTTCCCACGAAACAGACCAGGGTCCTTTCACAGATACATATTGCCTACGTCCAGTAAAAAAGTCACGTTTCCATGACAAAACGGGCCCTCTGATACCAAATACTGATACTTTGCGAGAAAACGTTAATGTACAATGCTCTCAAAAGCTTTGACAAAATCTAAATATACAATATATTTTCCCAAATTCTATCACCCTCAATGTAATGTGACTAATCATCTATGTATTCAATTAACTGTAAAACGCAGGATCCCCTAGAACGAAAACCAAATTGAGCATCAGATAAATTAATATATGATTGTTTCTGACTAAATTTTCAAATATCTGTGCCCTTATGATTGTTTTTAAATTCTTACAACTACTGAAGTAAGGCTATCAGGGTGGTAGTTGCATAATTAGACTCATGAACTATTACAGTATTTTAATGTGAGTGTATGTGTGAAATGCAGAAGCAGAATATACGTGAAAAAAGTAGTAAGGACAAAAAAGAATTGTGTGTCTCTGCCCAACGAAATCGTCATTTGTGTCCCTACTAGGACACCATAGAAAGCCTTGTCCAACTCGTGCAATAGTATATACAGTGGCGATTCTGTTATTCTTTCCCGTTTAAAAGCAAACGTACGCAAACGCAAAGCACTAAAACGTAGAAAAGAACAACTTTTGGACAATTCTGATCTTTCATGTTTATCGTGGTGGCAAACAGTTTGGAGCCTGATCAGACGCCGGGTTACCCGGCGTCTGATCTGGCTCCAAACTGTTTGAACTGCAAATAATAGTTTTAGCGTAAGCGCGTTTATTGGGAAAGAATAACACATTCTCCACTGTACATGAGCATTTACCCCTGTACCTGCCAAAGGCTTGAATAGTTTCACAACAATGTAAGCTTTATATAATAGAGATCGCAATGCAAAGTGAAATATTAATCAACATTACAATAGCCGGAAAGATGTGGAATACTTGAATGGGTGTAAAAAGGTGATTTAAAGGGACAAACTGTTGATTTTCCTCAAACAAAGGTCAGCTGTACAGGGACGAAATTACTTTCCGACAAGTAATCCGCTAAAGAATCGTGACATACGGAGAAATTTATGATCGAAAGTAATGCGCAATGCACTTATTTTATTGTTTATGTATCAAACAACAATAGTGTACTGAAATAAAAGTTGAAAATATGGATATTAAAAAATGAGAAAATGCGGATTAATCGGAAAAGTCGACAAATGACATATTTCGGTGACCTTGATATAATTGAACGGATATATTGTCTAACTGCAGTGATTCGGGTGAGTGACATTCCATCAATCATATTGCTTGTTCTTTTCTCTGTCCGCACGTATATAACAATTGTCAATCGGTTTTGTAGATTTGGAGTAAATGGACTTTAAATGTTAGCAAACTTCTACAAATTTGTAAAATGCAAATGGCTGCCCTTGAATCAAGCATGGGGTATTCTAAGGGCCAATTACAAGGTTTTTTTCTTACTTTTGTAAGACAT
The DNA here is from genome assembly GCA_922989275.2 of Gari tellinella. NCBI lineage: Eukaryota > Metazoa > Mollusca > Bivalvia > Cardiida > Psammobiidae > Gari > Gari tellinella. Next base: position 9,559,252 of record OV277872.1, read on the forward strand.
TCTGTGTAGGAGTACCCAGTATGTAATGGGTTCTTTGTATGTATTCTACCAGATTTCCGAAAATACGTGCCATTAAGTGATTTGATATATTCTGCTGAAGAGGCTATTTTTACTCCAAGTTCGCTACTTTTGGATCTTCTGACATCACAAGTACACTTATATTAATGAAAATTTAGGCATGCTCATTTCCACTGACTACTTATTTATGCTGTGTGAAAATATTTTTAGCCAATGTGGTATAGTTATTGAGTATTGCAACTTTTCAAATTTGGTTATTTTTTTCTCGTACAGACACATTACATGAACCTTAATGTGTAGAGTACGTACAGTTGAGAAGAAGATATTAGTTTCCGTTTAAAACCGCAAACGAAACGAAAACGCATTGCATTTAAATGTTAGAAAATGACAACTATTAAGAGTGTCTTTTACTGAGAGTGGCAAACAGTCTGGAGTCAGATCAGACGCCAGGTTGGCCGGTGTCTGATCTAGCTCTAAACTGTTAACAATTGAGATAATAGTTGTAGCGTTAACGCGAAAACGGGGAAAGAATTATACTGCAAAGTAAATTCCTTACTTCTGATTGGCTAATGAGCCGTACACGTGAGGCCATGTACCCTGTGAGCTGACAGATACATAGAAATGCAGCCGTTTCATTGGCTGACAGGTCCCTCAGTATTGATTTGCAGAAAAAACTGTTTGATCCGATATAACTCATATTCACACTTTACCTTAATTTTGTCTCGGTGATTATTTTGACCATATTTCGTGAATTTGGGGCTAAAGTTATGGTCCGTAAAGTGTTCAGAAGTCATTTCTTTGATTTGACTAACTAACCTACTGTTTATTCCGACACAACCCTTATACTTGATCTAAAAAAATTCTAGGATTTGGCACAGCTAATTTCACTAAATTACGACAAACATGGGGCCCTATATATATATGAATTTGAAAGGAATTTGAAACGGAACAAAAAAGTTCTGGTCTTTTTTCTTTTTTAAAAAAAGATATCCATATTTCAACAACAAAGTGGCCTAACTCTGCCAAAAATAGTCACACACTCGCGAACTCGTCCCAACTATTGTGGTAACGAATATTTTGTTTTGAGTTAAATTAAAATTGGTCAATAAATGAAGGTGAGAGAGCGCTAACAAGGAAAAGTTAACGGACGGACGGATGGAGAGCGCAGGGTATACCGTAATACAGTGGAGAAAACGTTATTCTTTCCCAAAAAACGCGTTTACGCTAAATTATTATTTCCAATGCAAACAGTTTGGAGGTAGATCAGACGTCGGGTAACCCGGCGTCTGATCAGGCTCCAAACTGTTTGTCATCAAGGTTAAAATCAACTTTCAGAATTGTGAAAAAGTTGTTATTTACTGCAGTTTAGTACAATGCGTTTGCGTTTCGTTTGCGTTGAACGGGAAAGAATAACAGATTCTCCACTGTACCAAAATACGACCCGTTTTCAAGGGCGTATAACAAAAAGGTTTATCTAAAATAAATGGATGAGATAAGATAAGATAATCTTTATTTATAGTCGTTTTTTATTAAAAACTAATTACACATACATAGACCTGTACAAATCCTCTAAGCTTGATTCCACCGCCGCCAAAATGTTTCACTGCATTGCAGTTTTGTTTCTGACGAAAGTCCTTTTTACTAGGCATTTCATCAAGATCAAAACCCCTTCACCAAATTTCATTGAGCCATCGCTGGCAACGATGTTTGATTTAAACGATAGCTATAATACAAACATCATACTAATTATTAATTTTCTACTTAAATGTACGTACATAGATAATAGATACTTGTTATCAACAAAACTATCGAATTCCATATACGCCAGTCAACTGCTTGCGAGAATGTGTTTTTCTTTCCCAATAAAAGCGTTTACGCTCAAACGTTTATTTCCACTGCAAACACTTTGGAGCCAGATCAGACGCCGGGTAACCCGGCGTCTGATCAGGTTCCAAACTGTTTGCCACTCAGATCAAAATGAATTGTGAGAAATATCTAAAAATTGACATTTTCTACGATTTAGTGCTATGCGTTTGCGTTTCGTTTGCGTTTAAACGGGAAAGAATAACGTTTTCTCGACTGTAACTACCTCCTTCATGTATTCAAACCAGTTGGCAGACATCAGTAAATAAATGGCAGTAAACAGTCATTATCTACTAAAACTGTCATTATCCCTACTATAGCAATATATTTGTACAGCCATACAGCACAAGTTCATAATCATATTTACAAAATATAAGAGCAAAAGGGTTGGGCCACAAGTTCTACCAACATTACCAACTAACAACATCGTGCAATAACACGCTGGTAGTCGTTGAGATGTTGGTACATGTACTACGCATCTCAACTCTACCTTGTTTTATTGCCACGATAAAACACTGGTATGAATCTATTATTTCTTTAGTAAGCAGGAATAACTTGGCTGGGCCCAAGGTAATAAAGCTTTCCATTTGAGTCTAAAGTCGTTCTCGAGCATTTGATTGGTGAAAACATACAAAACAGCTCAGCATCGTGCAAACAAACCCATCGCTTGAGCCTGGGGATTCACTACTGTAAAATCGGTTTTATTCGCGAGAATATAATCTACGTGTTAACCCTTTCCCTTATAGAAGCGCCTTTTAGCATATGCATTATATTCATCCGCTGAAGAAAATAGTTCCAATATATACCGTAATGAATATGTGTCATGTTTAATACTTTCCTTATTCTAGCAGGTAATAGCTTAAAGCAGGCTGAAAGTAAAGCAGAATGCGCCTGAAGCGCATTCTGCTTTACTTTCAACCTGCTTTAAGTAGTAAACTATTTTCAATGCTAGAAATAGGCTATCAGGTAAAGGGTTAATTCGCGAATGTGTTGCTTCGCGTCTCTAGTTTTGAAAATAGGTGAATTCTTAAAGCACATTCTGCTTTACTTTCAGCCTGCTTTAAGCTACCGCCTGCTAGAAATATTGCATGATGTCGCGAATTAATACAAAATCGCATTACGCGAAATATTCATGACGCGAAAAAATTCAGTGAATACGTTATTCTTTCCCGTTAACACACAACCGCAGTTCAATAAAATCTTGAAACATTTCAAATTTATAGAAATCCCAAACGATTCATTTCAATCTGAGTGGCAAACAGTTTGGCGCCTGGTCAGACACCAGGTAACCCGGTGTCTGATCTGACGCAATACTGTTTATAATAGACATAATATTTTTAGCGTACACGTGTTTATTGGAAAAGACTAAAGTCGTCTCCACTATACATACACATATCGGCGCATGTTATACACGCAAACGCAATTACCTTCATGCACACATATACGACAAGACACATACTCAAACGGGTGGAAACAAATATCACATACATACATACTATCGCTGTCTGATCTATGAAATGATGAAGACGGACCTAAATCACCAAAAAGGGCGATTTAAAATCATAACAAACCGAAAATAGAGCGTCTGACATAAACATTACTACACGGCTTAGTGTCACGTGATACAGCCGGGATCAACTTCACAGTTAACTCATTGGTTAACCCTGTGCCTGCTGGTCGAAACTTTACGGAGTTTACAAACTGTTTGAATCTAGAACAGACGCCGCGTAACGCGGCGTCTTATCTGGATCCAAATTGTTTGACTATCGTCTTAAGGTTTGTTTAATTAAAACTATGCATAAATCTAAACTAAAACAAATTTTGCACATTGCAATTTCAAAGCAGACGTCTGCAGAATAAGGGTTAACGGGACTCGCAACCGGATGGTGTTCTTGTCAAAATAAAATAAAATACTCAAATAAAAGCAAATTTGTGGCATTATTTGGCTTTTGACATTAAAAAAATATGATCAGTCCAAAAACGTCTCAAGAATCGTCACCAAATCTTAGTTTTTTAGATATTTTCCATCGTTTTTCCATAGCGTTAGCTAACGGTATAGTTGTTGTTGCTTCTCTACACGGGGTCAGACATAGACCCGAGCCGAATAATGTTCTATTAATAGCTATCATTGAAGTACGTTACTTCGCTACCATATATATAGAGAGCGTCCGTAGCCGAGGGCGTAAAGGCGATGCCTCATTTTTCATTTTTGTCTCCGCATGGATGGTCACGGGTTCGAATCCCACCAGAGCCTCTTCTTTCTTTTTTTTGGAAATGCATTTTTTAACAGAATTTATTATCCTAAACTAAATTTTACCCATTTATATAAGCATTTGACATATATTTACAAATTACTATTTTTAATGCTTGATCCGGTTGCGAGCCTCTTTAACCACTTCATTGAATTTACAGAGTTGTCCTTCTTTCCGTTCGCAAGGTCAAATTAATGGATGTTACATCCATAAATTAAAAAAATAAAATAAAAAGCAAATTTCTTAGATAAAGCCGCTTTTTGTGAAAGAATCGCGTCCCATGTAGTTCTAATGGGATCCCAAACAACAGTTTTATGCAGGTTTCCCAAAAACACAATGCGGCTTTAACCCCTCTCCCTGTAAATACAGTTGAAACACATACTTCGAAATCACTTAAGTCGAGATTATCCGCAACATTTCGATAACTCGATCGCTTTAACGTCGAATGTATCCGTTTGTCAGAGATAAATTAAAGCTAGGTCACGTTTTAACTTTGAAATACGGGTAAGTTCTTCGAATTTGCACTGTCAACTCATCTGCTAAAAATCTCTATTGATTCTTTATCAAAGTAGAGTCGCTGTCTGGCTGTCAAGCACATTGAATCCGGATACTACGCCATGTTACTCGACGTCTGGTCTGGATTAACTCTTTCCTCCCTGAAACTTTAAATGGACAATTCCACTTTCCATTTTAGTCTAGTCAATTTCTGACTTTTAAGGGTCGTTTTTTGTCAATGTTTGGCATTGTGACAAACAGTGAAGACCCTGATCAGAGGGCTCCTTTCGGAGCCCTCTGATCAGGGTCGTCACTGTTTGCATAGGACAAGTGTACTATTCACATGTACACTGTTTGAAAAGCACGCCTATATGCGCGACTAGGGTTCAAAGAGTTAAAGTTTCCCTTTCAGTTCTAGCTTAAATCATGAGCTTGGCTAGTGTGACATATTTCTTTGTCTCCATTCTTTGGGATACCGTTGATCTGGATATTGTTTCTATGCTCATTTTGCCATATATGTCGTTTGTGTCTTTCTCTCTTACTACCGAATATATTTTCACTTTTAGCTGCTGGTTTTCTTCTTTTAGCATTTTTATTTCTGTAATTTTGATTCTAATTTCCTTTTGTGTGTTCCAAATTCGACATCTTTATTACAAATATCACCTTGAGTGTCTCTGTTCGTCAAGTGACTAGACTTCAGAACTTGATCCTTTCTTTCAACATTTGTAAACTTTGCACTAAAATATTGATAATCACTGCAAACGTCTTGGGGCCAGATCAATTGCCGTATAAGTCCCTGCAGATCGTACATGTAAACTGCAAATGTTCAATTAACCCTTTACCCCATCGCCTGTTTCTTTACTAAGCAAAAATAGAAACGTCCCACCCTATTACAGGGAACTTTTCTTGAAAGTTATAAGGTTGATGGTAGTAAACCCTATACAGAAAATGAAGTTTATTCATTTTTGAATCCATCAGTTGACCTCGTATTGCTGAGATAAAAACGTTTCGAGTGATGTAATGAAGAAGTTGGTAGGGGTCAAAATAAAAAATCTGAATAAATGTTTGTTTTTTAAAAAATGTTTAGTTGATTACTGAATTGGATTGTACGCGATTACAAAGGTCTGTGATGACTCACCGTGTTAACTAGCCGTTCCGGTGGCTGGAAAATGACGTAGACGTAAGTGCGTTAACGTGCAGTAGTGGTCAGATCTGACGGAAGAAAAACGGGGTGACTAAGGCGAAAACGACTGTGAACAGTCCCAGCCTGATGGTACCGGACCGCAAGCCTCTGTTTGGTCTTTCGATAGCAACCGAACCAGCGGGCGACGTCAATGGCCGTCATTGCCTGATTTCTTTCAACTTCAGACGAGCGTGGCATGATGCAAGGATTGAATTCATATGGTGTTTTTCATTTTTTATTAGCATATGTGGTGTGTATTGTACGACGGTGACATAATTGCTTTATTGAAACGGGTGTACCGTGCACGTTCAAAACGTGCAAATCATGATTCCGTTACGTTAACGGTTTTTATCTGTGTTATTTTGTGAAAACTTTACACATGATGTGTAACTCCAACTAACCAGTATCCCACAAGTACATTAACTTAATGTATAACTTAAATAACGTCAGAGATATGTCCGTTCAAAACATGGGACGTTTCTATTTTTGCTGAGTATAGTTTTGAAGACAGTTGACCACTTAAAGTAGGTTGAAAGTAAAACAGAATGCGCCTTAAGGGTCTTCACTGTTTGTCATAATGCAAAACATTGACAAAAACAACCCTTAAAAGTCAGAAATGGACTAGACTAAAAATGGAAATTGGAATTGTCCATTTAAATTAGTTAAGCCACAATCGGCAAGAATATTTATGAAATACTTCTTATGATACATTTTAATTTCTGTACAAATTTGAAAATATATTATTTTACATGGCAAAATATATTCAATTTGCTAAAAGGCGCTTTTCTTAGGGGAAAGGTTGATAGGAAAACGTCTTGTGACAAACCTGTTTATGTCTTAGCAGCTTATACCACTATGAACTTGGTTCACTAGCACCATATCCACTTCACATCCGGGCAAAATTTGGAACAGAACTGCCCAAGTAGCCTTTTCCCCCTCTCTCGTAAGCCAGTGCTTTAAGATTAAGTAATTTCTTACTTTCGCTTTGTTGCTTTCGTTCTTTATCTTTGAGACATATTCCTCTTGAATGTCAAGTCCAAAAGCTACAGATTCCCATTCGCTACCAATCATCCCAGCCAGACGTTGAATATCTCTGTCTGTGACAGTGTCGGGTACTGGTTGAATCCACTGTTTATTTACAATATCCATGTCATGAAAATGTATTTCCTTTGAGTTAAAACATCTCTGCTTTCCCTGCTCTGCAAGGTCATGGAGGTGGATGCAGTGGGATCCTTTGAGACATTTCACGGCAGTTATGTCTCTGCTTGATATACTTGTACCATTTTGCCGAATGTTGTTTTGCTGCATGCAGTGATCTATCATCTTTTCAACCTGCTTTCTAAAGTTGATGGCGTGTTGTGCATTGAAATTGTCGGACATTTTGACTACTCTTATTTCAATATTTGTATCAACATATTCTACAATTCCAATGTGGTCGTTTTCCAGTTTGAACATTGCAATATCTGCGTTCAACATTCGTTTTCCTTGGTAATGAAATATTGGTATTTCATTGATCAAAGCTGCCAATATTCGGTGGAAAATCGTTTGTGCAATATAACTATTGTTTAATGTGTATGCTAAAGGAATTGTCTGTAGTTCTGACCTGAGCATTGAGTTGGCGGTTGTCTTATTTTGGCCGAAGCGCTGTAGAAGACTAGGGACAATGAAATATCCTGCTTTAACTTTACAAGATTCATCGGCGACCGGAAAAGGCTTTACAATAATGTGAAAGTTAATGAGAACTTTCAGTAACATTTTTTTGTATTCAAGAAATCCGTCGTCTGTGTCATTCCAAACAATCTGAATCAAGTTGTCTTGAAGCACTGCTTCATCACGTAGTGATTTCAGTGCTGGTCTGAGTTCGGCTATCTTTCTGCAGCGCTTCTCGGCAGTAACAAGACGAATGAATGCGTCGATAATCCACTGCGGGTCTAAGATGACAAAGTCCGATATTTCCCCGTCATCAAAGTACACGAGGTTTCCTAACATGTGGTGGATCTTAAGGAAAGCTCTTATTTCTTCCATGTTATTGATAGGAACTGTACTTTCTTTGTCAATATCCAAGATCTTGTTCACTGTAATACATTTTTGTGGTGATGTTCTTAACGCAATTTCGAGCGGAATCCATTTAACGGGCATTTTAAGTATGTCGTACCCTTTTTCCAAATACTGAATCCTTTGTTTCAATTTTTGTATATCTTCCCTGGTTGGATTGAAGTTGTCAATTACAAAGTCTTCAGAATCTATATTACACTGCGTCTCCGTACCGTCAAAAAGTTGTCTCATCTGCTCAAAACGTTCATCAATTTTTTTCTGTTGGTCTTCTTCACGGCCTGTCAGCTTGTCCTTATGCGTTCCGACCAGAATCACCTTCGGGTAGCCCTTTTTGCAACCAACAGCAGTGTGTATTGAATGGATCCAACATTTGCAATAAGACAGAGCATCTACTGGGTCACATAGAGTTTTCTGTTTTGTGCAGTTTTGATCTTGTATAACATCAGCCGGTTCTGTGCTTATGTCAAACACAAAAATATACACAGCTCTTTCACTGTGGAACAATTGGTGTATAGAATAGTATTCACATTGGCCACCGTAGTCCCAAATATTGACTGTGTTAATCTTACAGGGGTGTTTGCTGGATCGCATGACATCCTGAAACGTGACCATATCATTCATGGCCGAATCAGAACATGTTTTTATCTCTTTTCGATACGTTTCTTCTTGCAGGTCACTTGGCATCAATTTACTGCTTTCTGTCCTTGTGGACAGGATGTCTACAGGACTTGTCTGCTCATCTAAGTTTTCATCTTCCGACTCGCCTGCATTCTCTCTAGACTGTGCATTGTATATTCGCTCAGCGCCCTCGCGAGCTCCAACAGGATTTTCAGTGATATTCAAATCTTCTGAAAATGCTACTTTGCAAACATTGATGCCGTCTGTACTGTGAAGTCCTTCCAATGACTGTTCTTGTAAATTCCGGGCAAGCGACGTTTTCCCAACATGTGGAGGCCCTATTATTGAGACACGTGTGAAACTTGACGTCTCGGAGCCACTTTCGAGTGCATGTGTGTACATTTCAATTGTTGAACTATCAAGTCCAGTTAGCTCGGTCGCAACATCTGTAAAACAGATCATAGAAATATAAGCTACAAACTATAAAAAAAAATCAACCTGATTTACATAAGATATGTAGCACCTGTTGACAATGTTTGTTGTATTGTATACTGATATTAACTCTTTCATATTTCAGGATAACGATCAAATCGGAAAACAATCTCCTTAATCGTCCCCAAGAGAACGTCCTACCTATCTTGGGCTTAATTGTCATAGGCAGCATTTTTGTTTATTAGAATCAGATTATCCCCTCTGACAAGAACTAAAAGGCAGGCATGTCGGAGGTTTTGATCCAATGCGCTGCTTTGCAACGAATGTGATTTACAGACATCATCTTCCGGAAATCGTCATCTCATTTCAGTATCCCTCTCATAATCGGCGCTGTATGACCAATTGTGTGCCCATTGCCGTTAACCCCAACTCACCAATCCATCTTGGTTTGTGACAGAGTAACTCAAACCTCAGAATTCGATCCGAACTGGCTGACAATGTTTTAATACTGGGTACGCGATTTACAAGGGGTAAAGTAACATCAAATTAGTTTTAAGGACGATCAACTGATCACTAGTAAACGCCCATATGCCTCTCAAAGTAGACTAGATAATCAACAACTGAGAAAACAAAAGAAAAGAAAGACTTGCCCTCGGCCATTGTATTTGACGTATCAGTTTCTCTTAACTCGTCCTGATGTCTGTCAACAGCAACTTTTGGCTGAAATGATAAAAAAAAAAACCTCAATTAGAAAAACGTTTAAAACTGAACTAAACTGTGTTGTAAAACATGAATGCACCAACGTATGCTAGGCAAAACATACATGAACACTTTATCAGTCTATCACTGGCCTTTATGCAAAAACTTCAAATGTAAATTTTAACTCTGTTTGAAATATACTCATTACATTTGCAAGCAGTATAGACCGAGATAAGAGTACTCCTAAAGGAGCCCTCTGATCAAAGTCTGCAGTAACTAAAAAGACCCACGGGGGACCCAATAACCCACAAGGGTTGCGTAGGGGACTAGGTAAAAGACAGGCGCGTGACAGGCATAAAGCAAATAAGAACAAATTTACAGGCAGAGGCAGGCGTCGGTTAGATTATATAGTGACCAACGGGCCGTGACCTACCTGGCTGATACCTGGTCGATATGGGTGATGGTGTGTTGCACAGGGTTTGCAGAATTTAATCTGGTAATCACTGTTGATTATATATGATTACGAAAGAATAATTACAAACTGACGAGATTTTGTTTTTGATAATGAACAATTGAAAACAAAATTAAATAAAAAAAAAATCTTAAATTTTTAATTTTTTTTATTAAAAATCCCTAGGTTAATTATACCTAATAGTAAATGTAATAGCTAATTTTTTCGAAATGGCAAACCACATAATTTTGCTAATGATAAGATAGCGAACATTGATAGGCAGGCAATCAATAGGGAGTGCAGACGAGCATTAAACTAAGAACAACTTGGCAGGCGCTGGTTAGATTATATAGTGGCCAGCTAGCCGTGACAGGCAGGCAGTATTAAAATAAGAACACATTGGCAGGCACTGGTTAGATTATATAGTGGCCAACGAGCCGTGAAAGGCAGGCAGTATTAAACTATGAACAAAATAGCAGGCGCTGGTTAGAATATATAGTGGTCAGCGGGCGGTGACAAACCACGCTGGTATTACAAGGCAATAATGAATGACTTTCGTTCTGCAATCTGATTCAGTAACCTGCCATAATTAAAACACTTGTTTCTTTTAAATATTACAGTAAGATACTAAGCTTAGTTATAATAGTTATATATTTATTATTTATTTTTTTAAAAAAAAAAAAAAAAATTGGTTAAAAAAAACCAAGTTTATAAAATTTAGAAATTACCTATTTAAGTAATTAAATTTTAATCATATTTTTGAATTTGCACAAATAATGATACTAATACTAAGCTAACGAACGGTCTTGCTTTAAGAGGCCATCATCTTCAATATCAGAAACTTTTTATCAGATTAACAGATAGCAATGTCGCATCAAAATAATCAATCAATCATTCAATCAATCAAAATCAATCAATCAATCAATCAATAAACAATCAATCAATCAATCAATCAATCAATAAACAATCAATCAATCAATCAATCAATAAACAATCAATCAATCAATCAATCAATAAACAAACACACAAACAAATAATATACAAAAATAAATAAATAATTACAGAAATAAATAAATTAATTAATTACAGGTCATTTTGTGCTAGGTACACTTCTTTACCTTTTATTGGTTTAAAAATTGATTGGATTTTCTAAGTACTGGTGTGGAATTTTTTTTAAACAGTTTTACACGGTAAGGGAAATACTTTTGGCTTAAATTTTTCTTTTCAAAAAATGGGACTCATGAAAGCAGGGTCCACGTCCCGAGTCCCGGATACACACGTTTATAAAACATAAACAGTGTGTAACGAATGCTTTCATCTTTTTCTTAAAACAATTTTTCTGCATCAGATTGCAGAAAGAAAGTCAATCATTATTGCCTTGTTTTATTTATTTCTTTATTTCTGTCTCTTCTTTGTACATCAAAATTACATTACAGTTCATGCAAGTTACAGTTTCACATGTATGTACAAAGTCATTCATTATTGAATTATAAGAGACGATCACAGTTATTCATGATACATAGCATAATCATAGGAACAAAATATAGTATATACAGAAGGTAAATGCACATATCACCTTTTAATGCTGCACACTAAACTGTTACAGTGTAAGCATTTAGTGTGTTTAAAAAAAATTACTAAGATCAAGTTCAATAAAGCTAACGACAGCAATAGAAGGCCAACAAGCCACACAATGAAGTGTTTGTTGTTTTTTTTTTGTTTTTTTTTAAAAAAACAACAAAATCGAATATTACCTCAAGCCAGACTTGGAGTAAACTGATTAAAAGGTGATATCTACTAGATGTAAAAAAAAATGAAATGTTCTAGAATAATGACGTCATTATATACAATAAAAGGTAATTGATTCAATAATATACTGATTAAATATAAACTAAACAACATGTTTGGTAAATGAATACATGTTTTAAGAAGTGTACAAGAGACTTGAGCGCCTCCTTAAAATTAAAAAGCAGGATTTGGCAGCCATACGTACAATTGATGGACATGAAAATATAAATATGAGTTTATCACAGTTACTTTTCAGTTCGAAACCCGCATCGATCTCTGATGCTTTGCTATATAAAACATTTCTAATATCTGTATATTTTGGACAGTCTGTAATTACATGCAATTCATTTTCAACTTCAGTTATACAAAACGGACATACTCTTCTTTCAACATCTAGTCGTTCATATCTCCCTGTCTCTAGACGCAGGGGCGCAACACCACAGCGAAACTTAGCAAAAGCACTCCGATGTTTAGACGGGATAATCATTTTTACATAACATTCTGGTAAAATTTCATGCTTGAACAATGCATAAGTACGCAATTTATTTCCACCATTTCTGGACATAGACTGCTTCCTTGTTATTGTGTTGCTCCACTGTGTTTTAAATCTAGATAATGCATTACATTTTAATTTATTTACTAATGCATGTTTATTTATGACAGTATCAATCATACAAAACTCATTGCAATTTAGGTCACGAAATATTTTACATACATTAAAATTCCAATTTTTACATGATCTGTTTGCTTTAGCATGACAGTATAGAAATATACGTTTATTAATTCGTTCAGAGCTCATATTACAGCATCTAGACCAATGATTTGCTACAGCATTAAACTGTCTGACTGAGACCGGGTCCCACCCCATATCTCCTATTACTGCTGCAGTAGGTGTGTAACGTCCTACTCCCAGGTAAAAGCGCATTGCACGATTGTGCACTGCTTCAATGCAAGAAAAAGTTTTTTGTGCCCCAAACAGCGGCTCCATAACTAATGACAGGCCAAACTGTACTATTATAAAGTTTGGTATATACATTATGTCATAGGGTGATATTAATTATTTCTGGAGTTTATTACATTTTTTCATTAAATTGGGTGTGTTTGTTGTTATTTCCATTCCCTTTAATTCTCATAATCCCTAGTCCAAATTATTATTTTCTAACCTTAACAGTCAAAGGGAACTAACCACTTCTTGCATGCTAGTTTGTAATCACGTGATATGTCATTCCGGTCACTTCGGTCATTTAAATTCTTCAGACAGCCATCTTTATTTTGAGCATAATAAATATATTTATATCTGGATATTATTCCATTAGCCAGGTAACCATTTTCATTATTTAGTAACTTGAATAATTAGGTTTATATTATTAGTATCGTTATAAGTTTTGATTATGTACAGGTTCAACTTATATGCTAAGCAGAAGTTGTTTACCCATTTGTATGTACATGTTTGTTTACATAATCAGATGTCAATTTGTAATGTTTATGCTTTGTACTTATTATTGTTTTTAATTCTGTAGTAGATTTCTTTCATACATGTTGAACTCCAGTCATCGAGACAATAAATTATAAACGTTTCGGGAGTGTTGCTGCTTCATTTTCAACCAACTTCACCCAGCCGTGGGCTGAGGCCCGGTCGGGGTCACCCTGAGAACCCATAAGAACCCAAGAGCTCTACGAAACTGGCGCCCAACGAATCAGGATGACGAGGTTTATTTGACATTGTGCTAAGGTGCTGCTTCGATTACTGTGACGACAGTATTCTTCAACGATCAGGAACGGAACAGGCCGTTTTTCAGAGACCAGCTGGACTTTATAATTCAACAAAGTGATAGTTTATTCTTTTCGCGTTTGGTGCACCCAAGGGATTTTGTACTTGTTACCCGGGATTGGATTTACCCGTGATAGTTACGACAGATATTCAACTACAGTGACAGTGACAGTATTTGTGTACACAGATTACAGAGTGAGTGTGTTGACATTCAGGTGTGTGTTTGTGTGTGTAGTGTGTTTTGTGTTTATAGTGGAAGTGTGTTACATATAGTAATAGGAAATATTGTGATTAGTGTTATAGTTTTGGATTTAGGATTTACGGTGAGTGGGTTTGTTTATTTTTGAACAATTGTGTTGATATTTCATTATACTATTCACTGACCTAGATCCTTGAATGTGTAACAAGGTTTATATGCACGAGATTATATATCTTTAGCATTTCATTGATTGATATAGACTTCATTATATTATATTTTAGATATTAATTTTTATACTGTGTCCGTTACAGGCCTGTGTTTTGATATCTTTCTGGTGACAGGGGTTCTGTTGTCAGAAAGCTGTCGGCTTATTTCTATATTTTTGTTGTTTATTTTCCATTTAGTTGTATGTTACTCTGTTCTCAAGGTTCCATTTGTTGTGATATGTTGTAAAAGTTTATTTTTCATTTTTGCGTACTTAGTTAATCGCCGCTAAATCTGAATAGTTTACAAACTGTAATCTCTCTTTTTCATTTCGAGTAGGACAAATCCTAGTAGACTAGTCGATAATGTTACCTGTACGGATATGAAAGCGCGATAGCGTAGGGGTTATGCCACCCGCTTAGCTCCCCTAATATCGTGAGATCAAACCCGGGTAGGCGCACATATTTTTTTTTCTCGATTTTTTTTTTCAGATTTTATTTTCCTCTTCCTAAAATATTTTTTCTGAAGTGACCTGTTCTGCACAGTTATCAGTTTTGCACTAGATCTTGCATGTACTAACCAATCATTGATATTAACAATGCTATGTACATAAAGTACAGTGTGACCATAGTTAGCCATTTACCCAGTCGAAGGTGTTGTTTATATGTATAGTTGTGGATCGAGATCGAGATTATATATGCAATACAGAAAACAGTTTGGATCCTGATCAAGGGAGTTACATAGGTATTAATTGAAACGTTTAGCCCATGTTCTTTGTTGTTTACTTTATATACAAACGTTATCGATCGAAGCGTATTCAATAATCGGTAAATTTGGACGACACATATTACCGTGCCGCTATAGCTCAATCGGGAGCGCGTCTGCTTTGGAAGCATAACGTTGCGAGTTCGATACTCAGGCCTGACGTGCGGTTTTTTTTCTTGAGGAGTACACTACAGTCAAGCCAGGATAAAAGGAAACTAACTACAGGTTATTTTGGGTAGTTATATGTAATGTAGTGTAGTATATGGTAACGTTGTGTAGTGTTTTTTTGTAGAGTTAGATTTTTTTGTTTGGATCCAAACGTGTTTGATGTTTGTTTGAATTTATCTACACTTCAGTACAGATTTTGCTGCAGTCATACACTTAACATATTGTATCATATTTCAACAGTTATAATTTCAACATTTGATAAATTTGTGGAGTGTCAAAGTTATCTGTGACAGTACAGTAGAACTTGTGTATAGTTCGACATGGCACATCAAATATCGGAACGAGAATTAAGGAAAATAGAAAGAGAAAGAAGAAAGGAGGATGAAGAAATATTAAGAGGAGAAGCAACAAGACAGAAACAAGAGCGCCTAGCTTTTCAAAAGGAGCAGAAGGAGCAATTAAGGAAAGAAAAAGAGAAAATGGAAATTGAGCTAAGGAATATGAAAGAACAGATAGATATGGTTTGCCAGGAGAGGCAAGGAACAAGGAGACAACATTTTTACGACAGAGCGTTATTAGAAGGAAGAAGCAACAATGATGACTTAGTGAGCAGATTAGATGACCGCAGAATGGATGCCGATAAAACGTCAAGCGAGAAATCTACACATACTGATAGAAGATACAAGATTAGTCACAAGGAACAGGAAAGAATGGACATTGACAAAGAGTTGGAGAGAAGAGCTGAAAGGAGAATTATAGAAGAGCAAAGAAAGGACACTGCTTTGATTGACAAGAGCACTGCAGTACTGGAAAGAACAACAGTTAGACAGGAGAGACTAGAAAAAATATTATTGGAGATAGAGGAAATTGAGAAAAGGAAGATGGACCTCATAGAGCTAGAAAGATGTGAATTTGAGTCAGATCCAGTAGATGAACACGGTAAAGATAAAGGAGAATACAGGAACGTGGTAGAGGACTTTGATTTGGGGAAGCCAAGAGTTAGAATTTCAAGTCAAGATCGAGAATACAGGATGACTACAACCCCTGGTGTTAGAAGACGATACACTCAGGATGAAATGGAGGAATGTGGAGTTGAGAAAGCACTTACGTCCAAAGGATATAAGTACAATCAGAAAGAATTCGAAAGAGAAATGTGGGACAATATAAGGTTTGCGAGGAGTTGTGAAGAAACAGATAGAAACACAATACACGAAAGCACTCGAGTTGCCTATGCACATCAGGAGAGTGAAGAGAATAGCGAAGATGATGTCTGGCTTACACGATCGCGTGTTGATGACAGTATAGCTTTGGAACGCTATGGTGAGAAGAACGTAGGAAACAGATATGGAGTAGAAGATAGGAAAAGAAGAAGTTCTAAACATGGCGTCGATGTACGCATGTCTAACCTCGTACCTCGCAGGTCATGGACTGAAGATAATAGGAAGGAAAGGACTATTAAACAGGAAAGTCCAGACAGAGAGGATGGTTTAAGACACGATATTAAAACTGAAGATAGGACAATTTACGCATCAGGATATGAAACAGATGACGAAATTGATATAATCAAGGACAGAATTGAACAAATGAGGATTTCAAATAAAAAGATGGAGGAGAACATGTACACTATGAAGCGTTTGCGGGAAAAGAAAGAGATAGAATTACATGAGCAAGAGAGACTGAGAAAGGAAAGAAATAGATACAAGCTTATGGAGTTGAAGAAGGAGGAACACAAACTAATTGACAAACAGAAGCATTACAGAGAGCAGTTAATAGATATGACTGACAAATTGGAGGCACCAGACAGAGTTACAGATGACAAAGGAATGTTGTATGAATCCCAATATTCTCCAGGAAAATACTTAGTAAGGGAGAACATTTGTCAAGAGAAACGTCAAGAACCAAGGATATCAAAACCTCCTACATTGCCTATTCTTTCTGAAGAATTATTTGAGGAATGGAAAGCTCAAGTGCAAGTCCTCGTAGATTCCAGAATATATCCAAAGGAAACGCTTACCTATGCCATCAGAAATTGTATCAGCAATTCATCAGGAGCAATCCGGAAGATCTTGCCTACGATTCCATTAAGTTCTACAGCAGGTGACATACTGAGTAAGTTAGAAAGTCTGTATGGTGACAGAAGATCAGGGGAATCGCACTTAGCAGAGTTTTATAGAGCAAAACAATTGCCGGAGGAAACCATAGCCGAGTGGGGATTAAGACTGGAAAACATCATTCAGAAAGCACAAAACAAAAGTCAGATAGATTTGGAACAGAAAGACCAGATGCTTAGGAAACGGTTTTGGAAGTACCTGTCGAACGAAAAGCTGAAGCTCAATACTAGAATGTCATTTGAGAGATGTTCGTCGTTCGAAGAACTCTTGAGAGAAGTCAGAGTCGAAGAAAGAGAACTCAATACTGAGAGTGATACATCTGATAGACACTCAGAATCAGCAGTTGAACACACAAATGTCTACCGTGAGCTTTTGGAAAGAGTGGACAAATTGGAAGAAGACGCTCATAGGAAAGATAATAAAGATCAAGAAAGAGGAGATTGGAAATATCGTGATAAAACCAATGAAATTAGAGGACGGTATGATGGAAGACGCGATTGTGATAGAGATAGATGGAGAGAAGGATATGATGGAGGAAGATATGACAGAGGAAGGAGTAGATATAGGAGATATGACGATAGAAGATATCATTATGGAGATATAAGATATAGAGGATATGATGAAAGGAGATATCAGGATGGATACAATAGATATGGAAGATATGACAATAGAAGATACCAAGATGGTGACAGAGGATATAGGAGAAGGGAAGATAGCCGTGAAAGAAGGGACTATGACCGACATGGAGAAAGACAAAACTCAGACAGAAATTGGAGAGATAGGACAGACGAAAGTGGAAGTAGAGGATACAGAGATGATGGAGGACGACAAAATGAATATCGTAGAGATAACGATAAAGAAAGATACGATAACAAAGAGAGGAATTCTGACAAAGATCAGAAGCACGAAGAAACGGATAAGAGAAATAATGACCACGATAATCGGAAGAACAAAGATTATCAGAATGGAAACAAGGAACACGATAGGAGTTCGAGGTACAATAGAGATCGAGATCAAAGAGACTCAAGAGATAACAGAAGAAGTCAAAATGTTGGTAAAACAGAAGAGTCAGACAAAAAGACCTATGGAAGAAAGGAAGGTCAATCAAACCAGTAACTGTCTCAGTTGAAGGGCAAACTGGGGACAGTGAGACGAAGAGCCCTACATTCAGATTAACTGATCATATCATGGGAGGAAATAATGTTGCCAATATCATATTGGAAGGCCAAGAAACTACAGCAGTTATTGATACTGGTTCGGTAGTTACTACGATTTCGGAAAGTTTTTACAACAGTTTGAAGAATAAGCCTACATTACAACCACTTTCTAATTTCAAATTAAAGTTAACTGCCGTCAATGGACAAACCGTACCATACAATGGATACATAGAAGCTCAGATAGCTGTACCTTTCATGAGTGACAAAACATTTAATCTACCGATTCTGGTTGTTCCAGATTCAAGGAGTAACAAGAAGGATCCTGCTATTGTCGGTACAAACTTCATCAGAATATGCAAGTCAGAAGTATCTACAGAGAACACAAATATTCCAGAAGCATGGAGTACTGCTTTTCACAGCTTAGTTGATACAGTGGGTACTGTTAAGACAACCCAGAGAATAAAGCTACAGCCAAATGAAGTGAGAACAATCACAGGGTTTGTAAGGAAAATACGATCAGTAGACGCTTGTGTCACGGAAGTTGGTGAAGACCCTTGTTCGTCTCGCGTTAATGTTTGTCCCAGAGTGGTCAAGTTGAATAAACCGGGAAATACTGCAAGAGTTCCCGTGAGAATCTTCAACATGTCAACGAAGCCATTATCAATACCTCCGAAAACGAACATCTGTGACTTAAAAGAAGTGGATGTTTTGAGAGATGGACTACTACATGATGATAATGATGAAGAAGAAACGATAGGGATGAGACAGCAAAAGGATTCAGAGGACGATGGCAAAGACAAGATAGAAGTCGATTTAGAGGACACTTTATTAACAGCAGAACGGAAAGAGGAAGGGAGAAATTTCTTAAATAGATGGCACCACATATTTTCGAAATCACCAACTGACTTAGGAAATACTAATCTGGTCGAGCATGAGATACATCTTATTGACGACAAGCCATTCAAAGAAGCAACCAGACACATTCCGCCAGCTCTTTTCAACGAAGTTCGTGAACATTTAAAAGACATGTTGGATTGTGGAGCTATAAGACAGTCAAATTCGCCTTATTCGTCCAACATAGTCATTGTGCGGAAGAAAGATGGAACAATAAGATTCTGCATTGATTATCGGAAACTGAACCAGCGCACCATCAGAGATGCATACTCTATTCCAAGAATCGAAAATACTATTCATTTACTTTCAGGCTCAAAATATTTTTCAAAATTGGACTTAAGATCAGGCTATTGGCAAGTGTCAATGAAGGAAGAAGACAACGCCAAAACTGCATTCTCAGTAGGACCATTAGGATTTTATGAAGCAAATCGCATGCCTTTTGGGTTAACAAATGCCCCAGCCACGTTTCAGAGACTCATGGAACGTTGCATGGGAGAGTTACATCTTCAAGAATGTTTGATATATCTAGACGATATTATCATATTTTCGGAAACATTCGAGAAACACCTGAAACGGCTGAATTCTGTATTTACGAAATTAGAACAGCACAACTTGAAATTGAAAGGATCAAAATGCGAATTCTTCAAATCGAAAGTGATATATCTTGGACATGTAGTTTCAGAGGAAGGAATAGCAACTGATCCAGAAAAAACAGAAGCAGTAAAAACGTGGCCTATTCCAAACTGTACGAAGGACGTCAGGAAATTTTTGGGTTTCACAGGCTATTATAGAAGATTCATCAAGGGATATGCTCGGATCGTCATACCACTTAGTGATCTTTTGGTTGGTCATTCTACCAAGAAACAGAAGAAGAAAAAGAAAGCATCAGAAAAGGAAACACCGTTTGTTTGGGGACTATCTCAACAAGAGGCTTTTGACACCATCATAGAGAAATTGGTCAAACCACCTGTATTAGCTTATGCCAATTATCAGCTACCATTCAAGTTGCACACTGATGCATCAGGATCAGGGTTAGGTGCCGTACTTTACCAGCACCAAGGAGGCAATGACAAAGTCAAAGAACATTCTGCTTTGTTTTCAGTCTGCTTTAAGCTACCGTCTACTAAGATATAGAGCCTAATTTCTAATGGTGAATATTCATGTGAAGTGGAACTATTCTCTTTAGTGGAAGAATAAATTAAATGTGTTAAAAAATGAGCATCTATGGAGTTAAGGGTTAAACATGTATATGTTCACAGGAACTTATTTGAAATCTACAATTCATGAAAGTTTACAGCATTCTAGAGAGTTGTTTCATCATCTAAGCTAAATGTCCTGTCCATAGACAATTACTAAGAGGCTAAGAGTTGAACAGTTTCAGTGTGGAACTTTAATCTTTTATACCAGAATAGTGTCTTTTTATACGCTAAATTATAAAAGTATTTAAATAAAGAAACACTACTCAGTACTCAGTGTATGCAAGAAATACAAGGATATGTACATGTAAATACTAACTATATCATGTCAGATATGAAATGTTTTGCTGTTCTTTTTTTCCAGTTTAAAATGTTGTCTTCAAGGTATAAAGTCAAGTTTAAGCTTTATTGTAGACAGTTTTCTTTCAAGCAGTGCATTAAGTATAGAGTTATTTCCCTTTTATAGCATACTCTTGCCTAAGTTCATCTTTGACTTTGAATGTCTTGTCCGTAGATACTTTTTTAGACTCATTTCAATGGCATAATAATTTAACTTGTTTTATAGGAATGTTCGTCAAATTATATTGTTATAACAGATACATCATTAAATAGTATAAATTGTGTTGTTTGACATGTTATTACAGGATATAACAAGAGCGTGTCCCAGTTACACGAATGCCCCCGATGATACAGGGAGGGGAATCCAGACTATCAAACGTAAAAGTTAGAGAGCTGAAACTGTAGTGGAGCGCCATTTTGAGGACATCAAGGGCCATTACTCCAAAGGGCCTAGCATAAATTGGTGCCGCTGGTTATCCAAATTGGTCTCCATTTTATGTCAACGAACATTTTCAGAAAGTTTGGTGATGATCAGATGAAAAGCAATGTGTTTGTGAAACACAAATGCCCCCAGCCAGCATCATGTTCTGTAATGTAATGCTTATTTGCAAAAGTAGGTCAAAAGTCATGGTCGTAGGGTAAATGAAACATTGGCATGGTTGGAGAAGTCTTAACACAAGAAACCTATAAAGTATGGAAGCTCTATGCCTACTGGTTCAAATGTTATAGGCGTATAAAGATTTATACAAATAAAGGTCAAAGGTCAAGGTCACAAGGGCAAAAACGTATGTATGGTTGGAAAGGTCTTGACACAAGAAATATATAAACAAAATATGAAAGCCGTAGGCCTACTGGTGCAAATGTTATAGCCATTTAAAGATTTCAACAAAAGTAGGTCAAATGTCAAGGTCACAAGGTCAAAAAGTTTTGTATGGTTAGAAAGGGAAAACATATGTCAAGTATAAAAGGCCAAGGTGCAAAAATGCAAAAGTTATATCCAAGGTTAAGGCTTTTGGTTAAAGTTTGATTAAATAGGTCAAAGATCGAGGTCAAGGTCACATGGTCAAAGATGTTGGTATGGTTGAAAAGGTCTTGACACAAGAAATATACATACAAAATATTAAAGCCCTGGGCCAACTGGTGCAAATGTTATAGCCATTTAAAGATTTTTACAAAAGTAGGTCAAATGTCAAGGTCACAAGGTCAAAAAGTTTTGTATGGTTGGAAAGGTCTTGCCATGAAGAATACACATGCCAAGTATAAAAGGCCCAGGTTCAAAAATACAAAAGTTATAGCCAATGTTAATGTTTTTGGTTAAAGTTTGATTAAATAGGTCAAAGGTGAAGGTCATGGTCACATGGTCAAAGATATTGGTATGGTAGGAAAGGTCTTGACACAAAACATATACATACAAACTATTAAAGCCCTATGCTAACTGGTGCAAATGTTATAGCAATTTAAAGATTTTTACAAAAGAAGGTCAAATGTCATGGTCAAGGTCAAAAAGTTTTGTATGGTTGGAAAGGTCTTGCCATGAGGAATACATATGACAAGTATAAAATGCCCAGGTGCAAAAATGCAAATGTTATAGCCAATGTTAAGGTTTTAGGTTAAAGTTTGATTAAATAGGTCAAAGGTCAAGGTGGCATGATCAAAGATGTTGGTATGGTTGGAAAGGTCTTGACACAAGAAAAATACATACAAAATATGAAAGCCCTTGGCCTACTGGTGCAAATGTTATAGCCATTTAAAGATTTTTACAAAAGTAGGTCAAATTTCAAGGTCAAGGTCACAAGGTCAAAAAGTTTTATATGGTTGGAAAGGTCTTGCCATGAGAAATACACATGCCAAGTATAAAAGGCCCAGGTTTAAAAATGCAAAAGTTATAGCCAAGGTTAAGGTTTTTGGTTAAAGTTTGATTAAATAGGTCAAAGGTCAAGGTCACATGGTCAAAGATGTTGGTATGGTTGGAAAGGTATTGACAAAAGAAATAAACATACAAAATATGAAAGCCCTGGGCCTACTGGTGCAAATGTTATAGCCATTTAAAGATTTTTACAAAAGTAGGTCAAATGTCAAGGTCAAGGTCACAAGGTCAAAAAGATTTATATGGATGGAAAGGTCTTGATACAGGGAAGACACATGCCAAGTATAAAAGGTCCAGGTACAAAAATGCAAGAGTTATAGCTAAGGTTAAGGTTTTTGGCACAGACAGACGGACGGACGGACAAACCAACAGACATGACAAAAACTATATGCCCCCGAATCGTAGATTCTGGGGGCATAAAAATAATTGACATTTTTTTTTACGAAAATTTGTGATTTAATCCATATTATTACCATTTTTGTTGAAATTTTCTTAAAGAGTATACAATGTACATGAAAGTTCGCTCTTCAGATAAGTAATATCATAAATTTTCTATTTAGGGGCCAATTCTATAAGAAAACTGTCCATAAATGATGTCTAAAATGTTAATTTGCTAGTTTCACAATGATTGTCCTGTCCGTAGAAAATTTGTTCTCAAATACATCAGTTTCGAGAACCTTAAATATTTTCGCTAACTTTTGGTCTATAGACATACTTTAGGTCTCATTGGAAAGCACATTTCCAGTACATTCACCCACAGGCTGTAATTTGGTTATCATGCAAGTTTTTCAAAAATTACATGAAATGATAATAGGTAGAGGCTTATTTTTTAGAGAAATTCAAACATCAAAATTCGAATAAAATAGCGAAAAATTTATCAAATTACATTTTTTGGGTAAGAAAATGTAGCTCATTTTAAGCTATTTCTGATGGGTTGAAGTGCTGTTTCAAGTTTCATGTTTGGTGATTGAAATTCCTTTTCCTTCAAATAAAGGTATTTGTTTATATTTTTCCTCAATTTGGTTATCTTATCCAAAAAAAAATTCTATATACTTAATTTCTAAGCATGGAAGTTTGCCAATTTTGTAACTATAGTGTTTCAGCAAACTGTTAAACATGAAATAATGTCAAAGTAA
Source organism: Gari tellinella (assembly GCA_922989275.2). Taxonomy (NCBI): domain Eukaryota; kingdom Metazoa; phylum Mollusca; class Bivalvia; order Cardiida; family Psammobiidae; genus Gari; species Gari tellinella. The sequence goes on from OV277872.1 coordinate 9,582,913, forward strand.
GAGACTTCAAAATTGACCCAAAACGTTACAAAAAATTGCATCTGATCTTGACCAAGGCGTTTACTCTACTCAGTTCTGAAAATTATTTACTAATTGGATTTTTGCGAAAGCTGATCTGTATCACACAAAGAAACGTCATGGCATAAAATTAAAATTTCAGAAACGCCTTTCAAAAATCATTCCTTTACAACTACATGCAAATTTCAGATCATTAAACTTTTTAATTTAAGCATGTTTTAATGATCATATATTACGCTGAATGCAAAGTACTAAGGGTAAATAAACTAAGATACGGTAAGTCATTACCAAAAATTGTATTTTAGTTCGGTTATAAAAAATGGGGCGGGGTAGCAAAAACGACCAGTAACCATCGTGGAACAGATGGTATATGAGTAATGCTCTGGGCAAGGTTTACAAACCATCAGGGTCAGAGGTCAAGATCAAAGAGACATGAAAGTGGTATGGGACACTGGGTAACCCTTATGCTGCTAATTACATTGTGATGGGAAAGTTAACACTAGTCTTACAACGTTTTTTACACGTTGTTAAAAAATGTAATTTACTTCTTGTGTCTGACTTCTGATACAGACCCATGTGTGTACCCCATTACAAAATTCAATAATGTGAAATCATTTTTCAATCTTGGACTGTGTACAATAATCACTAGCTAACACTTGCACTTAAGTGGCGGCTTCAAACTTTTACTCCAAAGATACACTTTTGGCACCTATAACTTACAGTGGAGAATCTGTTATTCTTTCCCAATAAACGCGTTTACGCTAAAACTATTATTTGCAGTGCAAACAGTTTGGAGCCAGATCAGGCTTCAAACTGTTTGCCACCAAGATAAACAAGAACTATCAGAATTGTCCAAAAGTTGTTCTTTTCTACGTTTTAGTGCTTTGCGTTTGCGTACGTTTGAGTTTAAACGGGAAAGAATAACACATTCTCCACTGTACCCCATCCACTGAAACAGACTTCTATATTCTAGCAGATGGTGTCTTAAGGCGCATTCTACTTTACTTTCAACCTGCTTTAGCTTCTAAGAAGTAATCTAATTTCAATACTAGAAACAGGCTATGGAGTAAAGGGTAAAGAGCCCAAGACAAGATGAATGTAAAGTAGACACATTCTGTAGATCAGGTTTCTAGCTCACCTGGGAAGGAGCGGCAGAGGCAGTAGTAGGGACAGCTGTCTGCAGTTTCAGGACACTTGAGGTGCTGTTCAGGAATTCCATATTTCTTCTTTCTGTTTCATCCTGGGGTTTAAATTGTACCTGTTGAGGCGTGCCAGCTGATGCCTGGGTCTGGGTTGTCTGGGCACCTGAGAACAAGTAAACAATGCGAGACTCCAGATATGAGGAGTAATTAAAACAATTAAATCTATATTTCTGGTGTCATCACAGGATTCGGTGCTGAAATGAGTGAGAAAATGTTGGATTTATTCAGTTTACAATGGTCACATAGAACAAGATTCTCATTTCATTTGTGACGGAAATGGACGGTATATAAACACTTCTACAGTCTGTGGAAGCCGGCTTTTATAGCCATATTGTCTAAGCGTTTGTCTCGGTTGCCAAGTTAAGCAACGTTCTGCCCGGTCAGTTCCTGGATGGGTGACCGCCAGGGATTACCGTCGGCCCGGTACACGTTACACCTATAACAACGGCATAACTTGTCAAGACGTCCAGCTTAACCATATAATTACACCATACATCCATCTTTTTATACCTTTAGATTTTTTTCACTGAAGAAAATAGAAAAAGCTTCTAAACACTGTAAGAGCAATATCTACGTCATAATTTCACACAACTTGCTCAGAATGATCACCTTGATAAAATCTAGGCAATGTAGTAATATGGATAATGGTAAAAAATTACATGAGTTCCTCGGAACACGTGTCACCATGGAGAAATTACATTTCTCCATGGTGTCACCTACCAGCAAGCATCAGTATAACATTCCAGGGCTGCCATAAGTTGACATAAAGAATCCTAAGATTTCAAAATTTGCATTTTTCAAGTGCGATTTTACGAATCGTACCTTTACCCCATCGTCTGTTTCTAGTTTTGTTGACACGTGGCTGCTTAAAGCAGACTGGAAGTAAAGCAGACTAACGCCTTAAGGCACATTCTGATTTACTTTCAGCCTGCTTTAAGCTACCATGTACAAGAAAAAAATCCAAAGATTTAGGAAAAATCCGGAGAAATGGCAGCCCTGACATTCTCTTTCCATATCTTCAGTAAAACAGAAGAAATCTGCATGAAAAGAAAATGTTTAAAAGGGGAATTACTCTCACAATATTGATACAAGAGTTATGACTTGTGCAATACACTTCCACTTGACAAGCTCTTTCCATAAATGAAGTTTCATCTTAAAAGCTTCAGTAGAACAGGAGTTATGAGGCATGACACAAAAAGCGTGACAGACAGACAGACGTCCATTAAAACTGATAATACCCAATAACACACACGGAATGGAATAGAATTTACAGTTATCTATTGTTCTCTTTACCAAACAAGTGACTTTTATGAGAAGGTTATTAAAACAATCAAAAGCTAAACGACTTTGTACGAGGGGTGTTTCATAATTAATGCAACTTGATCAATAACTTTAGTATAATAAGTGCAAAATGCATGTGTTTTATATCATTCAAAAAAACACAATGGTATACAACGCACGGCAAGATCATATGACTAGATAAGTCACAACACGAACTGAAATGACCCCAAGTCTAGGGCACTGGACCATTTTTGTGTATTGTTGAGGTAAGTTTTCGAACAAATGATGACAATAAAATTGTTATAGCGGCTTTATTATTTGGAATATTTTTACGAAATTTTCGGTCAAATATAATCACACAATAATGCACATACTACAGGGTTAAAATTACATTATTTTATAAAATGATAAAAAATATAGCTCGTGCTGTAAATATCATAAAATATTACACTACTGTTATGTTCAAGGGTATTTATTGAAAGCTAAACCACATTTTGTTGCATCAAAAAGAGGCTATAATTGAAGCTACTGATGTTGATGTTCATGTTTTAAAAATAAAAAAAGTTTCCTTTGAGAACTTATAGTTATATACTTTGTGTGAGAGTATAATTAAAATCCATTGAAAACTTTAATTGCAAGAGTTTAACTCTTTCCTCCCTGAAACTTTCAATGAACAATTCCAGTTTCAATTTTAGTCGAGTCCATTTCTGGCTTTTAATGGTTGTTTTTGTCCATTTTTGGCATTATGACAAACAGTGAAGACCCTGATCAGAGGGCTCCTTTCGGAGCCCTCTGATCTGGGTCTTCACTGTTTGCACAGGACAAGTGTACTATTCACATGTACACTGTTTGAAAGAGCTTGACCAAAGGATCATTCCTGTAAAGTTTTGTTGAAATCTGTAAAGTGGTTACAGGAGAAAATGTCATTTGAAGCTATTGTTAACTTTTTATTTGATTTTACCGAATAGCGAAAATGACCACGCCCTCTGCTTGTAATGTTGTTTGATGGATCAAACTCCTTGAACAAGTTTGAAATTCTGTCCATTGAGAAACATTTTGGTGGAAACCAAATTGAAATTGGCCGATTTGTTTCGGAGAAAAAGATTTTTTCTAGATTGTGTGCATGGCTACCATGGCAACAAGACAAATTACCCAACCCAACTTTTAACAAGTTTTCGTTCCCCCACCCAACTTATGCTTATGATGAAATTTGGTTGAATTTCGGTCAATGGCTAATGAGGAGAAGTTGTTTGAAAATATGGACAGACAATGGACGCCGAACAGGGGACGACGGACGAAGAGCAATCCCAGTAGCTCATCCTGAGCCGTTGGCTCAGGTAAGTTAAAAATGTTAAAGCTAACACTATGTCTTCAAGAAAGTAAAATACTTAAAATGAAAGAAACAACCATCTCATGTTATGAGCAAACACATAAATATAAAGCAATAAAACAAAAGATAAGCAACTCCTCCTAGACATTTATAAGAATGGATTTCAAAGAAAGGATTTCCATATTGCGTTGTGTTTCTCAAGTTTACCCTTTGGTTTTACTATTAGAGTTTCAATATCTGTTTTTTCTGTATTATATTTTTAACAGAAGGTTAATGTCACAAGAGATGGCCAGGTTTTTAATTTTATGTTCACAATAGCTCACCTTGGCACTTCCTGCCAGGTGAGCTACAAAAGAAACTATTTTTGACAGTGGAGGGGTGAATTAAAGGCGTAAAAATGTGTATTTACGGGGTAATGGGTTAAAGCATAATGAAAGTAAAGCAGAAAGCTATTGGAGCTTTCTGCTTTACTATCATCTTGCAACAGCAGTAGCCTGCCTTATAAATGGTTGAATATCATACATGTAAATGATTTACACTTGGCTATGGAGGAAAGGTTTAATACAAAAGGTACTTACTTGTATGTGCTGAGTTGTGTTGTTGCTTTGTCCCTGCTTCTGCAGACTGGGAACCGAAACTGATGTTGATATTTGGTAACAGAATTCGTAAACCTTCTTGCCAATCTTCCATTTTGGAGCAGTCAGTCTGTTTAATGAAAGTAAATAAGTAAAACCACGCTATTACGACCACTAAAATGAAGGCTAATTGATTATATAATAGACAGGTGACAGCTTAAAACAAGGTGACAGCGAAGCAGCTTTCTGTTTCACTGTCACCTTGCTTTAAGCGGTCACCTATCGTAAATATCCTAATAATTAACATAATTTAGTGGTCAAAATAGAGAGGTTTAACCCTTTGACCAGGCATGGATTTACCGGGGCACAGGGGGCAGGTGCCCCCCCCCCCCCCCCCCCCCCGCCCCCCCCCCTCCCCCCCCCCAGCTGGCCTGATTTTTTTTTTTTTTAATTTTTTTTTTTGCTTGATTCATAATTTAGCTGGGTATGGAAGGTCGCATTGGCATAGTCCCTCCGCTGGCCTGCTTGAACTTAACTGGAGCTGCTGCAATGGCTTGTGTCTCTTATCTCGGGCCATCATTTCATGCCTGGTCTGCTGGTCTGTGTTTGAACCCGCAACAGGCCCGTAGTAACAAGGATGGGGGGGGGGGGCAGCAGTGTGCCCCCCTCCCCCAACCAATGCAGGTATGTTTAAACTAAAAAAAACTAGGAGAAGAATTTAATAAGCAAACTTTGCTTTCGTTCTCATCCTAATGTATATTTATGTTTGATTATAAAATATGTACTATTTTGAAATAAAATATGTTTGAACTAACCAACGCAGGCCCGTAGTAACAAGGATAGGGGGCAGGGAAGTATGCCTCCTGTGCCCCCCTCCTCCAACCAAAAAAATAAAAATGCCTGTGCCTGTGCCCCCAAATTGCATATCCTACAGGCCAGTAAATCCAAAATTGCCCCTGTGCCCCCTCAAATCCTCAGTATGCCTGGTCTGTGTTTGAACCCGACACAGGCCCGTAGTAACAAGGATGGGGGGGGGGCACAGCAGTGTGCCCCCTGTGCCCCCCTCCCCCAACCAACACAGGCCCGTAGTAACAAGGATAGGGGGCACGGAAGTATGCCTCCTGTGATCCAAAATTGCCCCTGTGCCCCTGCCCCCCCCCCCCCCCCCCAATACTGGCCTGCTTAAACTTAACTGGAGCTGCTGCAATGTCTTGTGTCTCTTAGCTGGGGCCAACAAATTCTCAGCATGCCTGGTCTGTGTTTAAACCCGACACATGCCCACAGGCCCGTAGTAACAAGGATTGGGGCATGACGGTGTGCCCCCCCCCCCCCCCCCCCCCCCCCCACCTCCTCCAACCAAAAAATATAAATGTCCCTGTGCCCCCAAATAATTTTGCCAATACATGTGTAAGTTAAAGTTACCTAGATCTTTACATAAATGTATGCAAGTATTTTACCTGTTTTGAATGTGCGAAACAATTCAGCGCGCAATCTGTCAAAGGTATTATCCTATATTAAAGAATTTGATATGTTATTTTGAATGGAATATTTACATAGATTTAGAAAGATCTATGTAGTATTTTACCTATTTTGAATGCGAAAAAACTCCTGCCATCAGAACGCACCATTGATCATCTGGGAATAAATTTTTCCAGGGGGTGGGAGGAGGGGGCATGCCCCCGGACCCCTAGTAACAGTGCGCATATGAATAGGAGGGTTAGGGTTAGAGATTAATGGCTGGACGACAACCTTTCACCATAGAATGATTAAAGGGAAATGGACAGCTGGTGATAAATATCTTTTAAATGAAAGATATTGAAAAAAAATCGCCTTCTGCCTTTGAAATTTTGAAAAATAATAAAAAATGAAGTAGTTAGAGCCGTTTAAACTTTGTGATATATGACTGTGCAAGCGACCATGGGGGCCGCCATTTTGTTTACCTGTGTGACGTAACTAAGGCCTTCCGCGACCTTCCGGTTATAGCGAGTCTAACCGGGAATGCCGTAGAGTGCGCGGAATTTACATCGATAACATTAATAAACTGAAATACTGAGAAAAATTGGGCATGTGGAGGAAGGTAAAAACACTTTAGAACTTCAGTGTTACGATTTCGATCCTAAATTATCAGAGAATGTAATATTAGAAGACAGAGACTACGACGGGTCGGGCGAAGAGAAAGCGCATTCGCCGGACGAATTTGCGACTGCAATACTTGTGTATAAATGCCTACAAAGGAGGTTAATACTTGCTGAAGAACAAATGAAATGACGATTGGGTGTCTTGGTGACAATGAGTGCATAGCAGAACCATCAAAATTTCGAGCTATTAGTGCTTAATCCAGCCATACTTGAGCATGGAGGAAGTATACTTCCTCCATGACTTGAGGTAGCGTATATCAGGCAAATATCACGGATACTCTTGATAATATTTGCATACTAGTTGTGAATAAAGGCATCGAAGCCCTGTGACTTTCGAAAAAAGTTTCTCCGATATATTTAGTCTTATCTGTTAATATTTCCGTAAATATTAATCATAAACATCGGCTCCAGAATATCTTCGTTTTTTTACGGGGCTACGACTAAAACACGAGCAGATAAAGACGATAATACATGTGCCGATTTTTATAACATCCAGTCAGAGACAGTGTATAGCCATATGGCTATACACTGTCTCTGCATCCAGTACAAAACGGATGAGGTATTACGTTTTTATTTAATAAAATAAGGGGGATCAAATTATTTTTCTGGTCTGTTATGAATTTTCCGTGACGTTTAACATCGGTTCTGGTCCTCAATCGGACATACATTTTAAGAAAATAGACCATTTTTTCTCGGTATCGCAACATCCGGGAACTTTCGTACATCCAGGTCTCAATCACAGAGTTTCTCAATATCTCATTTGGATCCAAACTGTTGCTGACCTTTAAGTACAGTCAGTTTTGATTCCGATCTGGGTCCTAACTGTTTGTCAGTCTCTCGTACGGATAAAAGTTTCTTCAATGAGCTTTTCAATACATTCAAACCTTAGTTTGGATTTTCAATCACAGAGTTTCTCAATATCTCAGTTGGATCCAAACTGTTGCTGAACTTTTTGCACAGTCATTGACATGACAAATGTGGCATATCAATTTATCATCTAGCAATTGAGACTGGCAATGTCTGATTAAGATCTAAACTGATTAATTGTCTGCTGAACAAAGTATTTGATATTCTGATCTGGGTCAAAACTGAACGCTCTAGATAACGTGACCCGAGTGCTCATTTATTGTATTAATGTCGTTTTTTACTTATCGTTATATATCTTGAGCTTATATAAAGATCTATGAAAATCATAATCGAAACAGATTCAGGACATATTTCAGCAGGCGGCTTTGATCTAGATCGCATTTTATGCTGACATTCATCATCAACCACTAATCAATTAAGCTGCCTTGCAAATTGTACGATATGGACCGGAAATAATTATACACAACCCCTTTCTGCCTAAGACCCCCTCTGTGAAGAAGTAAGAAGCTTTAGGCCCTGCAGGGCATAAATATCCATATTACGTAATCTAATTAGCCGCACTTGCCAAACAGGGTTGTGATTTTAAACACAGGCTAGCAATTTGGCTACTTAAATATGCGATTACACGCCACGAGCCTTTTACCCTGTTTCTACTTCTGAAAATATGTGACCACTTAAAACAGGTTGAAAATACTTTCAGCCTGCTTTGAGCTTTTATCTGCTAAAATATAGAAAATATTTCTTATGATTTTTATTTGTGACAGTATGATATTGAAACTATTTTCTTCAGTATATGAAGGAATTAATTAAAGGCGTTAAAAGGCGTATTTATGGGGGAAAGGGTTACATCAAAACAAAAAAGCCAAGATCTTTAAAAAAAAAAAGAAAAAAAGAATATTGGACAGTTCTAGCTCTTGTTTTGTATTGATCTAGATGTGTATGCTGCTTTTTTAACAAGAGCACCGCAAGCCGGGCACATTATACGCCCGTCAAAACGATCTTAGAATGTAGTCATACCAAAACCCTATCAAGGTAAAAACAAAAGGGGAAGAACCCTGAAAGTTAGGGGTCATATGCTGACCAAGTTTCAAAAGGATGGGAATAAATTTGTTTGAGAAAGAGAGCTACAAACAAAAAAATGCCCGTTTTTGACGATAAAAGGGGCATAACTCTTAAATGTCTGGGGCAATCTTGCTGGTTATGAAGCTTGACCGAGACATTATGGTCATACACATGCTGACAAAGTTTCAAAAGGATTGGAATAAATTTATTTGAGTAAGAGAGCGGACAAATTAAAAAATGCCCGTTTTTGACAAAATAAGGGGCATAACTCTTGAATGTCTGGGGCAATCCTGCTGGTTATAGTACATAACTGAGACATTATGGTAATACACATGCTGACAAAGTTTCAAAAGGATTGGAATAAATTTGTTTGAGTTAGAGAGCGGACAAACTAAAAAATGCCCGTTTTAGATGAAAAAAGGGACATAACTCTTGACTGTCTGTGGCAATCTTGCTGGTTATGAAACATAACCGAGACATTATGGTCATACACATGCTGACCAAGTTTCAAAAGGCCTGAAATAAATTTGTTTGAGTTATAGAGCGGACAAACTAAAATATGCCCGTTTTTTACGAAAAAAGGGGCATAACTCTTGAATGCCTGGTGCAATCCTGCTTGTTATCAAACTTGACAGAGACATTATGGTCATACACATGCTGACCAAGTTTCAAAAGGATTAAAATAAATGTGTTTGAGTTATAGAGCGGACAAACTAAAATATGCCCGTTTTTTACAAAAAAAGGGGCATAACTCATGAATGTCTGGGGCAATCCTGCTGGTTATCGAACCTGACCGAGATATTATGGTCATACACATGCTGACAAAGTTTCAAAAGGATTAAAATAAATTTGTTTGAGTTAGAGAGCGGACAAACTAAAATATGCCCGTTTTTTACGAAAAAAGGGGCATAACTCTTGAATGCCTGGAGCAATCCTGCTGGTTATCGAACTTGACCGAGATATTATGGTCATACACATGCTGACAAAGTTTGAAAAGGATTTAAAAACATTTGTTTGAGTTAGAGAGCGGACAAACTAATATGCCCGTTTTTGACAAAAAAGGGCATAACTCTGGAATGTCTGGGGCAATCTTGCTGGTTATCGAACTTGACCGAGATATTATGGTCATACACGTTCTGACCAAGTTTCAAAAGGATTAGACTAAATTTGTTTGAGTTAGAGAGCGGACATGAAAAAGTTAACGGACGGACAGACGGACGGACGGACGGACAGACGGACGGACAGCGCCACGACATAATACGTCCCGTCTGAAGACGGGCGTATAAAAAGGCTAGAGTCTACCATAAATCTCGAATTTAAATCTTAAATTAAAATTCATTTAGGCCTATCTAAAAGTTGTTTGAATTTTTTTCTACAGAAATGACAAGTGTAAAACTACACCCAGAAATAAGAACGATAAAACTAGATCCAATCAAAATCGGATTTGGACTCAAGTAAGATCGCTCTATCAGATCGGGATCTAGAGAATCGCGATGATTAAATTAAGAAAGAAAAAACCGATCTAGATCTACCCGTACAATATGTAGATCTAGTAATGAGACTTTTTTCATTAAGAATTTCTGTAGCGTTGAATTCCTAAACCGAGACGAACCAGCTAGAAAATGCTGATTTGTAAAGGAGTTGGTAGATCTAAGCCAGTTCAACATTTAGGTCTAGATCAGCACAATAGCGCACTGATTATCAGATTTTTTTTTATTGTAGATCTAGATCTATTATTATAATCATCAATCAAGGTATTATGGATGTCGCCATACTCTACTGTTAGCCATTTCGCAGCATTGTTTTCCCAGATTCTATAGCTGGGAATTGGAACGGACATTTCTCTAAGCCGATTAACGATAGCTTCTGATCGTTTCTGGATCTACACGACCTTTCAAGTTCATCATAATCAATATGAATATACCATCTATCTATTATCTTTTTTTTTAACTGTATGCGACCTTGAATTAAGCTTGCCGTTACCCTTACTGACGAAGTGTGAAATGTCCGTCCAAGTTACAGTGGTTGAGTGAAAGAGCCAATCAGCGTTTAGGCCTTTGTGTCGTCACAAAATGGATAAAAATCGAGGGTTCCGAATGATAGCTTTGCCAATATGGCGGCGCCCGTTCCAATTAGCGATAGCTTACCTGTATGCAGTAAATCGATCTTTTTCGTACCTTATCGATGAGTAATAATTGCAGGACCTTCATGAATGTTGCTTTTAGGATAAAATCTAGGATCTAAGACCATATTGTCATCAGCTGTCCGTTTTCCTTTAAATTAAAAAATATTTTGAGTCGATTTTTTACATACATTTATGTTAGTATATACCTGTTTTAGGCCTTCAACTGTTCCTACTTTTTCCTACTATTTTCCAACTTTTGATCACCTTCCTACTTTTTCCTATTTTCTTACCAAAACCTCCTACCCGGTACTTTTCATACTGTTTTCCTAATAAGTCTTCAAGTACCCTCTGTATGGCCCAGAATGCAGGAAATGAAGCGCTTGATTTCAAACATTTCCAGGGGGAGTACCCCCGAACCCCCCTAGACATGTTGGATCGCATCTTCGGCCTGTTGAATAAATTATAACCAAAGAATAAAATGGCTTGATGTGAGAATGTCTTTAACTCAAGATCGCGGATTTCTTAAATTTATATGAACACGATTACTCCATGTGGTATTTTGTATCAAACAGTTCCTACTATTTAATTGAAATCTTCCTCCTTTTTCCTATTTTCCACTTCAAAAACTCCTACTTTTCTCCTACTTTTTGCATTGAGATCAATTGAAGGCCTGTGTTTTGAATGCATGAAACGCTGGAAAATTTATCATCTCTTTGTAATTTTTTTTTTTTACTTTTTTGTCTTATGAAACCACTTTTTTGGGCGTTTCATTTGGGGTATTTACATCATTCTGTCGATGTTAACTTTCTTCTTGGAATGCACTCAGAAAGCACCATTTTCTATGCAAGTTTAAAAAAAATTCCGAGGGAGGCCCCCCCGGACCCTCCCTACCTGTGCCCCACCACTGAAAAAAATTCTGGATCCGGCCCTGTTGAACCCTAGTCCCGCATATTGGCGTCCTTTTCAAACAGTGTATATGTGAATAGTACACTTGTCCTGTGCAAACTCAAATCAAAATCTGCCCGAAATAAATTGGTGAAACTTCTCACAATAAAAGCTATAGAAGAAAATGATAAAACAAGAGGGCCTGAAGGCCCTGATATCGCTCACCTGTTGTACTGAAGCTTGATAGCTTTATCTTACTGTTTCATCAGTTTTAATTTAAATCCATTCAAATTTGTAGTATAGCATGTAAACAATTTTGGAATACAACCTCATAATACTAGTATGGTAGACTACATTAAGGGCAGATAACTAGAGCCTAAACAATACTGAAAGGAAGCCTTTTCTAGCATTTCAAAGTATATCAAGGGCAAATAACTATTGCTACAATGATTGATTTCAACAATAATTTCACTCCTTTGAGAACTTATAGGTATATACTTTGTGTGCAAGTAAAATCAAAATCCATTCAAAACTGTAGTTGCAAAAGTGTAAACGCTGTTCGATATGGCATTTTCAGCAATTCAAGGGCAGACAACTCTTGACCTATAGGTCTGATTTCAACCATAATCACATTTATTTGAACTCTTATGGTCATATACAATCTGAGCAAGTTTGAAAGAGATTAGATAAAAATTGTGGCCTCTAGAGTGTAAACACCCTTAAATATGACATTTTCAGCAATTCAAAGGTAGTTAACTCTCAACCTATTCGTCCGATTTCAATCATAATCGAACTCAATCAAAGTCTTATGGTCATATACAATCTGAGCAAGTTTGAGATAGATTGGATAAAAATTGTGACCCCTGGAGAGTAAACACCCTTAAATATGACAATTTCAGCATTTCAAAGGTAGATAACTCTCAACCTATTAGTCTGATTTCAACCAAAATCCTACTCATCTGAACTCTTATGGTTATATACAATCTGAGCATGTTTGAGATAGATTAGATAAAAACTGTGGCCTCTAGAGTGTAAACACTGTTTAAGGTACTTCGCATATGCGCATAGTTTCCATACGATTGTTATGAAACTTTTCATGAAGAATGATAATAGCCTACGTAACAATGTGTGTAAATATAGGCAAAATTTATCGTGTGGTTTGTCTTTAAGGTCTTTTTTCCGACAAAAACCTAGAATTTTGATGATTTTATTTTTCTTAAAAATGAATAAAGCTAATGACTATAATTCTCACCCAATAAGTAGTCCACAACATTCATTACAAGAAAAGCTTAAAACATTTTGAATAAAGGTGTTCAGAAATATGTTATCAGCTATTTAAATTTTGCAAAATGCTAATAAATTGAATTACAAAAAACTGACTCATTCAATGTATATTTGTTTTCATTTTATTCAAATATATGGTTGATGAACTAGTAAGTCTGAAAAAATTAGAAAATATTACAGTCAGGATTTGTTGTAATAACATATTTTCTTATTAAAATGTGGGATATTTGTTGTTTAGATACAGTTACCTACCTTAGAATTAAAACTTTGTCATTAAAATGCATTATTATTTATTCATGGACTTGCATACAAGGTTTATTATATTGTTTTAACATAATTATAATGGGCAATATCGATCTTGAAAAGGTTAGCATATTGATAAGCTTCAATGTGTGGCTTTATAGTTCGATCAAATCGTTTACATGTATACCGATTTAATTGACTTGTAAGTCATTAAACTAAAACGTACAGGTAAGTGGACATATACTTGGACCGTAAACATCACTAGTTCTAATCAACGAAGACTAAACATAACATGTCTCTTGATTACTGCGTTATGGATTGACAAGTCAATAAATCGGACACTAAAAAAAATATTTGGATCGGATGGGTCTCGAACCTATGACCTTTTGATTGCTAGTCAACCACTATACTAACTGTGCTATGAAGGATTATACTAATTCGTATCAACATTTCCTTTATATAAATTTTCTAGTATAAACACGTACGAAAACAGTCTGTGTCGTCAAGACGCATATCCGCTCGCCCGCAAGACCGACTTCCGGTAGCCAAAGGCCTTAATATGGCATTTTCAGCAGTTCAAAGGTAGATTACTCTCAACCTATTAGTCTGATTTCAACCAAAATCCAACTCATCTTATCTCTTATGGTTATATACAATCTGAGCATGTTTGAGATAGATTAGATAAAAACTGTGGCCTCTAGAGTGTAAACACTATTAAATATGGCATTTTCAGCAGTTCAAAGGTAGATTACTCTCAACCTATTGATCAGATTTCAACCATAATCGAACTCATCTGAACTCTTATGGTCATATACAATCTGAGCAAGTTTGAGATAGATTTGATAAAAATTGTGGCCTCTAGAGTGTAAACACCCTTAAATATGGCATTTTCAGCAATTCAAAGGTAGATTCTTCTTGACCTATTAGTCCGATTTCAACCATAATCAAACTCATCCGAACTCTTATAGTAATATACAACCTGAGCAAGTTTGAGAAAGATTGGATAAATATTGTGGCCTATAGAGTGTAAACACTAAAATTGTTGACGATGAACGACGCACGACGCATGACGGACATTCAAGTATTGCAAAAGCTCACCCTGAGCTAGCTCAGGTGAGCTAAAAATCCTAAGATTTCCAAATTTGCATTTTTTAAGTGCGATTTTACGGTTCGTACCTTTTCCCCATTGCTTGTTTCTAGTTTTGTTGACACGTGGCTGCTTAAAGCAGGCTGAAAGTAAAGCAGAATGCACCTTAAGTCGCATTCTGCTTTACTTTCAGCCTGTTTTAAGCTACCATGTACTAGAAAAAGATCCAAAGATTTAGGAAAATCGGGAGAAATGGCAGCCCTGTGTTCAGCTTATTTGAAATTGGTCAATAAAATCTGAAGTAATGAAATGAAACAATAATCCACTTTAAGTATGAGGGAACTTATCTTGAATCGAGAACCCCCAAATACAACCCCAAACCAGGAATTCATGCTAGCTTGCTAAATACCACGTTTAGTCAATATCGGTGGATCCAAACTTAAGTTGTCAACTTGAAATTTCCTTTATACAGGCTTGCTAAATACCAAGTTTCCCTGAAACCGGTCAATCAATCTGAAGAAGTTAAAGGATTTGTTTCTTCTATGTTCTGTCGAATCAGTCAATCTAAACTTAGGTTGTCAACCGGAAGCTTCCAATCAAATTTTGTTTTGTTTTTATTTTTAGTACTGGTGAAATTGGCCTTGAACTTAGACACCAAAAAAGACAATACAATGTGGAAATGTTTTTTCTATCTTTAGTAACAACATTGACCTTGACCCCAGAGCTACTTAATGCAATCCAATGTTAGGTGTTTATGTAAGCTTACTAAATAGCAAGTTCGGTCAAAATCGGTCAGTCAAAACTTGAAGTTATCAACTGGAAATGATATTTTGACCTCACCGGCCCAGCCAGGTTTGTTTTGTTTGTTAACGTCTGTTTCTGCCTTCTTTGTGCTTATTGAATGCCCCCAGAGAGAGGCTAGCGGATACAGCAAATGCTTGCAAGATGCCCTACCCTTAGTATGGACAGAGTTTCTGGTTCTTTCCGATGCCAAATGTAAAGTACAGATACATCGGACGATTGACAGTACCATACACAATAAAATACTTACAGTCATTTGTTCTGCTAGTGTGTGTATCTTCTGACCATGTTGATCTATTCTTTGATCCTGTTCATTAGACCTTTGATCCTGTTGATCTAACCTATGACCATGTTGATCTATTCTTTGATCCTGTTCATTAGACCTTTGATCCTGTTGATCTAACCTATGACCATGCTGAGTTCTTTTTTGGTCCTGTGCATCAGCTCTCTTATCCTGCAGGTGTAATTTCTGGTCATGTTCCTTTAACCTGGCAGACATCCTAGCCAGGTCCTGGTCTAAACCATTATCTTGCACAAACTTCTCAAACCTTTCCTTTGATTCTTCCAGCTGAAAATGTATGACTCACTTAGCTTGATACCACATACATGGTTTTACAGTCTAACCCTGAAAATGTATGACTCACTTAGCTAGGAACTGCAGACATGGTTTTACAATCTGAAGCTTTATCATTTTGTAGCATTTTTTGAAAAGTAGGGTAATAACCTAATTAACCGCAGCAGCCAGTACATGTACCCTTTACATACAGTGTGTCAGGTAATACTACATTAGTGTTATGGAAACATCGCAGAACAGGATTTGAGCCCTATGATCAGGGCCTTTAAGTACCATCTGATCAGGGTCTGCACTGTCTGTACATTGTGCAATACCTTGTGAACAAAAATAGAGGGGTGTTCCTCGGAACATGTGTGTCACCTGCCAGCAACTATCAGTTGAACAAAGAGTTAAAGTTAAAATGACAAACTTCGTTGTAGCAGAAATAATCTACCGCAAGAGAAAGTGAAGAAAAGGGGAATAACTCTCATGGTATAGATGCAAGACACTTCCACTCATCAAATTACTTAAGTAAATGAAATTTTATCCGGAAAGCATGAGTAGAACATAAGTTATATGCTGAAAATAGAAAATATAGAAAAGGGAAATAACTCTCACAGTATTGCTGCAAGAGTTATTAACCTTGTGCAAAACAATTTCACTCATCAATCTCTTTCCATAAAAGAAATTTCATTTCAAAATCTTTACTATAACAGAAGAAATCTGCATGAAAAGAAAATATTGGAAAGGGGAATAACTCTTACAATATTGTAGCAAGAGTTATCAATCAACCTTGTGCAATACGCTTCCTCTTGTCAAGCTCTATCCATAAATGAAGTTTCATCTTAAAAGCTTCAGTAGAACAGGAGTTATGAGGCCGGGCACAAAAAGCGTGACAGACAGGCAGACGGACGGACGGACGGACTAACGCCGGAAAAGTAATCCCTAAGTGTCACGTCTGCATACAGCAGGTGACACAAATATTGTCAGAAGACAGCAAAACTCGACAATAACACACTTTCAAAACTTTAATGCAGAGACTGAGGTCAAAGTCGAAGGGGGGGACTGTTGATAATGGTGGAAATTTCTTGTTCAGAGGTATGTGTGCTGCAAATATGAAAACTGTCAAGGGTATATAGGCCGTGAGCCGGAGGGGTTGGTTGGTACCAATCGGGTGAATAAGGTTCACTATGATTTTCGGAAAGATCAATGTGTGACTAGTTAAGAAATGTATGATAGCAGTAAAATCATGGCAGCTTTGTTGACTTTTTAGGCATTTTGGTTACCCCACCCACCAAGTTTAACATTGCAAAAGGACCATCATTATCACAATCATACTTTTGGTAATGTATGAATTTTTATTGAAACATCATATTGAAAATGTATTGTAAAATGCCACTTGACATTATTGGAATTGTTTAAGTAATTTACTTTGGCAAAAAAGGCATATTTGTTACCCCACCCACCAAGTTTACCATTGTAAAAGGACCATCATTATAACAATCATACTTTTGGTAATGCATGCAAATTTATTGAAGTATCATATTGAAAATGTTTTGAAACATGTCATTAGACATTATTGAAATTGTTGAAGTAATTTACTCTAGCAAAAAAGGCATATTTGTTACCCCACCCAACAAGTTTAATATTGTGAAAGGACCATCATTATCACAATCAAACTCTTGGTAGCGCATGCATTTTTATTGAAGTATCATTATAAAAATGTATTGTAACATGCAATTAGACATCATTGGAATTGTTGAAGTAATTTACTCTAGCAAAAAAGGCATTTTTGTTACCCCACCCACCAAGTTTAACATTGTAAAAGGACCATCATTATCACAATCATACATTTGGTCATGCATACGTTTTTTTGAAGCATCACATTAAAAAAGTATTGTAACATGCCATTAGGCATTATTGGAATTGTTTAAGTAATTTACTTAAGCGAAAACAAAAATTTACGTCATCCTTTTCATAACGAAAAATCCCTGTTTTGACTCCTGGAATCTATTGATGCAGGAGGCATAATTAAAGTAATCGCCCTGTTCGTTCGTACGAAGTCAACCATATCTTAACATTTTATATAGCATGAAAACAGCTCACTAGAATGATTTTACACTTCTACAGTTGTTGCCTTGAACCATTCCCAGCTATTTTTTAGCTATTTCTTGGTAAAATAGATTTTACCGTTTCTCCAGAGTTATTACTTCTTTCTGGAATGAGTTGATCATTGCATACTGAATACATTGAACCTTTCGAAATCCAGGAATATCACCAAAGCTTGGTTTGGCCTTGGACTTGACCTAATTTGGACCTCTAAAAAAATTCAGAATAAACAGTACTGCTAAGGGTGCCTCCGGGGTTCTCTTAAAGCAGTAATGTTCTAAGACATTGTTACTCTCTTCTTATGCTAAGGCTAATATTGTACAAATCCTTGACTCTGCAATTTTCAAATACACCTGCTAGCACATAACAGATGAAAAACAAATATTTCGGGTCAAAGGATTTAAGTTTAAAGTCAATCTATTGGCGTTAACTTACAAACCATTGACAACAGTGTTATGAAAATGTCTAAACATCTAGTCGGCATTGACGAATAATCAATGCATTACAACCACTGAAGTGTAGGTTGTAATTCTTATGTAAGAATACCAATTCTCACATTTCCTTCACTCTCAATGTTTTCAGCCTCTTCCAGTGGACGTTCTTCATCATCTGATTCTGTACTAGTTGCCTGATTATCACAGTTGCACATGTTCGTACTATTCAAACCATAAGAAATGCATACACATTTAGGCAAAGTACATTTACTAGCACAGCTCCCCGCTAGTAGGTCAAGCATCTACGTCGGATCTGTTTTCTATCCAGCAAGTCGTCTAATAGCTGATCAATCTCACCCTCTTTCACAACTTTCCATCCTCTTCCTACATGACTTGGAATATCATCGACTCCAAATAGCAGCCTTGAGGTTAGCTCTTAAAGTGTGCTTAACTAAAGAGTCCAGACATTCCTATCTTGTTGTATTTCTGTGGGTTAATTGTCATACGGAATTGTTTCTCTTTGTTAGAACGAAATTACCCCCTCTTCTAAGAACTAAAATTAAGGAAGACAGGTAGTTGGTTTTGATCTTATTTGCTGTTTTGCAAAGGACGAAATTAGTCAAAATCATCTGCGCGAAGTCATCGTCATCATCGCGTCTCATCATTTCCCCATCATTCACTGGCGCTTTATGACCCATTTTGTGGCGCAGTGCCGTAAACCAAAATAAATTAATCCATCCATCCAGGCATGAGGTGTAGCTGGTGGCGCTCTATCTTACCCTATGTGGTACATAATAAGCCGTACCGCTGGACATTCACTTTTGCTGATGACGCTTACAGGGCATAGAGCTGACGTTTATATCTCAAGTCTGTATATCAAAGCAGGAGGGGTACCCCTTTCCTATTCAACGTCTGGGAACATTATTGAGCTTCAGCATTACCATTCATCAATTTCAGTGCGCGTGTTTTATTCTTACCAGCAAATGCGCTGACCGTGTCACAACATGTTAAGACATACATTCAATTCAGTGACTTGCAAACATCAGTGTCAATCGCGTCCTCAATTTTCAGGATATCATATATAACTTGTGCATGTCTTTGTCCAGCATTTCTTAAATATGTTCATTTGCTTCTTCTTGGCTGCTTCAAAGACCCTGTACCTCCTCGCATCCATTGTATTTTATTTTGAAGCATTTGATTTCAATGTAAGGTGCGATATTTTCCTCTGTAACCTAGGGGCGTCCGTGGCCTAGTGGTATAGTCACTGTGACTTACATCACTAAGTTCCTCACCGCTGTGAGTTCGAATCCCAGTAGAGTCGTTCGGATTTCTCATGTGGGGAAGCCTTCCAGTTGGCTTACGGAAGGTCGATGGTTCTACCCAGTTGTCGATTTGTGCCTGAAACAGTGCATAAAGGACTTCTGGGGTCCTCCTCCACCTATAATTAGCTGGACGTCGCGATATGACTGAAATACTGTTGAAAGCGACGTAAAAAAAATAATCAAATCAAATTCTCTGTAACCTTTGACTGTGCTCAGTTTTCATCCATTGATGCACCAGGAATGCTATAAGAATATTATTGACCTTATTGCTACAGAAGCGTCTCCCCTGTATACATCTATTCTATCACTGTCACTGCCGCCTCGAGTACCATCGATAGAATAGTGCTTGCGCAGCCACAAAAATGCATTGGTATCTTTTGACTTTCTATACGAGGTTCATTCCGTCAATCACAGAGACAGACTTTTTCGGGACACCTTCAGCTAAGCCAAGCGTTTTCTGTTAGCTCAATGCTAATGCAGCATTGTTTGATTTCTTAGCAAACCATTTGATGTTGAGAAAGACTATTGCCAAAGAGCAATAAGTAAAATAATGAAATTTATCTGGAGATTGCGTGTGTGTGCCATAACTATGATGCGACCGAACAAAAGCATTATCAGCTATAAGAACTGCCAGTCTTCCACTGGATTTCACTTTCATGCTGCTTGAGGTCTAAACTTTGTTGCTCTTTATTCCATCATGGTTGATCTCCTTTAAATTGTGCATACGAGCATTGACCAATCTCATCAGTGACCAATCGCATGCGCACTCAGAAGGTATTTTTCGATGTCTCAAGGTACTGCATTAACGGTGGATATGCTAATCAGATCTTGATTTATTTCAAATGGGTTGAACCAGCCTCTTATTAGATATGTTACTTTAGTAACTTTTTCCTCGTATTTCTGCATTTGTGACCTTTTCAGCTGTGTGTGAGAGTTCTCGTGTTTCGTATCTTCAAGAATGTCTCTAAATTGGCTGATAGATGCACTGTTATATAGTAACGCTTGGTGGCACAAGTGTTCAAGCGGAAGTGTATGGTCCAAATGCGAGTTTGTGTGTCCTCATTGACAGTGATCTCTGTGGTAGTATCAAGGTAAACACAAGGTTGGGTGATATGGATAGATTATGAATGGTATAAGGCGACAACTGTATAATTATGTATCCAAGTATTTGAGTAAGCGGTGCTAGACGAAAAGATAAAATCTATTTAACCTTGACATAGCACATAAAACATATTCTTAGTCCACAATAAGGTCAAGGTCAATGCCAAATTAAGTTGTGTTGATACTCGTTGATTGGGAATTATCGAATGTAACAATTGTGCAAGTCTCAAAGCATTCTAATAAAAGTTGTTACACGTAATGCTAGATGAAACGGTAAAATCTAGTTAACCAATAAACATCCCTTATTAAGATATTTTAAGTCCGAATTCAGTCACGGACAAGGTCAAAATGGAAGTTGGGTGATATGGGTAAACTGAGAGTGATTCTAAGCCATAACTGTGAAAGTTTCATAGCATTCTACTAAGCGGTAATAATGCTAGACGATGCGGTAAAATCTAGTGAACCAATAAAACAGCCCTTATAACATATTTTAGTTCCAAATTCGGTGAAGGTCAAGGTCAAAACTGAGGTAAGGTGATATGGGTGAATTGGCAATGATCAAAAGCAGCAAGTATCAAATCATTCTTATATGCGGTATTGATGCTAGACGAAACAGTAAAATCTAGTTAACCAATAAACAACCCTAATAACATATTCGTAGACAGAATTCGGTCAAGGTCAATGTCAAACCGAGGTTGGATGATATGGTTGGATTGGGAATTACCCTAAACAACAACTGTTTAAGTACCAAAGCATTTTATTACACGGTGTTATTGCTACAAGAATCGGTAAAATATGTTTAACTCGTACGCACCGCCAGTAGGATCACTATATGCCATCCTCATCAAAAGACATGTGTCTAAAGGCATAAAAAGGTGATTTTTTCGTGAAAAAAGTGGTGGAAATTTGGTTTTTACCAAAGTTAAAACCATTAAAATGTCAATAACATTTAATGGCATGTTTCAATACCCGTTTTGATATTAGGCACCAATAAAAATGCATGCAGTACAAAAAGTATGATTGTGAAAACAATGATCCTTTTACAACGTTAACTCGGTGGGTGGGGTAACAAAAATGCCTCAAAAGCCAACAAAGCTGCCACGAATTTACTGCTATCATACATTTCCTAAAAGCAGAGGGTTTGGGCTTCCTGAAAATCATAGTGAACCTTATTCACCCGATTGGTACCCGTACCTCAAATTTCAGGTGCCTGGCTCACGGCCTAATAGTAGTTGTAAGTACTTATGAAATTTTGCAAAACTACAACACACATTTCAAAACTTAAATATAGAGCCTGAATCCCAGCTTACGGTCACAGGGGTCAACATTTTCACATCATGGATGGAAAGGTCTTATCCAACAGATGTGTGCTGCATGTATAGCCGATGTAGGTCAAAGGGTATACAATGTGCATGCATAGTTGGGAACATGTTTCAAAAGTTTATACAGTCTCATCCCAAGGAATTGGTCCGGCGGGAGGTTCAAACTTACGATCCCTGGCAGGTATTTATGTGTATCCCCAATGGACCACGTCCGCCGGTACATATATCACTAGAGTTCAATGTGGTAATTGTGTGGAAAAGTACCTGTTTTATCAGATCCTTTGTCTGTTTATTGTCTTGGGTCAAGGACTTTAGTTCTTGTTCTGTTCTGTTGAGATCCTTGCTAGTTTTGTCATAGTCACTACATTTCACCTTGAGACTAGCCAGGTCACTATCTACAGCTTGCATCCTTTGGTGGAGGGCAATAACTTCCCTGTCACGAGTCAAGTCCTCCAATATTTTAGAATGCGACTGTAAATAAACGATTGCAATATTTTATAACATTGAGGGGGAATAGAGTTATGGGACATGCATACTGGACCTTTACTATCTATTTCTGAAACATAACAAGGCACATTATGTTGTCAGAACATATTCATCATTAAGATACAGAGCTCCATATAAGAGGGAGTAAACTGCACAAATCCAACATTTTCTCACTTATTTTAAAATAAAATCCTATGATGTTACTACTCATTTGAATCGTCTCTGTGATACGATTCAAATGATTAGTGACACCATAGGGTTTCAAGCAGAAATAAAGATTTTAGTTTTTGAAATACCCCCCTTATCTGGAGCCCTGAGGTTGATTGACATACACATAGTTTGGTAAAGATAAAGTAAATTGTTCATATATGGATATCCAGTGAAAATAACTTACTCAGGACCATCGGATTTTTTATCAAGTGAAATTCTTTTCTTTAGTGAAGGAATAAATTAAAGGCATTGTAGACTGTATTTAGTAATAATGACAGCTAAGATAAGATAAGAATAATGGTTGGTTAATTGGAGATAAATTGGAGTGGTAAACTTTTTTGATCCTGATGAAACACTCTGTATCTCAGTGTCTCTTAATGATTTAAACTGTTTGCAAATGACAGTGCCCTTGGGGCAAGGTATTGAAGAGGTTAAAGACTTACCTTGCTTATACTGTTGAGTGCATTGATTCTGATGAAACACTTTGTATCTAGGTGTCTCTTAATGATCTAAACTGTTGACGAATGACAGTGCCCTTGGGGCAAGGTATTGAAGAGGTTAAGATCTTACCTGGCTTATACTGTTGAGTGCATTGATTATGATGAAACACTTTGTATCTAGGTGTCTCTTAATGATCTAAACTGTTGACGAATGACAGTGCCCTTGGGGCAAGGTATTGAAGAGGTTAAAGACTTACCTTGCTTATACTGTTGAGTGCATTGATTCTGATGAAACACTTTGTATCTCAGTGTCTCTTAATGATTTAAACTGTTTGCAAATGACAGTGCCCTTGGGGCAAGGTATTGAAGAGGTTAAGAACTTACTTTGCCTATACTGTTGGGTGCATTGATTATGATGAAACACTTTGTATCTAGGTGTCTCTTAATGATCTAAACTGTTGACGAATGACAGTGCCCTTAGGGCAAGGTATTGAAGAGGTTAGGAACTTACCTTGCTTATACTGTTGAGTGCATTGATTCTGATGAAACTCTTTGTATCTAGGTGTCTCTTAATGATCTAAACTGCTGACGAATGACAGTGCCCTTGGGGCTAGGTATTGAAGAGGTTAAGAACCTACCTTGCTTATACTGTTGAGTGCATTGTTTCTGATTCTGATGAAACACATTGTATCTAGGTGTCTCTTAATGATCTTAACTGTTGACAAATGACAGTGCCCTTGGGGCAATACATTGAAGAGGTTAAGAACTTACCTTGCTTATACTGTTGAGTGCATTGATTATGATGAAACAGTTTGTATCTAGGTGTCTCTTAATGATCTTAACTGCTGACAAATGACAGTGCCCTTGGGGCAACACCTTAAAGAGGTTAAGAACTTACCTTGCTAATACTGTTGAGTGCATTGATTATGATGAAACACTTTGTATCTAGGTGTCTCTTAATGATCTAAACTGTTGACGAATGACAGTGCCCTTGGGGCAAGGTATTGAAGAGGTTAAGAACTTACCTTGCTTATACTGTTGAGTGCATTGATTATGATGAAACACTTTGTATCTAGGTGTCTCTTAATGATCTAAACTGCTGACGAATGACAGTGCTTTTGGGGCAAGGTATTGAAGAGGTTAAGAACTTACCTTGCCTATACTGTTGAGTGCATTGATTCTGATGAAACACTTTGTATCTAGGTGTCTCTTAATGATCTAAACTGCTGACGAATGACAGTGCCCTTGGGGCAAGGTATTGAAGAGGTTAAGAACTTACCTTGCTTATACTGTTGAAGGATTGATTCTGATGAAACACTTTGTATCTAGGTGTCTCTTTATGATCTAAACTGTTGACGAATGACAGTGCCCTTGGGGCAAGGTATTGAAGAGGTTAAGAACTTACCTTGCTTATACTGTTGAAGGATTGATTCTGATGAAACACTTTGTATCTAGGTGTCTCTAAATGATCTAAACTGTTGACGAATGACAGTGCCCTTGGGGCAAGGTATTGAAGAGGTTAAGATCTTACCTGGCTTATACTGTTGGGTGCATTGATTATGATGAAACACTTTGTATCTAGGTGTCTCTTAATGATCTAAACTGTTGACGAATGACAGTGCCCTTGGGGCAAGGTATTGAAGAGGTTAAGAACTTACCTTGCTTATACTGTTGAGTATACTTTGATAACTTTGTTTTTTTTCGGGTGTCCACTCATCCAGACTATTCAACAGACTTAGCATCTTGCCTGTGTCCTGTCGAAGCTCGTCATCAGTCACTCTCAGATCTTTGGAGTGCATTAATCGATTACGTATAGTTAAAACCTGTTGAGATAAAGCAGAAATGTAATTTGTATTTCTTAATTTTTATTCTGTTTTGTTCTCTTCATACTATTCAGTATATTCATTATGAATGTAAATCATTAAATGAATAAACTTTAACTCTTTAAACCCTAGTCATGCATATATACATCATTTGAAAACAGTGTACCTGAGAGGCTGTGGAGTAGTAGACTTGTCCTATGCAAACAGTGTAGACACTGATCAGAGGGTCCCTTAGGGAACCCACTGATCAGGGTCTTAACAGTTTGTCACTTTGACATATATTGTAACAAGAGCGTGTCCCAATTACACGAATGCCCCCGATGATACAGGGAGGGGAATCCAGACTATCAAATGTAAAATGTACGAGTTAGAGAGCTGAAACTGTCGTGGAGCGCCATTTTGAGGAATTCAAGGGCCATTACTCCAAAGGGCCCAGCATAAATTGGCACCGCTGGTTATCTAAATTAGTCTCCATTTTATGTCAACAAACAGTTTCAGAAAGTTTGGTGAAGATCAGATGAAAAGCAATGTGTTTGTGAAACACAAATGCCCCCAGCCAGCATCATTTCTCTGTAATGTAATGCTTATTTGCAAAAGTAGGTCAAAAGTCATGGTTGTAGGGTAAATTAAACATTGGCATGGTTGGAGAAGTCTTAACACAAGAAACATACAAAGTATGGAAGCTCTAGGCCTACTGGTTCAAATGTTATAGGCGTATAAAGATTTATACAAAAGAAGGGTCAAAGGTCAAGGTCACAAGGGCAAAAACGTAGGTATGGTTGGAAAGGTCTTGACACAAGAAATATATAAACAAAATATGAAAGCCCTAGGCCTACTGGTGCAAATGTTATAGCCATTTAAAGATTTCAACAAAAGTAGGTCAAATGTCAAGGTCACAAGGTCAAAAAGTTTTGTATGGTTAGAAAGGTCTTGCCACAGGGAAAACACATGCCAAGTATAAAAGGCCCAGGTGCAAAAATGCAAAAGTTATATCCCAAGGTTAAGGTTTTTGTTAAAGTTTGATTAAATAGGTCAAAGATCGAGGTGAAGGTCACATGGTCAAAGATGTTGGTATGGTTGGAAAGGTCTTGACACAAGAAATATACATACAAAATATGAAAGCCCTGGGCCAACTGGTGCAAATGGTATAGCCATTTAAAGATTTTTACATAAGTAGGTAAAATGTCAAGGTCAAGGTCACAAGGTCAAAAAAAATTGTATTGTTTGAAAGGTCTTGCCATGAGGAATACACATGCTAAGTATAAAAGGCCCAGGTTAAAAAATGCAAAAGTTATATCTAAGGTTAAGGTTTTTGGTTAAAGTTTGATTAATTAGGTCAAAGATCGAGGTCAAGGTCACATGGTCAAAGATGTTGGTATGGTTGAAAAGGTTTTGACACAAAACATATACATACAAAATATGAAAGCCCTATGCTAACTGGTGCAAATGTTATAGCCATTTAAATATTTTTACCAAAGTAGGTCAAATGTCAAGGTCAAGGTCACCACTCCAGGTCAAAAAAATTTGTATGGTAGGAAAGGTCTTGCCATGAGGTGCAAATGTTAAAGCCATTTAAGGTACTTAGTTTCCATACAATTGTTATGAAACTTTTCATGAAGAATGATAATAGGCTTAGAATCAATGTGTGAAAAGATAAGCAAAATCTATCGTGTGGTTTGTCTTTAAGGTCTCTTTTTCTGACAAAAACCTGGAATTTTGATGATTTTATTTTTCTCAAAAATAAATAAAGCTAAAGACTATTAGTCTAGCCCAATAAGAAGTCCACAACATTCATTACAAGAAAAGCTAAAAACATTTTGAATAAAGGTGTTCAGAAAGATGATATCAGCTATTTAAATTTTGCAAAATGCTAAAAAATTTAATTACAAAAAACTGACTCATTCAATGTATATTTTTTTTCATTCATTTCAAATATATGGTTGATGAAACAGTTGGTCAGAAAAAATTAGAAAATATTACCAGTCAGGATTTGTTGTTATAACAGATTTTCTTATTAAAATGCGGGCAATTTGAAGTTGAGATACAGTTACTTACCTTAAAATTAGAATTCTGTCATTAAAATGCGCTATTATTTATTCACGGACTTGCATACAAGGTTAATTCTATTGTTTAAACATAATAATAATGGGCAATGTTGATCTTGAAAAGGTTGACGTATTGATAAGCTTCAATGTGTGGCTTTATAGTTCGATCAAATCGTATACATGCATACCGATTTTATTGACTTGTAAGTCATTAAATTAAAAACGTACATGTAAGTGGACATATAATTGGACCGTATATAACATCACTTATTCTAATCAACAAAGACTAAACATAACATGTCCCTTGATTACTGCGTTATGGATTGACAAGTCAATAAATCGGACACTTAAAAAAAATATTTGGATTGGATGGGTCTCGAACCTATGACCATTGAATTTTTAGTCAATCACTCTGCTCACTGCGCTATGAAGGATTATACTAAATCGTATCAACATTTTCCTTTATATAAATTTTCTAGTATAAGCACGTACGGAAAAAGTCTATGTTGCCAGGACGCATATCCGCTCGCCCGCAAGACTGACTTCCGGTAGCGAAAGGCCTTAAAGATTTTTACAAAAGTAGGTCAAATGTCAACGTCAAGGTCACAAGGTCAAAAAGTTTTGTATGGTTGGAAAGGTCTTGCCATGAGGAATACACATGCCAAGTATAAAAGGTCCAGGTTAAAAAATGCAAAAGTTATAGCCAAGGTTAAGGTTTTTGGTTAAAGTTTGATTAAATAGGTCAAAGGTCAAGGTCAAGGTCACATGGTCAAAGATGTTGGTATGGTTGGAAAGGTCTTGACACAAGAAATATACATACAAAATATGAAAGCCCTGGGCCAACTGGTGCAAATGTTAAAGCCATTTAAAGATTTTTACAAAAGTAGGTCAAATGTCAAGGTCAAGGTCACAAGGTCAAAAAGTTGTGTATGGTTGGAAAGGTCTTGATACAGGGAAGACACATGCCAAGTATAAAAGGCCTAGGTACAAAAATGCAAGAGTTATAGCCAAGGTTAAGGTTTTTGGCACAGACAGACGGCAAACCAACAGACATAACAAAAACTATATGCCCCTGAATCGTAGATTCTGGGGGCATAAAAATCTACCCTAATAAGTCAAAAATGGACTGAACTTAATTGAAAACTAGAATTGTCCATTTGAGGTTTCAGGGAGTAAAGGGTTAATTCTAAAACTAAAATTTTCCTAACTTTCTTTTCAAAATAGATTCAGAGAGTCAAACAATGTGCGTTTTTAACCCATTACCCAATAGCCAGTTTCTAGTTTTGAAGTTATATGATCGCTTTGAGCCGGTTGAAAGTAAAGCAGAATGCACTTTGAGGTGCATTCTGCTTTACTTTCAACCTGCTTTAAGTTACCATCTGCTAGAATATAGACAAGAGGGCCTGAAGGCCCTGATATCGCTCACCTTTTATAATGAAGCCTAATAGCTTTACCGCTGAATTTCACCTGTTTTATTCTAAATCCATTCGAGTTTGTAGTATAGCATGTACACAACATTGCAATATGACCCATTCTAGTATGTATAGTAGAGTACATCAAAGGCAGATAACTAGAGCCTAAATAATACTGAAATGAAGCCTTTTTTAGCATTTCAAAGTAAATCAAGGGCAGATAACTCTTGCCACAATGATCAGATTTCAACAATAATTGCACTCCCTCGAGAACTTATAGCTATATACATTGTGTGCAGTTACAATTAAAACCCATTGAAAATTGTGGCCTCTAGAGTGCAAACACTGTTAAATATGGCATTTTCAGCAATTCAAAGGTAGATAACTCTTGACCTATCAATCTGATTCCAACCATAACCTAACTCATCTGAATTCTTATGGTTATATACAATCTGAGTAAGTTTAAGAAAGATTGGATTAAAATTGTGGCCTCTAGAGTGTAAACACCCTTAAATATGGCATTTTCAGCAATTCAAAGGTAAATAACTCTTGACCTACAGGTCCAACTGCAACGATAATCAAACTCATCTGAACGCTTAAAGTCTTATACCATCTGATGAAGTTTGAGAAAGATTGCATTAAAATTGTGGCAATAAATTCGTCTATTTATACGTATAATTCCCCTATTGAAAAAAACATAGTTTCACTGAATTCACATAAGAAATTTTGTCATAATCCCAGTAAATGGTAGCTTTGAAATAAACTTAAGAATTGGATACTACGCATGCAGAACACGTTTACCATATGTTTGCACACAAATTGTATCAAATAAGTAACAACTTCTGAGGGTTTTTTTAATATATCATTTAAAAGTATTCTTGTACAATTCTGGTTCATTTTCATTAGAGATTTCATCAAATTAAATGGTAAACAATGAATTCAATTCATAGGGCGGAAACTTTCTGGCATGGTGGGTGATTCTCACGAGAAGTGTAATTTTTACCCCAACACCGTACATTTCAATAGACACTTTTGGCAAAAAACCGAAATATTCCCCGCATGTATATTATATATCCCCCACCTGCGGTTCATTCCGTATATATCATCACGTGACATGCGGGGGGGATATTATATAAATATTAGATGGCAGTTTGCGTGACATTCAAATTGTCAACCCGAGAAACAGCATGTCACCCCGAGGCGTAGCCGAGGGTGACATTCTTGTTTTCGAGGGTTGACAATTTAAATGTCACCCAAACTGACATCTAATATTTATTTTATTACACCGAGCTTATCAACCCTAGCTTTAGAATCGTCTCATTTGTATTTTATAAAATATGTTGTGAATACCAATTTAGCGCGGACATGTACGCAACGCGGGAAACGATGTCGCCGTCTATGACGTCACATTGTTTATAATTATGTTACCACTCTTTAAAACGTTCCAATGTAGCCAATAGCGAAAGTCATGTCAATGCTGACAGTACGTTTTCGGACAGAGTAAAAAAGAAATGTCCTTTAGAGTGACGTCACAAAAAGAATATCATAAAGAGTGACCACAGGTACTTTTTTTACTATACTTCTATTATAGATACAAGGTAAACAGCGCAATTCAACACCTAGTCTTTACTATCGACTTAAGCTGATGCTAAAATAAACTAGATCGCCGATATTCTCTTGTGGTACCCTCGGGAAATGATTAATTTATCAATATCTCAGGCCCGTAGCCACGCTGAGGCACACCGAGGCACTCGCCTCGGTGAAATTTTGAAAAGTTACCAAAAAATAAAATGAAGCAATTTTCGAAAATTAAATTAGAAATCTATTAAAAATGTATTAAAATCACTCAGAGTGATTATAATACATGTTATTTGGTAAAAAGTATCTTCTCAAGTTACATTCAATCAGTATGATTAGATCAATCAGCCTCTGCTAGGAGATCGGCGTTGTCCTATACTTACAACGTCATAGAATATCGGTTTCAGCTCTGCAACATAAACATGGTGGATCTCCCCAGACTGGAAACTTATCGATGCCGAATTGGTCTTTTTAAAGTCCCATTGTGTTTTCAGATATTTTTTAATGTTCGAAATACAATAACGGTTAATAATAATGCTTGAACATTCTTATGGGCCAAACTGATCTATGAAATGTTGAAGACAGACAAGACAAGGTCAAATTTAATGGATAAATTTAATAAAAAAAACGAATTTCTTAGATAAAGCCGCTTTTGTGAAAGAATCGCGTCCCATGTAGTTCTAATGGGATCCCAAACAACCGTTTTATGCAGGTTTCCCAAAAACACAATGCGGCCTTAAAGACATCCCTAGATGACCTTTCGATCATAACGCCTTGCCAGGCAATTTCCTTGCAATAATCATGGATCTTATGGACATGTCGCTAGCAAAGAACCATTGAAGCTTCTCATGTGAGACTCTACCTTTATATTTGATAGTTTGGTTAGAAATAACCATTGAAAATCACTAGAGCATGAGTATAATCTGGGCTTCACCAGGTAAACTGAGATTGGTATACAAGCTGCCGAGCTTGTGCTGCACGTGATTTGACAGTTACATTGACACCTCAAATTCAATGGGGGGCTCTCTCAATGGACTGAGGAAAAGTCTTTAAAGGTCGCTCGACTACGTTCGATCTGGAAATGCTGCGGGTGATTGGGGTTGTAGGTTTTGTAGGGCTGCTGTTGTTCACGGCAGGCATAGACAGGGGAGTAGCCAGCGATACGCACGTGCGTAACATCAGTTTGAAAAATTAAAAATTAAACATGGCCAAAAATGGCATAAAAACGAAGGCTAAGCGGGGTTAGAACTTAATGTCTAAATGAAGATTTCAAACACACTTCAGAGCTCACCATTTCAGTTCTAATTTCCAGTTTTCTCCCCGGGGGAGGCCCCCCGGACCCCCACTTGCATTTATCAATTTCAGGTTTCAAACTCAAGAACTTAGTTCTACCACAAAGACGACAGCCTCAAACCTATATCCATGTATTATGTTCATGTACAATATCTGAAATAAAATATGTTTAAACTAAACCTATGGTGCTACATGTGCCTCTCGTACGTCTAAATTTTAAGTCAAATAGTTCTAGCAGAAATGTCAATTTTAACTCAAGAACTTTGTGACTACAAAATATTCGGCCTAAAACATACGGTGTTACATGAACTTCTCTTGCGTCTTAAAGACGAATAGAAAGCTTTTAGCAGAAATAAAGGTTAGTCACAAAATAATGTTATGCATAATATAACGGAGCGTTGAGCAAAATATTTTGGTTCACATAGATCGTATTCAGTGCCCAAAATCGTCCAAAAGCCGAATAGTTCTTGCAGAAACATAGGTTAGTCACATTTTTTATGTTTAATACAACGGAAATTTGAAATAAATTGTATGTTTCGTTCACACATATCATATGCAGTGCCTTGAATGCCCCCAAACACGCTTCAGGGCTCATCATTTAAGTTCTGATTTTTATTTCTGTCCCGGGGGAGGACCACTGGAAATCCCCCCCCCCCCCCCCCACACACACACACCAACACATTTTTATAGTTCATACATGTTTACATGTTGAATTGTAGATCGTATGTACAGTTCTAAAAGTCGAAAGTTCTTGCAGATATGTAGGTTAGTCATATGGATCGTATTCAGTGTCCCAAATCCCCACAAACACACTTCAGAGCTCATCATTTCAGTTCCTTTTTCCATTTTTTCTCCCGGGGGAGGACCCCGGACCCCCACTTCCATAAATTTGTCAAGTTCAAGTTTCAGAAATCAAGAGCTTAGTTACTTCAAAGTCGGCAGCCTAAAAACTATATAATACAGTGTTTTGTGTACTGCTCGTTCGTCTTACAGTTGAATAGTTCTAGCAGAAAATATATTTTAGCCACAAAATAATGTTATGTCTAATATAATGGAGCCTTCAACACAATTTTATGGTTCACATTGATCGCATTCAGTGTCCCAATTCCCTCAAAAACACTTCAAAGTTCACAATTTCAATTCTTATTCCCATTTTTCTCCCGGGGGAGCACCTCGGACCCCCGCTTGCATTTTCGCCATCAAAAATTCTACGGTGCTTCATGTACCTCTCGTGCGGCTTAAAGTCAAATAATTATACATGTAGAAGAAAAAATGTTTTCACAAAAATTAATGTTATGTCTAATATAAAGGAGTTTTGAACTAAATTGTATGGTTCACATAGATTGCATTAAGTGTTCCAAATCCCTCTAAGCACACTTCAGAGCTCACCATTTCAGTTCTTATTTCCATTTTTCTCCCGGGGGAGGTCCCCGGGACCCCCACCACCAGGAGGGTGTCCCCCTCCTGCACCCTCCCCCTGAGGAGCGTAACATTCAATCAGGCCTGGCTACACCCCTGACTACTACACAGGGTTGCATGTGTGCATATATATACTATATTGTACTATATTTTTTGCGTATGGACCCGTGGCCTAAATGCAGTACATGATGAACTGAACTGAATAATTTCAGTTGAAATGTCAAATCTCGAATAATTTCATTTCATTTTCTTCAGTGTCCACCATAGGTTAAGTTATATATAACAAGAAATTTTAGAATTTAAAGTATGCATTTTTAAGAAAAAAACACCCCAAATATACGCCGAATCACACCCTCGAAAAACAAAATTCGGGGGGGGGGGGCATGCCCCCGGACCCCCTAGAAAATATGTGCCTCTGTGCTTTTTAGTCTCTGGATACGGCCCTGTATCTACTTTTTATTTCATCAAATTCCGTCAAATAACGCCACAGTACGTGAATTATAGCGAAAATAAGCATCAAAAAGTTTTGTCGTTCTCATGGTACAGAATTTATTGCCCAAAATAAGGGGTAATCTAGTCTGTTTGCACATTTAACAGCCTTTACGGCTGGAACTTTCACCTAATTTCATTAGAGCAAATGCGTTTGTGTCGGAACATCACCCTCTTCACTATCAGCTATATGAAATATACATGTAATTTAGCACGAAATTGACAAGTGAAAGACTCATTTCATTTTCAATGCCATTGTTGTTGTTGTTGTTGTAGTATATCCCTCCAATGTCTGGAGAACCGTGACGTTGACGTCACGTAGATGTGTTGGATTTCCTAATATTTAGGATGGCGGCGGCATGCCTCAGAACTGTGCGAAGAGAGTATCACCTCAGAAACAATGAAACTAGTGAATAAGAACTACTACTCTACTACTGTGCTTCTGTAAAGACACAGAAACTAGGGTTAACTCAATAAAACATAAAATAAACTTAGCAACAGTCCTGTTAGGTGGGGTGCATAAACAAGAAGTCACTTCTCGTCACCGCTCTGAAAACACATCTTGTCTCTTCAGTGTCCTTCCTTACGATCTGGCTAACATGTATAGTCTATTCTT
This sequence comes from Gari tellinella, assembly GCA_922989275.2. Lineage (NCBI taxonomy): Eukaryota > Metazoa > Mollusca > Bivalvia > Cardiida > Psammobiidae > Gari > Gari tellinella. The sequence continues at coordinate 9,616,463 of OV277872.1, forward strand.
AGGGCTCACAAAAACATGTCCGTTCAGCAGGTAGGCCTATGCATGGCAAAAGGAAACCTTGAACTTTGTGGAAGTCTGTCTAAACTTCTTAAATATTGCAGAAGTCTTGTCTATTCTTAGGGCTCACAGAAAAACATGTCCGTTCAGCAGGACTGGAGCGAAAGTACCTGGAGGCGTGGGGCTCAGAGGAAGTCTAACTTAATCTTAGAACAAGAAATATCTTTAAAAAAGATATTCGGCCGAATGGGTGGTGAAGGTAATGATGTATATGGAATTGATTTAATCCACGTTGCAATAAATAGGATGGTAAATCAGGATATTAAGCTTAATATTTATCTAATAATCTACGACCACATACATCTAGATCACGGAATTATACTTCCATGTCTATTTCTACGTATATCATTTTTCTTTTGTAATTTGTAGATACCATAAATTACTAAAATTTTTATGTGTGTGCTCTTTTGTTAGTTGTTTATACTTTAAATATGGTTTGATTGTTTAAAAATTCTCAATCACCTGATTTTTATTTGAGATTTTTGGAAAGCACCCCCGAAATATGCCGAATATGAATCGTTTGAAACGACCCCTCAAATGAGAAATTCATGTTGCCACCGGTAAATAAAGCAAGTCACAGTCCGCTTCAAGAATTCGTGTATGGAATTTGTCTTGTAGAGTTAGTTCTATGTTCTGATTTATTATAAAAATATCTACAAAGTGTAGCAATGTACGTTTTAGGTATCTACGTGTTGTTGGGTTTTCGCATTTAACCAAGAGATTGCGATCGCGTTAAAAAAATCACGGTTTGTTGACATTTGAGGTCACAGAGTTGCGCATGCGCTGGAGTAAAACGGTGTTAACACAAAAAATACCAATCATGCTCGAAATCTTTTCGATATCTAGGTTAAATTCAAATGCCAGTTTTCTCGTAATCTCACTGAATTGTTACTGCTATTCTTTCTTTTTCATATACTTGGTACTAGATTAGAATAATGATCAATTCTATTATGAACAATTTCGTTCTGATTTGCAGAACGCATCAAATCATTGCCGAACTTGAGACAATATGTCATATCTTAAAATAGAAACACTATGTCATTCAAATCACTACCTAACGGTCGGGACACGTAAAATTTCTCGGTTATAACTCACTAGCAGTAGCGGAAAGTCGTGTTTACTACTGGTACCGCTACATAGCAAATCAGCCTATAACAGTCTGTGTCTCTTATTTTTACAAATTTGTAAAAGTCAGTAGTCAAGTCTAACCGCTACCCAATCAGACTATTCAATTTTAAGCACGTGTCCTTAAGCTTTCATTTCTGGTCATTCACGATTGGTTGGGCCATATAAGGTTTGAGGCTCAATGAGAAATTAGACAGCTCCACCGAAAAACATGTCCGTTTAGCAAGAATGGCGCGAAAGTACCTGTAGGCGTGGAGCTCAGAGGAAGTCTAAAATCTTCTAAAAACTGTCAAAATTTCGATAAAAAGGGATATTTGATAAAATGAGGAGTCTTAGTCTGGATGCGCTTAGCCTTTAGTGTAGTGAAACCATAAGTTTCAGGCAAAAATCGTGAGGCCTTGCGGGTCCGTGTAATGGCGGCACGAATGGAAGAATTCACATGTAGAAGTCTGCACTTTGCCGGTTTGTTGCAGGTTGCCACAGAAAACTGTTGCTTCTTTCACCAGAAAGAGCTTCACACAAGTAGAGAGTCTGTTTAGAACTTTGCACTGCTTGTTAAACTGCACATGTCATGATGTGTAGTCTATTCTGAGAGCTCACAAAGACACGTCCGCTCAGCTCGACGGGTGGAACGAATTACCTAAAGCCCCACAAACCCCGGAATTACCCAAAACCCCATCAAAAATCAACTGTAGGGGTAGTTTACAGCCACAAACCTTGAAATATCTATTAATTATGTTATTATCAGGTGATATAAGTTCAGATTATACACAAACAAAAAAAAAAAATTGAAAAAAAAAAAGAAAAAAAATTGAAAAAAAAAAAAAAAAGAAAAAAATTGAAAAAAAAAAAGTTTTTTTTTTTTACCCCTCTTAGAAAGGGTTAAATCACACGAAAATGGAAGTGATAATGTGGAAATATAAACAGACATTACCTTCGTAGCACATTTTATATGTCCGTGTACATCCCATTCAAACGAGATCAGCACCGGACGAAGTTAATCCACCACAACCCCATTTATTTTCACATCTCGACCACAAAGCCCGCCTACAACTCTTTATAAATGTTTTGTCAAGCAACACACACTAAAACATTAAAGACTTTCTTCACCGGTAACATTTGACAATCTTTGAAAAGTGGCGTGATGCTGCAATTTTTGTCCATTTGAGCTGATTCTTGCCTGATCCGCACCGGCCCTAGTTATTCCACCACAAACCTCATTTATTTCCACATCTCGAAAAAAACACCTCTAGAAGTCTTTATTAATGTTTTGTCAAGCACCACACACCAAACATTATTGAATTTCGAATCCTGAACCCTATGACAGTCTTTAATAGCATTTACCATGACAGTGTGTGCATTTTAACTCTTGGAACACTCGTCACGTATATAATTGTCCTTTGTAAACAGTGCACTTGTTGAAAGTACACTTGACACCAAGTAAAACGGGTAGACCCAGATCAAAGGGCCCTAAATATCTCGCGATGTGATTTGGATCTGTTGTGATATATCGTTCATAGTCTCGTGAATTTTTTACAGAGTCTAGACAGCGAGAGAGAAGAGATATAATAGAGAGAGGGTCCGAGACATAGAAAAAGAGAGATATGACAAAGGTAAGAGAAATATAGCAAAGAGAATGAAGGCTCTTCTTTCTTTTTGCTATTTTCTGTCATCCTCGTCATATCTCTGTCTCTCTGTCTTTGCCTTTATTCTCACTCTCTTTTCTCCAGCTCTCTCGCACTCTCTATCTTGCGAAAGAGAAAGAGCGAGATAGCGATAGAGAGAGACAGACAGACAGAGAAATTCAGAACAATGTCAACTCGCGATCCGCAGGATAAGGGTTAATTGCAACTTCAGGTTCACTGATCGTTATCTACATCTAACAACTACCCAGCTGTGTTAATTGGTTTGCAATGAACATTCTCTGATAAGGGTGTGTGTATTGATACCAATTATCACAGTAGGGAAACACTACATATAGGTGTACAGTTTCCAGGGGCGAAACCTCTCATGAAAATATAACCCTCTTCACGAAATGGATTAAATTCAATCGTATACTGAAAAACACAGTAACTCTATAAATTTATGCGTATAAGCCACTTAAAAAAGTGGATTTGAAAAGTGGCGTGATGATGCAATTTTCGTCCCTTTAAGTTGATTCTAGCCTGATCCACACCGGCCTTAGTAATTCCACCACAATCTCTATTTATTTTCACATCTCGATACAAAAATAAGACTTCTACAAGTCTTTATTAATGTTTGGTCAAGCACCACACACCAAGACATTAATGAATTTCGTATACGGAACACTGTGGACAGTCTTTGAAAAATAGCATTTTGCTACGATTTCCATCATCCTCTATAATCCGAAACATTAGGTGCCGTGTGTCCTTTGAAAACAGTACACTTGTTGAAAGTACACTTGACACCAAGTAAAACGTGTAGACCCATTTCAAGGACCCCTAACTGATGAAAGCGTATGTGTGTGCTCTAGTCACGCATACATATTTCTGTAAACAGTGTACTTGTTGAAAGTACACTTGTACAAAGAAAATAAAACATATGTCGTAGTAACATCACCGAAGTTCGGAAGGAGATACTTGTCCAGTATAGTACAGGTATCAACTAATTATGCTTGGCCGACGTCTTCTTCCTCACAAAAATCGCCTATGTGATCAATTGTGCGCTGGAAACCACAATCTTCTGACTACATTCTTTCTATCTATCTATCTATTTGCCCTATTCCAAGCCCTTCATAGCAGTCCCCCCCCCCCCCAATCACAGCTTGATACTTGGTGATTAGATCGCCCTTATCAGGGTATGTTTATTACAAACAAATTATCACAGCAGGGTACTAATTGATAGTTGTAGACCAATATAGGGGCTAGTGTAGCTGTGCATTTAACCCTTAAGCTGTGCATCGTGAGTTGACTGTTATTTTTTCAAACAGTTTGGATCCAGATCTGATGCTGCATAATGTTGTATCTGATCTGTATCCAAACTGTATACCAGTTATTGCTGAGACTTTTTTAATTTAAATATGTACAAATCAAATTTAGATATTGTTTGCAGAAGACAATTTAAAAGCAGAAGATATTACCGCAGGGTAAGGGTTAAGCACACAGTGATATTGTCTGTAGATTAAAAATTGATGAAATTTATTTTATTTTATTATTCTGTAATTTTGGGTCTTATACTACATAGCAAAACAGTGGGATAGTAATCTAGCTTTTATAAATAACATCAAGCATACTACCAAGCAAGTCATGACATAACATTTACAATCATCAACTTTCAAACTACATTTAAAAACTGCAAACTGCATAGATCCAGATCAAATTCTTAGTTACAAAGCACATGATCTGGGGCCATACTTAATGACTTTAGGACAAATAGATATACCCCGATTACTGAAAACTAAGTTATTAGCAAAATATTTGATATGTTTGATCAGAATGAATCTTTTTAATAACAATTCCAGTTTCTCGTAAAGTCTAGTCCATTTTAACTACATGTATATGATATTAAAGGTTGCTATAAAACAAATAGTCTAGTTCATTTTGACTATATGGTAGGGTCGCTATAAAAGCAAATAGTCTAGTCAATTTTGACTATTAAATCTGATAAGTGTCCAACGGTATAATTTACCCCTATATCATAGCAAATTGTGGCTTAAATCAGGTTGAAAGTAAAGAAAAACGCTTAATTTCTTGGCATTTTCTTGTGATTTAACCCATTTCTCCATAAAAACACATTTGCTCTACTTTCAACCTGCTTTAAGTGGTCACTTGTATTCAAACAAAGAATTAATCCTCTGCAAACAAGGTCTAAATATTTATATAACTCTGAATAAGTACTTTACGAAATATAGTATTTATCCTAGCAGACGGTTGCTTACAGCAGACTGAAAGTAAAGCACATTCTGCTCTACTTTCAACCTGCTTTAAGTGGTCACCTGTATTCAAACAAAGCATTTTAAAGGGTTATTCTTCTAGAAAAATTTGTAAACATGTAACTTATACGACTGTTATTAGTTGACAAAATACAGATGTTAAAAAGTGTAGAAAAAGGTTTCATAACTTGATAATTTGACAAATGATCTAGATGCAAACCTTTGGTTTTTTGTGAAGGCCTATTCTTATCTTTATATGTATGCAACAATATCACAGTGTTGAAATAGATCAGCTAGATCCCTTATCTACCTGTATTAACACCTAGTACCCTAAGACCATGATGCCCTATGAGCCTCTGGGTAATATGATGTAACTGTTGTATATTAAGCCTGTTGTGTGACCCGACCACAATATGAATATACAAGCCAATAGACATCCTGCTGAGCCAGAAATAGGCCTTTAACCCCTTTTTCAAGTATTAGCGGCACGAATCAGATCAGAATCTCATTCAAGAGCTCTCTATTCTAGATCTGCACTATTAGCAGCAAATAGTTCAGAAAACAAGCATAAAAAGCCCCCAAAGTATGGCCTCAAGACGGTACGTAATAATCAGTAATTGGTGACCTATTAACAACAACCGTGTTTTACCGCGACATAGGGCACTGCGCGCCGTTACATAACCTGTACGAAATTTTCCGCCCGGAATTGGGGCGGAATCTCACATCCTATTCCGCCTGCATTTCCGCCTGTTTCCACTTATATGAAATAAAGAATAAATTCCGGGCGGATTCCAGGCGGAAACGGGGCGGAATTCGGGGCGGAATATGTAAATGAGGCACATTTTACGGACGGAAAAAATTCCAGGCGGAAAAAATTCCGAGCGGATTTGGGGCGAAATATGTAAATGAGGCGGAATATCTTCCAGGCGGAATTAGGATATGCAAATGAGGCGGAATATATTCCGGGCGGATTCCAGGCGGAAACGGGGCGGAATTTGGGGCGAAATATGTAAATGAGGCGGAAAATCTTCAGGCGGAATTAGGATATGCAAATGAAGCGGAATTTTCTTTGGGGCTGAAATTTTGATGCAGAATAAGTAAATAAAGGAAGGGGAATATTCAGGGTAGAAGCTTTGCAAAATCTATTTTGGGTAGAATTTGACTTTAGAACATCCTCTTTTAATTTTGCAGTCAAATTAGGCATGCCCATCACAACTTCCATCAAGGATTGCGAAAAAGAAACTCCAAGAGCTACTGAAAATAGATAAACAACCAAAAAAGTGCATATCATTAAACTTTTTAATTAAAAAAGTAACATATTAATCAATTTAACTTGCATAATCACACAACTTGATGCTGTCCTAGAAACCAAATGTCTTTTAATGTGTCTCGTATGATAAAATATCTCCAAGAACAAACCTGAAATCGTTCCCCAACAGCACTATTTCTTTAACCCATTCAAGTTTCAACCATAAATATGCCTTTTTACACCTTTAATGTATTAGTCTGCTGAAGAAAATAGTTTATACAGACATGAATGTGCTTCATAAGAAATATTTTCTTTATCCTAGCAGATGGTAGCCTGAAATCATAACAATGCACCTTACAGTGCATTCTGCTTTACTTTCAACCTGCTTTAACCTACATAACCCCATAAATACATCTTTAACTTATGACCCCAAAGTTCCGTTTTTCCTATATCCTAGCAGATGGTAGCTTAAAGCAGGTTGAAATTAACTAAAGCAGAATGTGTCTTAAAGTGCATTCTACTTTACTTTCAACCTGCTTTAAGTGGTCACTTGTCTTCAAAAGTTGAAACAAACTATGGAGTAATGGTTAAAATGTCATGCTCCAATTATAATCAAATTAGTACTTGACAGAAATATACATAGTTTGAACTTGGAATGAGAATTTCTTATCCAAGTAAAAAGAGCAGGATAACACCTGCAAAATTTGATAAACAAACAGAGCAAACACAGATCAGGAACAGTCAAATCTGGGTCTTCTCAGTTTGTTAATGCCATAAAAAGTGTCTATGAGGGAAATATTTAATCTGTCTTAACTAATGTACAATTTATAATCAAATATTTATACACTTATTATTTACAGAGATATTTATCAAGTCATTGTCTTTGAATTCTATTTTCTTATTAAAAACCTCATATAAATTTGATGGGTTACAGATTATCAAACAGAAAATTTCTATCTTTGACATAAACACTTTAGCTCGTTTAACTCTTTCAACACTAAGTAACTCTTGTGTGTTATTAGGTTCTCTTGTAGATCCTTTTAGTTACAAAAATATGAACCAATGTCTACTTGGAATTCTGGGTAGTTTATAAATACTGCTCTACACAAACAAACAGTGTAGACCCTGATCAGAATAGCCCTCTGAAATGGGTTTACACTGTTTGCAAATTATGTAACTAGTATATTTTAAACAGGTCAATTGTGTTGATAGAGTTTACCCTTTTTGAAAATAGGTGACTATACTTAAAGCAGGTTGAAAGTAAATCAGAATGCACCTTAAGGTGCATTCTGCTTCACTTTCAGCCTGCTTTAAGCTACCACCTGCTTGAATATAGAAAATATTCCTTATGATACATATTTATGACTATAAATTGGAACTATTGTCTTCAGCGGAGGAATAAACTAAATGCACTAAAAGGTGCTTCTATGAGGGAAAGGGTTAAACAAATATGGCACAGGTAATGTTCAATTTGGCCTACAGAATTACCTAAACAAATCCATTCTAGGACCAGGATAAGTCTAGTTCTAATGACACATCCATATCAAATGTCTAAGGTTTTAGTTGTAACTTGTTTCCTAGCATAAGATGATCTCCATGTCACCGTCACGGGGCATCATTCATTCACTGCCTTGTTGGTAAAAACTTGACCAATATTTTCCCACATCAAGTGTTGACATAATCTAAAAGACAATCAGGAGACACTAAATTTAAAATATGACTTCAAATATTTATTACAAAAAAATTGAGTCTGAATTAATTTTAAAATGGATCTTAAGGTTGAGTACCCCTAATGAGATCGTGCCAATTTCGGTCAATATTGGAACTCTACAGAGAGCGATCGGCCATTCTAATCAACTGCCGACCTGTTCTGAACTGTGCTAAAACATGCATGGTTCGAAAACACTTTGGCAGTTGACAAGAATGGCCGATCGACATAGAAATTAGACTACCAATTATGGTCTGATCTCATTAGGGGTCCTAAATCTTAAATCATTAACTTCAGTAAGCTACTTGTTTTATCATTAAATCGGATTAAAACCGAACTTCCTGTTCAATCTTTTAATTTTGTTTAGATTGCGTTAAATAAAAGTTAACTTTTACGCTGCATTTGACAGATACGCCAGTATATTAAATTCGCGAAAACTGGTGATAAAATTAACTAATTGCAGTTTGGTGCACCCCAACGATAAAACAGGAGGCGTTCCGCGTGATATATTTTAGCTTCTGGTTATCGGCATCATTCATAAAACAATGAGCGCCCAGTAAGACTCCGACGAAAACAAAATGAAGCTGCAAACAATGGAATGTCGCGGCGATAAAAGAGGTTTTAGATTGTCCAAATGAAGTTTTTCGTACCGCTACGGAAAATTATCGGCAACAATATCAAAATCACAAACGACCCCTGTTAAATCTGCTAACCTTGTTATTTTAGGAAGCTTGTCATATTATTGAAATCATTCAAACATCAAATACACCGAAATACACAATTGAATATTTTCGTGATATATCTAGTATATGTGGTGCGCTTCGATAAAAAATGGTACATTTTGATCTGGAGTTCTAATCCTTACCATTTGATGATTTGGTCACATATTAATTATTATGGATGACTGGCTCCACCGCTGTAAAGCATCACTGACTGTGTTGTACCACACAAGACAACCATCCAACATTAAAGTTCAACAACATCATGGGTTTTTCCCTTCATTTTCTGTCCTGACTCCATCATTTACATAGTTTCTGAAAAATAAAATTTATCTAAATTAGTGATGAATTAATTAGTAACCAAAATTATACTCACTGTAGGGACGGGTCCATGGAGTTTTAATTCAAATTCAATGTTCTTTCAGAGATGTCCTTGAAGTGAAAAAGTTGTGAGTTTTTGCACCTCAAAGAACTATTTTACAATAGAGTCCTTTGCAAACTCAATAAGTATTTTAATGGGTACTCTCGTAACTCTGAGGGAATGGTGGGGGGAATACTCATTTGAATTTTCATTATATATATACAGTGTAGCTCCATTATATCGCGGAAGTTTGGGTCCACAATATGAAATCCGCGATGTGGTCGGATCGCGATATAGCCCAATTCTGAGCTGAACTAAATTCTGTTGTATATTCCATTGCCAAACTCTATTATATCAATGTCATGCAATAAACACGGTTTCTTGGTTGATTACCTTGTTATTTCTTGTCAAAACAAGTCTTTATATGCACTGTCATATCTAGCATCAGCGTTTTCATGTGTATTACCAAATGCGTACTTTCGTTTTTGACAACGGCCGCCATTTTGATTTAAATGTGGTGTGTATCAGTAAGATTCAGTTACTCGTGGAAATCACACTTAATGCCTATATCGCGATTAGAAAGCTGATAAAATGAGATTTTCTCAGTTGAATTGTCAAAAACAACGTACCGCGGTGTATAAAATTGAAAGAAAAATGAAACCAATTTACAGTTCGCTGTTTAAATTTTATTCATTTCTTGGCCGACATTGTTCGAGTACGTTATTATCTGGTACGAATCGCAATTATAATTGTAAGCGTCTGTTGATGTATCAAAATGTGACAATGTGAAATGTGTGGTTATCTCTCCATTGCTTTTAATATGGATTAGTCGACTTTGATAGTTAAAAGTCAAAGTCAATCAATTGCTAAATAATGAGCGAAACTGCACATGCGCGAGTTCACTCATTGTTTGTTGTTAGTGCATCACCTGTCATTAGGCTGTCAATCAACGCAGCGGGATGACACTCTGCGCGATGACAAGTCCACAGATGGTGATAATTGACACTGATTATGCAATTATAGCGACCTGTTAAAGGAAGATATAATTATTATAGAAACAGAAATCATTGAAACTCAGCTTTTATTGACTTTAGTATACACATAGGAAAAAAAATGGGGTCCAAGCCAGGACCGCGATATATTGGCTTTCGCGAAATAGCGGCCGGCCGGACCGCGAAGTAACGGAGCTACACTGTATCATAGATTCAAAATTGCCAAAACAATGTGGAATTCTAGTGTATTAGTGTTAAAAAAACACACTAAAGAAATTGTGTTCAGTGGTGATTAAATAAATAATATATGAAGAATCAATGTGTCAAATATTTTTTGGTGACTTTGAATTCGGATAGTTACAAAATTGACATGGTCCGAAACATCAAACACGGAAATCGACTCTCTAACTACGAAAAACGTGTAACATGTGTTTCTCGCACGTTGTTGACATTATAATATATGCTTCTCAGCAGACTCGGTTATTAACTTCATCTTTCGACGTTTCACGTCTTAAGTTTATCACAAAAAAGCTGATCGATTCACACGCCTTTTTCATAAAACAAGAGCCGCATGCGGCCCTAAATCGCTCACCTGGTACCCATGATTACGGTCATGTAAATGGACCAGTAATTATTACGTTTTCACTTATTCAACCCACCCACTGGTGGCCATGTTGTTTGAGCTAGTAAGATTATTTGTAGAAAACTGGCAAAGGGTCACCCATGAATCGTTATTTGTGTAAAATTATTCTTAAATCAGACCAATAGTTTCAGAGAAATTGTTTTTGAAAGTTTTTCTATACAGAAATATAAGGAAAACTTGCCCCACCAACTGGCGGCCATGCTTTTTAAGATAACAAAATGATTTTAAGAAATCTGGTAGAGGGTCATCAATTTACCATTTGTGTAAAATTATTTTGAATTTGCAACAGTAGTTTCAGAGAAGAAGATTTTTAAAGTTTTACTATACAGTAATATAAGGAAAACGTGCCCCACCCACTGGCAGCCATGTTTTTTTTTAAGATAACAATTTACAAAATGATTTTTAGAAATCTGGTAGAGGGTCATCAATTGACCATTTGTGTAAATTTATTTTGAATTTGCACCAGTAGTTTCAGAGGAGAAGATTTTTAAAGTTTTTACTATACAGTAACATAAGGAAAATCTGCCCCACCCACTGGAGGCCATGTTTTTTTAGATATCAAAATAATTTTAAGAAATCTGGAAGAGGGTCACCCATGGTTCATTTGCATAAAATTACTGACAAATCGGACCAGTAGTTTTTGAAAAGAAGATTTTTAAAGTTTTCACTATAGATCTATATCAATATAAGGAAAATCTGCCCCACCCACTAGCGGCCATGTTTTTAAAGATAGGAAAAATATTTTAAGAAATCTGATAGAGGGTCACCAATGGCACATTTGGGTAAAATTATTTACAATTCGGACCTGTAGTTTTTGACGAGAAGAGTTTTAAAGTTTTTTCAATTGGTTGCCATGGCAACCACAATTTCAATTGGATGACCTATATTTGAAGAAATCTGAGAGAGTACCTTACAAGGAACAATCCTATGAAGTTTTGATGAAATTGGCACAGTGGTTTCCAAGAAGAAGATCTTTGAAGAAAAAGTTTGACGACGGACACAGGGCGATCACAATAGCTCACCTTGGCACTTCGTGCCAGGTGAGCTAAAAAAAAAAAGCCGACCGGGTCTGGGCGAACAGTGACTCAGTGAGTAGAGATATTTCCTTAGACCTTTGTAAGAATTATTGATATTTCAAATACACGTTCTTTTCGGGTTCTTACCAAAGTAAATTATCACGATATGTCTTAGATTCAGGAATATGTGCACTGTGCAGTTTTTATTGGCGAAATCTTTCTTCGACCTCGACCGTTGACTTTTCCATTTGATTTTGACCCAACACTACCGGCCGGTCACTTTTTACCGACAAAACCAGTTGTTACTATATGCTACATGTAACCCGAAACCCTGAGCGAGGAGGGAAGTCATTAAAAACTACTAATTTTTAAGTCTTTGGTTTGCCCCGGCCTGGGATTGAACCCGCAACCTCCTGCACTAGAACGGGAGGCTCTACCACTGAGCTACGTACACAGACCGTGTCAGTGTTGATCATTCTAAAATAGAAGTACTCTTGTTTAATATTTCGGCAGTCTTTACCTTGTAAAATGGTTACAGCTGTTAAGCCACCTCAATATCTCTGGTCCATGGATCTTTAAATAAGATGTTTCAACAGTGTTGTAACTATTCTATTGGTTGACTCATGGAATCTGAAATAGAGACATATGCTTTGATAAAATTAAAGTGTATCTAGATCTAAATTTAAAATTTGAGTTGTGAGAAGATAGATAAAATCACATCTAAATAACTTGTTTACCACACATTAAACTCTAATTAACTTGTTTAAACTAAAAGAATGTATTTAAATCTAAGAAAAACAATCAAATACGGGACAACTTAATTACAAAATGTTGAAACGATTTTCTCTAACTATACACTGCAATCACTATTCTAGTGTGTAGGCCGAAATAAACCAGTTACGATTTGACTTGGGACGAATTGAACCGCTACGTTTTCAGCATAGGAGATTGTATTTTTAGGTCATCTGCCTATCAATTGCATTTCAAATTATGGATTAGGTAAATAAATATTTGCAGCTTCGACTTGAACACCTATCTGCTGAAACGAATCTAAATACATGTAAATATATCTGCATTAAATCTTACAATATCCTAGTAGGATCAACTGACAAAAACAAACACCCAGGCAGCGTGCGATAACATCTGAATTATAATTTATACACGAACATACAAGTTTAAATAAAACAATTTACCTTAAATCACAACACGCATTGTCCGCGACAGCGTGTATGAGCCATACAAGGTGTGATTTCTTGGTTAAAACACAGGGACATTCATGTATCGTCGTTACAAATTATGGCTCTTCCTTTCAAATTTCGAGACCAACAGCTAGCGCATGCGCGGAACGGAGCACACGGAGAAACTTCGACCCACTCGAGTTTCGGCCTTTCACGTAAATAAGGTGTTATTCTTTCTGCTAGAAACAGAGAATACACGTGAATTATCTCTGAAATGATATTATGTGCATATGAAAACTACGGAAAACGTTGAAGAGAATTTAAAATTGTTCTTTCCTTAAAGTTAAATGGCTATTTCTTAAAATAATTTTCCAAGATTAAAAAAAAAAACAGCAGTGTGTGGGGCACTCGTATTTCCTTTATTTGGCTATAATATAGTGGAAACTTAAAAATTCTTCTTTTCTGAAACGACGGACTCAATTTAAAAATAATTTCATACAAATGGGTGAATCTGTATCAGATTTCTTCAAATATAGGTCTATCAGTTGAAACTGTGGTTGCTATGGCAACCAATTGAAACAACTCTTTAAAAATCTTGCCTAAATGAAACTGCAGTTCTGAAATGAAAGTAAATTCACACAACTGATTCAGAGAGAGAGAGAGAGAGGGGGGGGGGGGGGGGGGGGTGTTATTGTCTTTAAGATATTTACTCCAGTTTAACTGATGCTAGTGGAATAAAATTTCATATATGGAAATAGCTAGCTTGGAGAGATTAAGTGCAGGGTCCATAACTCTGACTAGACATTAATATTTTTGGAGTTATTCCCCTTTGTTATATTTGACCAAAAGACCTTCCTCATTTGTACATATATGACTTCTTTGTTTTATGGCGATAATTTTGAATCCATGAACACCCTGATTTTATTAAATAATTAAAAAGATACAATTTTTTTAAACTTTTTTCACGTTTTGGACTTAAACATTTTTTCAAAATTAACAGTCCAAAATTCCGCCTTGTTGCAATAGTCTAAGTATGAAATTCCGCCTCATTCAGGCAGAATTTTAACTAAGTCCGAAATTCCGCCTTATTGAAATAGTCTAAGTCAAAAATTCCGCCTCAATTTCCAATGTTTTCTCATTTTCCGCCTCGAGATGCTAGTCTAAGTGAGAAATTCCGCCTCTGAAAAATGTCAAAGTACAAAATTCCGCCTGGATTTTAAATTCCGCCCGGAATCCTCTCAAAATTTCGCCCGTAAAACTGACTGACTTGAGGCGGAATTTAGGTTTCCGCCCCAAGTCCGCCCGGAATCGGCCATTTCCGCCCCAATTCCGCCTCATTTCCGGGCGGATTCCGCCTGGATTTTTCGTACGGGAAGCAGCGATATCACAAATGGCTTTCGCTCTGCGGGATACCAATTGCAATGTATATTGTACCCGCACACTATATATGCACCCAGCACCTTAAATCACATGGTTTTTACAGGCAAGGTACAAAAGAGAGGGTACCGCAAAAGAGATCAGATTTTATATGAATAGCTTGAATCCAGCTCAGCCGCAGTGTAACTCCTAAGGGCGACATGGGCAATATTTGCAAACAGCTTGGCTCCAGATCAGAAGCCGCGTTGTCGTGGTTTATAGCGACTTGGCTTACAGTTGCACAAGCTTGTATCTAGACCAGCAATTTCAATTTCAATTTCTTTATTACACTCAGTTCATGATTTTACATGAAAACATGAGGAACAGACAATATACATAGACAAAACATGAGGAACAAAACAAAATGTACATAGACAATACATACATATTTACAAACAAATAAATCAGTACATTATCAGTTTCTGTAAATGATTCCGGATTTGTATATGATTTTGGGAGAGTTACGAGTAAAGTTCGGCAAAATATACATAGAAAGTCAGACCTGTTAAATTAATTTATCCATCCTGGAACTATTAATGGTAAAGTCCAGTTCTCAATTTTGTTTAGTACATATTTTACTTTTTATAGTTGCTTTCGTCTATACATTGCAAAGTGACAAACACTGTAGATCCGGATCATAGGTTTCCTTTAGGAACCCCCTGATCCGGATCCACACTGCATGCTTTCAGTTTTCACAGGTAAACATTGTTTACAAACAAAGAGTATACTCGTTGTTAGAGTTCATTGTGTTAACTGTATCTATGAGAAATACATGTATATATAGAAAGACATTTTAAGACACGTTTACTTCAGTATTGCATTTAAACTATTGGTACGCAGCTCTTTTTCTAAGAAGCACAAAATGTTTTTAAGATAGGTAAATGTTAAATGACTGATTGATTAGATCAATCAGTGAATTAAACAGTCAGTGGTAGACAGCACGTGCTTGAGCGCTCTGCTATATTCAGTACTGCATTATACCGTAAAACCTCTCTACCACGACCCCAATGAGAAAGCTATTCGATTGCACAGAAGGCAGGCGAGAGCTCCAAGCAAGGCGACAGCGCAACTAAAAGCTCCTAAAAGGTGCCCTCTGTTTCACTGTCACAACTCTCCAAGCAGCCATCCGTCCAAAACAACCAACAACTCAGCGGAACAGAGACCACGTAACGCGGCGTCTGATTTGGAATATGTTATCAAGTTTAATTAAGATCCGAAATTAAATTTTGCTGCTTCCGACCCGAAATATTTTAAGCATACGACATTTCAGAATGATAAGGTTTGAAACGAAACTGAACTCCAAACTGTTTGCTACTATATTACTTTAGTCATATAACTCGAACATATTCAACAATAGAGACGAGTATATTTGTTATGTGTAAACAATAAACCATTAAAGAATACAAAGTAAAAAAGTCTAGAGTCGACCGATCAGGGTCTGCACTGTCCCATTATTATTATTATTATTATTATTATTGTTAGTCATTAACAGCAACCCATAAAAGTCATCAATGTAAACGCATTAATTGGAAACTGGTGTTAAGGGGAGATTTGGGTAAGTTTTAATTGAGAAATAAAAAAAAGCAGACGACAAAAATTGTTTGAAGTCTAGGGTCCGTTGGTCATATCTTGGGAATTTCATTACCAGTGATGGTCATGTGGAATAGCCTTCCAGCAACAGATAAGAACAACTAGGTCAATGAGATTTCATTTTAAATCTAGTTTTTAAAAATATACTAAGCAACCACATTCAACCCTAGCAACGATTGAACTCGTCATTAACAGAAATGCATACCTGTGAACAGAACACATGTGCTCTATACAAACAGTGCAGACTCTAATCAGAGGGAACATTAAGAGTTGCATGGAATACATAATAATATCTATTAAATAATGTGAACTCTTGTCAGTTTATAGATTACACTTCTCTGTAAAGTTTGTTTACGAAACTTAATTTTCCATGTCCGTTCATTTTACGTACAATGAATGTATGTATATTGAATTGTACATGTTTATTGATGGCTATGAATATACTTATGCTATTTTATGCCGAATAAAGCTCTGTATCTGTAAGGGATTGTGAGATGTGAGCGTGATAAAGTTTTAAAGAAAAGGAAGAACAAAGTCACATGTGTATTCTACTTTTCTTTCTGCTTTACTTATGTCCCATATACAGCAGTCAAGCGATCAATTTCAGTAACTGCTTAACACTTTGCCTGCTGATCGAGACTTCATGTCGTTTTTGCAAACAGCTTTGATCTAGATCAGAAGCCGCGTAACATGGCCCCTTATCTTGAATCAGACTGTTGGAAGTGTTTTTAGGTTTCTTTACATACAAAATGTACACATCTAAATTTAAAAAAAATTGCAGACGATAATTTAAAAGCAGACGGTATCACGGCATGATAAGGGCTAATATGGGTTTGGTTATAATATTAATTTTTTTTATCCGAGCCCAGTCCAATATTTCACAATTGTGCTTTAGAAAAGGCGATTTAAACAAAGATGTGAAGAAGATTGCTACTATACTTGAATTATATCGATAATTCTAATTAACCCAATTAAGATATTGGACGTTAACTTGATAACAAAATGATCAAGTAAATAGTGTGTTAAAATAATAAACTGTCAATCTGGATCAAACCCGTTTATAACTGCCAGGTAAAGCCTGTCGTAAAACACAGGTATACCATATCGCACATCACAAAGGAATATGACATTACGCAACCGAACACAGAAGCCGCACTAGCCTAATACAACTCTCCCAGCATGATTCTCTTATTGAACAAACCGATTCTCGATGAAGCAAATATTTGGGAACTGTTCGCCACAGGGATCCCGCCTTAATAAAATCTCAAAGCTACACGTGTTGCTTGAACATGTATTTTTGACTTCTGCGCCCGCATGCTGCTTTTGTTACAGGTCTACATACATTTTAAGCATAATAATAAAATGGAAAAAAAAGCACCTGGTTTGGTCGATGACTTTGGAATAACCCTTTCAACATTGGTCACCAGTATTGATGACTATTGCAAACAATTTAAATATCCAGATCAGGTCTGCGCGTTGTTATAACACATATCTTAAACAGTATCCATGTATAATTTCTAAATGGTCATTTAACCCTTTACTCCATAGCCAGCATCTTACCAGGATCCAAACTCTTTGCAAAAGTCTATATCAAGGTATTTTACTGCTACATGTAACATGCGAATATTAATTCTATACAATGTATATAGATGTTTAATAAACATCAGTTGACAGAACTCGGTCATTGAAATTTCATTCTAAATATTTAATTTTAGAATTATAATAAGCAACATATTCAACCCTAGAAACGAGGGTAGATCTACTAATTATTTAAAAATGGCATACCTGTGAAAAGAAACTATGTCCAATGCAAACAGTGTAGACAGTAAAACTCTCTTTTACGACCACTAAATATATTTAATGCAGGTGGTTGCTTTAAGCTAAGAGGAAGTAAAACTCCTTCATTCGTTTTCTGTTTTACTTTCACATTGCTTTAAGCTGTCACCTGTCTATTATTAAAAGAATTGGCCTTCTACATATATTAGTGGTCGCAATAGAGAGGTTTTACTGTAGTCATAAATGGACCAGACTTATTTCGAAAAGGGAATTATCTTAAAGGTTTCAGCAGGGCTGCCATTTCTCCGGATTTTTCCTAAATCTTCTGATTTTTTTTCAAGTACATGATAGCTTAAAGCAGGCTGAAAGTAAAGATGCTTTACTTCCAGCCTGCTTTTAGTAGTCACGTGCCAACAAAACTAGAAATAGGATATGGGGTAAAGGTACGATTCTAGTAGTATCAGTCATGGAAGGTACAAAAAGATTCAGAGGGCAGTGGACAGCAAGCTGGCTGCGAAGCTACGACGTGATTTTATCCATCTGGCAAAGGATGTGGGTTCTAGTATCAGTCCCGGATTTACCGGGGGGCACAGGGGGCACGTGCCCCCCCCAGCTGAGCCGATTTTTATTTACTTCCTTTCATACATGTATTTGTTTTTACTTCTGATTAATTTAGCTGTTGATGTGTGCCCCTTATTAAGCCCCTTAGATAATCACACGTCTGGCAACTACAGGGCCACCCTATTATTTTTGCCAATCCATGTATTGGTAAAATAACCTTGATTAGGTAAGTATTTTACCCGTTGTGCATGCGTGAAACACCCCCAGAACGCACCAGAGACCATAATTGAATAAAAAGTTTCCGAATGAAGCATGTCCTCGGAACTCCGTGTTATAAGAGATACATAAATAAATCCGAATGGGTAGGTGTATAGGTTGTAGATTAACGACTTGAAAACATACAGTCGAAAATTATTATCCTAGATTAAATAATTTTTGTTATTTTGAGTCGAAGGCACAAACCGCCCTAACGTACCTAAGACCATCTAGGAATAAAATTTCCCCGGGGGAGCTTTGGTCTGCACTGTTTGTCATTTTGTAATGAAACCACCTTTTATAAAGTAAAAAAATTAACTTGTCGTAAATTGATATTTGAGAGCGAATGGGTTAAATTTGCAGATGCTAAATGGTTAAGAGTGCACTAGTGACTGGTAAACTTGTGATAAAGTGTACACCCAGATCAGATGGCTCATACAAGAGCTCTCGATCAGCGTCTACACTGTTTGTCAATTTATATAATATATTGTCAAAACAAATTTGTATAGTGGAAACTGGAATTATCCATTTGATGTTTAAAGGGAGAATGGTACATGTATGTTTGAATATACTGTTATTTAATTACAGTGTGTTATAAAGTGACAAGAACTCGTGTCCTGTAAAAACTATGCAGACCAAGATCAGAGGATTCGTAAATGAGCCGTCTGGCCAGGCTTTGCAAATTTTTGTCATTTTGTATTTGAATATGTTATCAGCGTAGTAGTGACTTGAAAACCCTGTTCTGTACAAACAGTGTAGACCAAAACCAGAGGGCTAATAAAAGCTCAGAGTCTGCACTGTTTGACATTTTGTAAGAAATTGCAAAAAACCAAACCTTCACCAAAGTAAACGAGAGCACCGCGAATGGTATATAATACGTCCACTAGCAAAGAAATATATAACTTTATCAAAATCTATTCCAATTTGTAGACACTAGAGAATAAGCAATACTGAAAAAAAGCCTTTTCTAGCATATCTGAGCACACCGAGGGTAGATAGCTATTGACACAATGATCCAATTTCAATTATAATCAAACACTCTCATAAACTTATACTTCTATACATGTATAACTATACTGTGGGCAGATATAATCAAAATCCATTCAAAACTGTAGTTGCTTTAGTGGTAAAAACTGTTAAATTAGCCTTTCAAGCAGATCTGAGTACATCAAGAGCAGATAACTATGTTACGACAAATCAAACGAACCTTAAATTTCACTCAGCTTTAGATCCTTCAAATAGAAAACTGCGGACAAGCTTTTTATAGCACATTTGAGTACATCGAGTGTGAAGTGTCATTAATATCCGAAAGAAAAACTCCGGACAAAAACATGTTGACGAACAAACGGACGGACGAACAAGGCTATGCCAATATACGACCACCTTTAGAGGTGGGCGTATAAAAATGGACTTGCTTAAATTGGAAAATGGAATTTGCCATTTGATATTTCTATGGAGAGTCATTCAAGGTGGACTGTCATTTTGTGGTATATAGTAAGAACAGAACCTTCAATTTAATAGTAAAAATGGGCACGACTTATATCTAATCAAACATTGAAACTGTCCATTTGATGTTTCAAAGGATAATGAGTTAGGTTTGAAAATGCTAACAGCGTGCTAGTAGAAAACTTGCGATCTACAGAGTAGACCCATATCAGAGTGCTCATAAATGATCCCTCTGATCAGGGTCTGCACTGTTTGTCACTATACAGGTTGTTTGAATGGTATGGTAATGTCCATCGAGGTTTGTTCGCAGTACCTTAATGATACATGTATGATGTATGCTTGAATTTTAAAGCTGAAATTTGGTTTACAAATTGTTTTGATGAACTGCACACATTGAGTGTCAATTTTGCTCCAATACGCTCGTATTGTAATAAGCAAAACCTTTAATCATAGTAAATTATGGCAATGACGTATACTTTCATTAACCATTGGAATTGTCCGTTTGGGGCTTCAAATGAGAATAAGCTAAGTTTGAATGTGCTAACAGTTTACCACGGTCCAGTGACTGAAAAATGTGCTCTAAACAAACAGTGTACATCCAGATTTACCGAGACTGACTAGTGTCAGCGCTTTTTGTCATTACACGATCGTGTGACAGGCATGGTGGTGTTGGTCCAGTTTTTTCCGCACCTTTCTCATACATGTTTTGACATAAGAAGCTGAAATTTGGTATATAACATTGTTTTGATGAACTGCACATTGAGTTTACGTATTGTCACAACTCATCAACTTCCCCATGAGTTACGGCATTCTCCCTGACAGGTACAGTTTACACTATATAATATAGTCCCAGATAGCATGGCGACGTTGGCCTAACGTTGGGTAATGGTTGGCATATTGGCACGACGTTGGCATGTACACAACGAGCAAAACTACATTGGGCCAACGTCATTTGCCAACGTTGGCCCAACGAAGTGATCATCGTTGGGCCAACGTCGGAATGTTATCTGGTGTATCCCTGTCCCTGAAAGGTGTATAATATATGTACTGTTTGAAGCAGGCTTTGTAATAAAATACTCATTTGATGTTAAAAATCTTTAAAGGTGGTCTGAAGTGGAATTGGAGTTATACATTTGGTGATTCAGTGGGGAATTACTTGATTCATTTTAACGTCTCACCCAAGTTATCTATGTCTGATTTCTGTTGGAATATGCTAACAGTATACTTGTGACGAGTACACTTGGCAGGAGAGTTATTAAGTTTAAGTTTGTTGGAGCAGAATTCTGTTCTATTTTGAGTGGTGAAAATCTTTGCATGATCATGGTTGAAAGTAATAGTAACTGTTTTCTGAGAATGGAATGTTTCCCTCCTCATTACTTCTTTCTGGCTTATAATACCACTTTTGGGTTGTTTGGATACTTACATCATTCTATTGATGTAAAATTTCTTCTTAGAATGCCCCCAGAATGTATCTTTTTGGTATTAATTTAAAAACATGTCCGACCCTTACTTATAGTTTTCTAAGAATCAATTTTTTTCTTCTCAAGATTACGGTTGAATCTTCTTTCTGTCTTATGAAACCACTTTTTTGGGTGTTTCATAGGGATGTTTACATCATTCTAGAATGCCCTCAGCATGCACCATTTTGATGTTAATTTTAAAAAATTTCCGGGGGAGGCCCCCCGTACCCCCCCCCCCCCCACCTATGGGAGGGGTGTAACCCCTCCCATACCCTCCCCAAGTGTGCCCCCCACTCAGAAATTCCTGGATCCGGGCCTGAGTATGTTCCGCAAAGATAGTGTGCATCTCAATGCTACAGGGGACACTCGAGTGCTGCATGTCCTACGGAAAGTCCTGAGGTCGGTGGCGTCAGCCTGAAAAAAGGCCCTTTTCAGGGCCAAACATTTAACGAGAAAGATATCTGAAAGAGTTTAACCCCCCCCCCCCCCCCAACACACACACACCTCCATCAACACCCCACCCCTTCAACAAAAAGGGAATGAAACTAACAAAAGAGCCTTTTTCCAATTTCATAATAATAAGCGTATAGCATGTGTATATAAATCAGTACAAACAGATAGTAGGACAATGACCCATTGGGACAATCCCCTCCCCTTTCCAGGGCTGCCATTTCTCCGGATTTTTCCTAAATCTTCGGATTTTTTTTCTAGTATATTATCAGGGATTTCCCCAGGCCGTTTTCGCCTGTCGCGGGCGTAGTAGTAGTAGTAGATCTTTAATACCTCCAATGATGGAGAGCTACATAATAATACAAACAGTGAAAACATAACATAGAAAGACAGAATAAATCAATGTTGACAGAAATATTATGTACAGTTTAAGTTGCGGTAGACGTCTAATTTATAATTTTGTATTGAGGTCACATGCACAGATACATCTACACAGCAGTAAAAGCTATTATAGAGTAAGAGTGCATGGTTTAAATTGAACAAAATCAAACATAAAGAGATAGTGGATACTAATATTAGACATCTATATATATACATGAAAAATTTACATACTCGTGGATACATGAATATATGAATATAAACACCCCCAACCCCAACCCCAACACACACACATACCATAACAAGTTACAAGTGACAAAACTTGCCGAAATGAAACACAAGGAACATCGTTATCACTTGGAATGAATAATATGAATGAAAAATCAGTGATAGTGCGCATGATAAGTCTTGTCAAAATAAAGGCAAGACGACCCAAGCCACTAGAAGACTGACCGGGGAGTTTATATTACGGTGAATACGGTTATGGCCATTGTATAACATGCATTACCAATGAAGTAAAAACAATTATTGTGCAATATAGGTTATACAATCACAATAGCTATGAATTCATGATAAAATAAATCTCATTGATGAATAATAACATATCCACCTATGTATGCATGTTAACAACAAAATAGTCATGGCAACCATTACAGTAAAACCTCAGCGACCGAAAAATGTCAAATGATGATCGGTAAGACAGACTGCATCTCAACGCAGGATGAACACACTACCGAGAGAACTTCTGGGAGATTTCTTGGATAGTTTCACCGTGCATTAAGAAATACGAATCATCAAAATGTCCAACTTTTACTTACTGGTATTTCGCTCCTAAGAGGTTTTACCGCACCAAGCAAAAAAAAAAAAAAAAAAAAAAAAAGTGTTGGTTTTTTTTTTGGTTGTTTTTTTTATACATTCAGTGGGTTGACTACCTTAAACACTCTGTCTGAAATCAGACAAGATATCGTTTTCTCTCTCTTTTTCTTTAACTAATATATTATTATTATCTCGACTTTACCATGGCATGAAGAAGTTTTAAACAACTTACTGCATACATATTTTGTGTTAAGAAGTTATTACCTAAGATATGCAAAATCTGAATCTTAGGTGGCAGCAGAATAAACTGGCAATACATGTCTAATCCCATACCTTTTACCAAATTTAAATGGACAGCATTACGAAGATGTCTTCCTTCCCGGCGGTCTCTTCGCGACATGCTTTGATCTGGCCGACATGTCTTAATCTGTAGAGCGACTAGCCTTAATCAGGGCTCTGTGTTGTGTATTGCAGTAATTATTTCATATGCCAAACGCCGTCACGCTTGTCGGGCGTGTTCTTAGCTTCATCAACCAATCAGGAGCCGAATTTTCTATTGCAGTAATTATTTCATATGCCAAACGCCGTCACGCTTGTCGGGCGTGTTCTTAGCTTCATCAACCAATCAGGAGCCGAATTTTCTTATCTAAACGGTGATTGACAGGGACTCGTTCCATTTTGAGGGAGATTAACTTTTGATTGGCGTTTCTAAAACCGCTAGTTCTGTTTTTGATGCGGGTAGATTCTACAACATGCCGAACATGGCTTACTTTACAAACAGCGACTTGAATGATTTTCGGAAAACAAGCTACGAGCAACGCTGAAAGAAAAATAAATACTAGCCGAAACCGGAATCTCGGACATTCCTTTTCCCGAATTTAACATTCAAAAGATGATTAACGGTGGACTGAAAATTCACCGCGAATAATGAGACGTGAAATCGTGTGTCGCCTCGGAAAAATATCCTCGATACGGGGCCTGTTAAATAAGGAAATTCTCCGCAAATACTGAACAAACGAATGTTTTAAATGAATATAAATTACCTTTTAGAATTCATTTCCGCACAACTCCGTATTAATAATCACGTAACAGACGCAAACAGTATTCCAAACTTCCGAAATGAAATCCAAATGCGCGGCATGCTTCCTAGCGTCATTTTTTGAAAACATCCAATTAGATTAGACGTTATAAACTTCCATTTAGAATGACAGGAAATTAACATCAATTGCGGTGTTTAAAATTAGCTCTTATTCGTAGGCAATGGCTAGCTATCGTCGCGGAAGACGTTTTTCGTGGGAGTTTCGGGAAAATCGGGAAATAAGTTACAAGAGAAGAACAAAGGCAACACATACACGCGGGAAACGATGAATCTCTTAAAATAGCTTTCTGGTATTTTTGGTAAATAGAAATTGAAATTGAATACTTGGGAGATTAAATATTGAAACAGAAAACAATCGTGACAACAAATATTCAAGTAGACTTTGTTTTATCTCATGACAAAGTCAAACAGTCTAATTAATTCTTCACAGAGTTTTCTGTTTTTATGATGGATGGATGTTAAGAGCAGGCTTAAAGTAAACATGAATCCACCATTTGACATCCACTTGCCGGGATGCAGTGAATTTTTCTATGTGTCTTAACCCACAGGTTCTTGACACATAAAAAAATATATATATATATTTTTATTTACGAGACCTCCATTATATTACCCTAGATCTAGATCTATCTTCGATAGAGAACAAAAACAATTTCTTTTCTTTAACCTCAAGAAAAAAAATTCCTATCTTAAAAAACATGGCCGCTAGTGGGTGGGGCAGATTTTCTTCATATGGCTATATATATATAGTGAAAACTTTAAAAATCTTCTTGTCAAAAACCATTGGTCCGATTTGAAAGTAATTTTATGCAAATGATCCATGAAAAGGACCATGGGTGACCCTCTACCAGATTTCTTAAAATTATTTTGATATCTAAAAAAAAAACATGGCCGCCAGTGGGTGGGGCAAGTTTTCCTTATGTTACTGTTTACTAAAAACTTTAAAAATCATCTTCTCTGAAACTACTCCTCCAAATTAAAAATAATTTTACACAAATGGTCAATTGATGATCCTCTACTAGATTTCTTAAAATCATTTTGTTATCTTAAATAACATGGCCACCAGTGTGTGGGGCAAGTTTTCCTTATGTTACTGTATACTAAAAACTTTAAAAATCTTCTTCTCTGAAACTACTGGTCCAAATTAAAAATAATTTTACACAAATGGTCAATTGATGATCCTCTAGCAGATTTCTTAAAATCATTTTGTTATCTTAAATAACATGGCCACCAGTGGGTGGGGCAAGTTTTCCTTATGTTACTGTTTACTAAAAACTATTTTTTCTCTGAAACTGTTGTTCTGATTTAAGAAGTATTGTACACAAATGATGATTCATGGGTGACTATTTGCCAGTTTTCTTCCAATAATCTTCCTAGCTCAAACAACATGGCCACCAGTGGGTGGGGGTGAATAAGTGAAAACTTAATGCCAAAAATGCACTATTTCATTGATTAAAGAGCAAAAATTTTCGCCGCAGCGCGGGAGGGAGAGCCCTCCCGCACCCTCCCCCTATGCCCCAAATTCAACATGCCTTCAGAAATTCCTGGGGAAATCCCTGTATATGATGGCTTAAAGCAGGCTGAAAGGAAAGCAGAATGTGCCTTAAGACGCACTCTGCTTTACTTTCACTGCCTTAAGCAGTCACGTGTCAACAAAACTAGAAACAGGCGATGGGGAAAAGGTACGATTTGTAAAATCGCACTTGAAAAATGCAAATTTGGAAATCTTATGATTTTTTATGTCAAGTTATGGCAGCCCTGCCTTTCCTAGGCATGATCATGTATTCTAACAATATACTTAAGCATTTCATGCAATATAAAACTTACAGTGTATAAATTGTGTCACGCCAGTATTTCAGTTATGTGTGCAAACAAATTTGAACATAAACAGGACACCATTTCTCCGGATTTTTCCTACATCTCCGGAATTTTTTCTTGTACATAGAAGCTTAAAGCAGGCTTAGAGTAAAGCAGATTGCGCCTTAAGGCGCATTCTGCTTTAATTCAAGCCTGCTTTAAGTAGCCACGTGTAAAAAAAACAAGAGGGCCAGAATGGCCCTTAATCGCTCACCTGTACATGGTGATGGGTCAGTGATTTCAGAAACGAAGATTTGTGAAACTTTTACCCACGGGCGGGGTCATTTTTGACCCCAGGGACATAATATGAATGCTCTTGATACAGAACCTGTAGACGATGCTATGTGCCAAAAGACTAAGCTCAGTGTACTATGATTTCAGACAAGAAGATTTTTAGTTTTCATTGAAAAAAATCTATGTTTAGCTCTGGTGACCCAGATATGCAACAGACCGGAACCAATTCATCAACATATGTGAAAGACCTCTAGACATTACATCATGCAAAATATCTAAGCTCTAGCCATATTGATTTCAAAGAAAAATGTGTTTGAAAATGTCACTATATAACTCCATGTAAAATGGTGACACCTGGGCTTGGGCCAAATTTGACCCCAGTGGCAAAATTTTAACAAATTTGATAGAGGACCTGTAGACCATGCTATGTGCAAAATATCTAAGCTAAGTGTATTTTGGTTTCAGACAAGATTTTTAAAAAAATTTGAAAAAATCTATTTTTAGCTCCAGTGACCCAGATATTCAACACACCGGAACCAATTCGACAACATATGTGAAGGACCTCTAGACGTTACACCATGCCAAATATCAAAGCTCTGGACAAAATGGTTTCAGAGAAAAATGTGTTTGAACATTTCACTATAACTCTACATAAAACAGCGACCCCCCGGGCGGGGCCAATTTTGGTCCCAGGAACAAAAATTGAAGAAATTTAATAGAGAACCTGTAGACAATGCTATGTGCAAAATATCTAAGCTCTGGCCATAATGGTTTCAGAGAAAAATGTTTGAACATTTCACTATATAACTCTATGTAAAATGGTGACCCCGGGGCGGGCCAATTTTGACCCCAGGGTCAAACTTTGAACAATCTTGATAGAGGACCTATAGATGATGCCATGTGCCAAATATCTAAGCTCTGGCCCTTGTGGTTTTTGACAAGAAGATTTTTTTAAAATTTCCTTATTTTTTCAATTTTGTTGCCATAGCAACCAGACTTCTGCATTGTTTCAAATACTTTGAACAACTTTGAAAGAGCTTGACCCAAGGAACATTCCTGTGAAGTTTGGTTGCAATCAGACATGTGGTTTTGAAGAGGAAGATGTTTGAACATTTCACTATATATCTCTATGTAAAACGGTGACCCTCGGGGCGGGCCAATTTTGACCCCAGGGTCAAACTTTGAACAATCTTAATAGAGGACCTATAGATGATACTATGTGCCAAATATCTAAGCTCTAGCCTTTGTGGTTTTTGACAAGAAGATTTTTTAAGATTTCCTTATTTTTTCACTTTGGTTGCCATGGCAACCAGAGTTCTGCATTGTTTCAAATTCTTTGAACAACTTTGAAAGAGCTTGACCCAAGGAACATTCCTGTGAAGTTTGGTTGCAATCAGGCATGTGGTTTTGAAGAAGAAGATGTTTGAACATTTCACTATATAACTCTATGTAAAACGGTGACCCCCGGGGCGGGGCCAATTTTGACCCCAGGGTCAAACTTTGAACAATCTTGATAGAGGACCTATAGATGATACTATGTGCCATATATCTAAGCTCTAGCCTTTGTGGTTTTTGACAAGAAGATTTTTTAAGATTTCCTTATTTTTTCACTTTGGTTGCCATGGCAACCAGAGTTCTGCATTGTTTCAAATTCTTTGAACAACTTTGAAAGAGCTTGACCCAAGGAACATTCCTGTGAAGTTTGGTTGCAATCAGGCAAGCGGTTTTGAAGAAGAAGATGTTTGAAGAAATTGTTGACGCACAACGCACGACGCACGACGGACACCGGACAAAGACCGACCACAAAAGCTCACCTTGAGCACTTTGTGCTCAGGTGAGCTAAAAACTAGACACAGACGATAAGGTAAATATACGATTCGTAAAATCGCACTTGAAAAATGCAAATTTGGAAATCTTAGGACTTTTCATGTCAAATTATGGAAGCCCTGCATACATTGTACATGTATTTAAGGATAATAATTATTGCTTGATCTTGAAAATGTCTGGTTGTCACCTATATTGCTATATACGAAGGCTCTTTTTCTATGTCTCGGACCCTCTCTCTATTATATCTCTTCTCTCTCGCTGTCTAGACTCTGTAAAAAATTCACGAGACTATGAACGATATATCACAACAGATCCAAATCACATCGCGAGATATTTAGGGCCCTTTGATCTGGGTCTACCCGTTTTACTTGGTGTCAAGTGTACTTTCAACAAGTGCACTGTTTACAAAGGACAATTATATACGTGACGAGTGTTCCAAGAGTTAAAATGCACACACTGTCATGGTAAATGCTATTAAAGACTGTCATATAGGGGTGTAACGATTCGGCGGTGTACCGATATATTGCGGTGTGAGCTGAATAATTTTGCCCCGCGGTTCAGATTCAGAAAAACCGATTTTCTTTGCCTTATTTAAAAACAGTAAAATAATGGACAAACTTACTTTTGTTTCGCGGAATTGTTTTCGAAACAACGCGTAGTAGACGCAGTCCGGTGTTTTATCCATATCCCTAGCCGGTGTAACAGTACTATTTCGTTTCCGTTTAATCTCGCTCAACGAGACGCTTTTATTAAGAAACAAGCAGCGAATCAAGGGCCTGGTTGAACAAGATTAATACAGTAAACACGATGGCAGATGCTTGTTCCATACTTACACGGTGTATTGCAATATATTGCGATTCGATTTCTCCGTATTGCGATAAACTGTGATGCGGGTTTCGGCGAATTGTTACACCCCTACTGTCATAGGGTTCAGGATTCGAAATTCAATAATGTTTTGGTGTGTGGTGCTTGACAAAACATTAAGAAAGACTTCTAGAGGTGTTTTTTTCAAGATGTGGAAATAAATGAGGTTTGTGGTGGAATAACTAGGGGCCGGTGCGGATCAGGCAAGAATCAGCTCAAATGGACGAAAATTGCAGCATCACGCAACTTTTCAAAGATTGTCAAATGTTACCGGTGAAGAAAGTCTTTAATGTTTTAGTGTGTGTTGCTTGACAAAACATTTATAAAGAGTTGTAGGCGGGCTTTGTGGTCGAGATGTGAAAATAAATGGGGTTGTGGTGGATTAACTTCGTCCGGTGCTGATCTCGTTTGAATGGGATGTACACGGACATATAAAATGTGCTACGAAGGTAATATGTCTGTTTATATTTCCACATTATCACTTCCATTTTCGTGTGATTTAACCCTTTCTAAGAGGGGTAAAAAAAAAAAAAAAACATTTTTTTTTTCAAATTTGTTTCTTTTTTTTTTTCAATTTTTTTTTTTTTGTATAATCTGAACTTATATCACCTTATAATAACATAATTAATAGATATTTCAAGGTTTGTGGCTGTAAACTACCCCTACAGTTGATTTTTGATGCGGTTTTGGGTAATTCCGGGGTTTGTGGGGTTTTGGGTAATTCGTTCCACCGGATTTAGTCACGTGACCGTGTGATTAGTGTCACTAGATAAAACAAACATAAAGACCCTCTCAATCAGATCACATGGCATTATATGCGTCTATAAAAATTGGGAGCATTACGACTGTTTTAACGGGTGTTTGATTCATTTCCATTCGTCCGGAAGTACAAAGTTTTCGTTGACTACAATTTCTATTCGAGTCGGGCCAAAATCGTTGACATCAGTAAATCTTCGCGCATTTGCTCCGCCCACTTTTCGTTGGCAACAAACTCGATGAATAGCCACTTGTTGTTGTTGTTGTAATTTCCTCCGTTGTAGTCGGAGCACCCAGGACTTGGTAAGTCCTGGTAAATATAGTGTTCTCACGAATAAAGTTCAGAAATGAAACAAATAAGTTCAAAGAGCCTTATGCCAAGGCTTACGGGTCCTTGTATTAGCGGCCAGAAATCACATGTTAATATTAGCTTCACACACGTCTGCGCTATTGCACTACGAATTATAGCTGAAAACTAATATTGCATGCACATGTATAGTCTATTCTTAAGGCTCACAAATGAAAACATCCGTTCAGCAGGTATGGCAAGAAAACACATGGAACTAAGTGAAAGTCCGACTTGACTTCTTAAGGCTATTAGAGTTCAAAAAATAAAACAAATAAGTTCAAAAACCTTGTGCCAAGGCTTAGGGGTGCATGTAATGGCGGCCAGAAATCACATGTTAATGCTAGCTTCACACACGTTTGTGACAAATGCACTACGAATTATAGCTGAAAACTAACACCGCATGCTAACATGTATTAGTTTTCAGCTATAATTCGTAGTGCACTTCGTTTCTAAAATTAGCATTTGGGAAAACCAGATGTCGAAAAATTTCCCCAAATTTCGAAAATTTTGTATCACTATATAAAAAATGTTTAGTCGAATTAAGAACGAATCTAATATGATTATCTTCATATATATATTACAAATGTAGCCAGTTAGGTATACTTACTATAAAATGCTTGCGTAAATGGACCACTACCGTGAGACTGTAATTCCACGGAGTAGGTCATCCTTCAAAGGGAGGCGACTTATTCAAACTAGACAAAAACTCGGACCTTGCTAAAACAAGAGCGCAATGGGCTCAAAGGCGCTCACCAGTTTCATGGAGAAAGGACAAATTTTTTTGTCCTTTCTCCATGCCAGTTTGTCCTTAATTATTCAGCGGTCTGTACTTATGTAAACCTTATATCGTTTTGCGGAGTGTCGTTGAAGAGAGGCAGCACCGAACTGAGAGATATTTTCATCAATGATTACATATTTTGCATTGATATAAGAATGTATACGATATATGATAGTGTGACGCTCACGGGGCTTAGGTCGATGTCATTGTTTTATCTATACTACCGGAAGTATCAATAATAGCAGATGGACCCAAGAAGGTTCGTACATATGGTGATTCCTTTGTAACTCTCTGTTAATTCTCAAACATAAGTATATTTGTATAGCATTAATCAGAAAAGGAACAGTTTGCCTTTATTTAATTAGTTTGTTATGGTGTAAACATAAACGAACACCACATGTTTTCCGGAAGAGACGATGCTGATTCTGTTCTTTTGGCGCAATCTATTCTAAACATACATTGCCCTCCAAAAGTTATAAAAGGCGGGTGCTGAGTAGTTTTGATTCAGTTTGTATCAAGCTCCCGAAGGGTTAACTTCGGATCTTACAGTAGGCAATAAATAAAGCCTTTAATATTATTCTGTATTTTGTTATCTTAGTAGCGTTTGGGTAGAGCGAACAGTTGACTAGTTCAATCTCAGTAGTCTCTATCCCAGGCGTGAACAGTAGCTCATACAGTCTATTATTTCAACGCCGAACGTATTGCTGATGCTGGTGCATTCTGGCTTATAGTAGTTCGAAGCCAGGGGTCTCATCTATACGCCGAGCTGAGAGATATAGCTGAGCAACAGTTGATGCTGGCTGGTCGAGCCAGGTGTCTCGGGTATAGGCTGAGCTTACAAACTCTATTATAACATACAGCTGATGCTGTCTGGCTGGTCAAAGCCAGGAAGCTCGTCGATACGCCGAGCTGTTGATAGTTGGGAATAGAAGCCCATCCACTTTATAAAGTTGATATAGTTTGAGAGTTGATTCTAATTAGTTGATCATACTTGATTATTGTCCATCCAATCATTTTCTAATCATTGTTAATCATATTTACTGGGTTTTGTATATATTCGCCCATCATTAGGTTCAACAATCATAGGTCAAAGTAGACCCCGAGGAAACATTATATATAGTATTGTTTAAGTTATTATATGCTCGTCAGTTCAGCTGATCAACCATTTTAGTAGCTGAGCTTAGCCCAAACACGTTACAGATTTTTGGCGCCCAACGTGGGGCAAAGGTTATATAGTGTACTGTAACCTATCTATTATCATTTAATAGACGAACTCACTGTATTTGAAAATGGCTGATCAAAGTGCTGATGGTACTGTTAGGTTTGATGAGCTGAAAGATCTGTACCAACAGATCGACGAGCTGCAGAGACAGAATGAAATGCTGAGACTTGATCATGAAATCGCTGGTCTGAAGCATGAGTTGACTAATATGTCAATGCAGAATAAGGCTTCAACGCCGAAGCCGATAGGCCTAAAGTTTGATGATGGGACTACTCCCAGAAGACTTCTCCCAGCAATACTAAGAGGTAGACGGGAACATGTTGACATAGGCTCGTCAACGGCAGCTCAAACTGACAATCGCCCAGATAAGTTTGTGACTACTAGAAAGCGTCAGCCAAGCCCGAACTCAAAGCCCAGAGTTACAAGCATGAAACCAGCTACATTCGACGGGAGTGTAGCATGGTCCGACTATAAGTCACATTTTGATGCATGCTCTAGACTGAATGGCTGGTCGAAAGAACAGAAAGGTTTATATCTATCTGTTTCACTACGAGGACAGGCTCAGGGTGTGTTTGGAAACCTTGAGACCGGCAAACACGATTATGATCAGCTAGTGACTGCCCTGGAAGAGAAGTTTGCGCCTCCTAATCAAACAGAACTCTACAGGGCACAGCTCAGAGAGCGTCGTCAGAAGGCAACAGAGACGATGGCCGAGCTAGGTCAAGATATAAGACGCCTGACCAATTTGGCATACCCCAAAGCACCAGCTGATGTCAGAGAGACCTTAGCGAAAGAGCAGTTTGTTGATGCTCTTGTGAACTCTGACATGAGGCTGAAGATTAAACAGGCCAGACCTGCTGATCTCAACGATGCTGTGAGGCATGCAGTTGAGCTAGAAGCTTTCTATAAGGCTGAAAGTAAACATCTTGGACAAGGCTATATCCAAGCTACCGCGTCCGCTCAGCCTAACAATGAAAATGACTTGAAGGGAACTCTCTCATCGCTCAACAAGTCAATGGATGAGATGACAAAGGCTATGAGCAAACTTGTTGCTCAGCAAACACCAAAGCAAAGCATGGTGAATAAAGGCCAGTCATATAACCGTCGTTATGATGGTAATAGATCAAACCAATACCAGATCAGACAGAACCCTCCAGGTCGGAAATGTTTCATCTGTAAGTCTGACAAGCACTTAAAGAAAGATTGTCCCCAAAGACGAGACACATACCGTCAACGAACGGAACCCGAGAAGAAAGATAAAGTGCAGACGAGTGGTTCATACCAGGCTGGATTATTTGTCCAAGCCAAAGTTGACGGCTTTACCGTCGATTGCTTGGTCGATACTGGAGCTACTCTCACATTGATATCATCGAAAGCCTGGGAGTCTGTTAAGAACACAGAAAAACTAAACAGGTTTGAAAGGAAAATTGTATCTGCTTCAGGCAACTCCCTAGAGACAAAGGGAAAGACGAGAATTTGTCTGGAAATCAATGGCATCAGCTGCAATGCTGATGTGGTAGTTGCAGATATAGATAATGATATGATACTTGGTCTTGACTTCATGTTAGCTCATGACATAGTGGTTGATGTTGTAAACATGACCATGACCATCAAGAACAAAGCATGTAAGATGGTCCATGCAGGTAGAGTTGGTTGTCACAGGATAGTTGTAGCCGAGAATGTGTCAATACC
Source organism: Gari tellinella (assembly GCA_922989275.2). Classification (NCBI taxonomy): domain Eukaryota; kingdom Metazoa; phylum Mollusca; class Bivalvia; order Cardiida; family Psammobiidae; genus Gari; species Gari tellinella. Next base: position 9,650,226 of record OV277872.1, read on the forward strand.
GGCAAGATCAGAAATGATTATTGAGGGAAAGTTGGTTGATGGAAATATGTCCAAAGGTCAGATAGGTGTGCTGGAAACCACAGACGGGTTTCTCAGCTCAAACAGAGGAATAGTGGCTAGAACTTTGGTCAGAGCTGATGACAAAGTGCCTGTTCGATATGCTAACTTCTCTCATGAAACACAGACACTATATCCTGGTACGAACATAGCGACATTCAGTCCAGTCCAGGTTGTAGAGTCAGTAGACAAGACAAGGTCTAAGCCACCAAAGGCATTGCCAGATCATCTTCAAGATCTGTATGAAAGGTGTTCAGCTGGCATGAATGCCGCTCAGAAAAATCAGATCGTGAAGTTGCTGAAGAAGTATGCTAACACATTCTCTGAGAATGACCATGACATAGGTCGAACAGGTATCATCAAACACAAAATTTCAACTGGTGATGCAGCTCCCATCAAACAGCCAATGCGGAGAGTCCCAGTGCATATGCAAGATGAAGTTGACCAACAGCTGAAAGAAATGCTGGACAATGATATCATACATCCATCTACCAGCCCATGGGCTAGTGGCATTGTGCTGGTCCGTAAGAAAGACGGGACCAAGCGTTTTTGCATCGACTACAGACGCTTGAACGATGTCACTGTAAAGGATGCCTATCCTTTACCGAGAATAGATGAATCATTGGATCAACTTACTGGTTCCAAATGGTTTTCATGCCTTGATCTCAACTCGGGATACTGGCAGCTCGAGGTTGATGAACATGATAACCCAAAGACTGCATTTGTAACAAGGCAAGGCTTACATGAATTCAACGTCATGCCTTTTGGCCTTTGCAATGCCCCAGCGACGTTTGAACGTCTGATGGATACAGTCTTGGCTGGTCTCCACTGGCAGATTTGCTTGATATACTTGGATGATATCATAGTATTTGGCAAAACATTTGAAGAGATGGTCAAACATCTTGATATAGATTTAGAAAGGATAGCCGATGCTGGGCTGAAACTAAAGCCAAGAAAATGTCAACTATTCAAACAGGAGGTTGAATTCCTGGGTCACATTATAAATGACAAAGGGGCTGGCACTGATCCCAAGAAGATCAGCTGCATCAACGATTGGCCTATACCGACTACTGTCAGAGAAGTCAGATCTTTTCTGGGCTTATGCAGTTACTATCGACGTTTCATTGCCAATCATTCACACATAGCTAAGCCTTTGACCAAACTCACAGAAAAGAACCACACGTTCAAGTGGACAAGTGAATGCTCAGAAGCATTTGAAAAGTTGAAAACTGCGCTTGTGACCGCACCAGTTCTCTCATAACCCGACTTCAAGAAACCGTTCATCCTTGACACCAATGCCAGTGATCAAGCCATTGGGGCTGTGCTATCTCAAAAAGTCGATGGAACTGAGAAAGTCATTGCCTATGCCAGTAGGACTTTGACGAAAACTGAACGGAAATACTGTGTTACCAGAAAAGAGTTGTTAGCTCTGGTGTACTTTGTTAAGTATTTCCGTCATTATCTGTATGGTAAAGAGTTTACCGTAAGGACAGATCATAGTTCATTACGTTGGATCATGAACTTTAAAAACCCTGAAGGTCAGCTAGCCCGTTGGTTATAGGTTCTTTCAACTTACGCCATGAAGGTTGAACACAGACCAGGTAGATTGCATGGTAACGCAGACAGTCTTAGCAGAAGGCCATGTAATCAATGCGGGATGACAGATGCAGAAAAAGAAGCTGGTAGGGGAGACGGTACAAATGTCTCGAGTATGAGGCAGGAAAGTGTACCAGAAGATGAAAGAGATCTGAAGCATCTTCAGGAGGAAGATGGTGATATATCTGTAGTTCGAGAGTGGGTTAAGATAGGCAAAAGGCCGGAATTTAGACATGTTTCATCTGGAAGTTATGTGATGAAGTCTCTATGGAATCAGTTCCCTCGGTTAGAACTACAGGGTGAACTTCTGGTTAGAAGATGGGATGATCTCGACACAGGAACTGTAACCTACCAGGCTGTCGTTCCGAACAACACTAGACGAGCAGTGTTGAAAGGCTGTCATGATATGAAAACTGCTGGTCATCTAGGAGTTAGAAAGACCCTAAGTAAAGTAAGACAGAAGTTTTACTGGCCAGGCCTTCAGTCCGATGTACGTGGCTACGCATCAGGATGTGAAACTTGTATGAAAAGGAAAGGACCTTTGATGACGAAGAGAGCTCCAATGCAGATCGTAAGGAGTGGCTATCCAATGGAGAGAATAGCTATTGATATTTTGGGTGAACTCCCAGAAACAGACAAAAGCAATAAGTACATCTTGGTAATAGCAGATTACTTCACGAAATGGACGGAAGCTTTGCCCATGCCTAATATGGAAGCTGTGACAGTAGCTAGACTACTTGTTGAAGAGGTTCTATGTCGTTTCGGCGTACCTCAGATCATCCACTCTGACCAAGGTCGCCAGTTCGAAAGTTGTTTGTTTCAAGAGATGTGCAAAATATTTGGCATAGAGAAGACACGCACTACACCATACCATCCACAGAGTGATGGAATGGTCGAGAGGTTCAATCGAACTCTTGCGGCAATGCTGAGCTCATTTGTCAGTGACAATCACAAAGATTGGGATGCTCAGCTACCATATGTAATGATGGCTTACCGTAGTGCTACTCATGAGACAACAAGCATGAGCCCAAACATGTTAATGCTAGGGCGTGAGGTTTCAACACCGTTAGACCTGATGTTTGAAATGCCCCCTCTCATAAAACCTATTCCAAATAACCAATGGGTTTGGGAGTTGAAAGATAGGATTGAGACAGCTCATAAGATAGTCAGACAGAACACCCAGCAGTCCATGCAAAGACAAAAACAAATTCATGATGCTCGAACTTCCTTCGAAACTTTCAATGTAGGAGATAAGGTATTCGTGTATTTTCCAGTCAAAAAGGTAGGCCTTTCCTCAAAACTCACCTCATTTTGGCGAGGCCCATATCAAATCACTGCAAAACTATCTGAAGTTATGTACAAGGTAAATTGTGCTCGTAACAAAGCTGAGCAAGTTATCCACTGTGACAGACTAAGAGCTTGTCGAAATCAGACCCTAAGAGATGAGCATGATTCAAATCACGCTGAGAATGAAGCAAACAAAGATCAGGACGATAGTGAACCTGAAGTTGTTGATGAACCTGAAGTCGTCGACAATGCTGATGCATGTGAAGAAACCGTTTCAGATATGAAACGCACACGCAGAAAGCCAGTTTGGAGTAAGGACTATGTCTTTACCTCCAAGACGATGGCCTCATCATCTGAACAAAAGAAAGATGTTGTAGTAAGTTGTCAGAAGAAAGCTGATGGAATGGAGACAGAAGTAAATGAAGATAGAACAGTGGTGTTTAAGAACAGTGTAGTTGATATAAGAAAGAAAGAGACTGTGATGAAAGTAGAAATTGGAGAGTTGTTGCCAGAGGGAACAATAAGATCATCGGACCTTGAGCTGTCCATTGAAGACAATGGAAAGGTTCAGCTGAGGCTGAAATATTCACCTGATAGTGAATAGGTTGTTGGTCAAGCAACCATGGTCGTCAGTGCCCAAGGCACATTTTACTGTATGTTATGTTGGACATATTAGATGTCCACTCAGGGATATGATCATATGAGATGATCGTAGCTGAGCTTAATTACATGTTTTCATTGTTTTCCTAATTCTCAGTTTATTTGTATGTAGTATTGATCGTAATCACACATTTGATTGGAAAGTTGTTTCATAGTTACTTAGTTGTTTTAATCATCATGCGGGACGCATGAACCCGGAGGCGTGGGTAGTGTGACGCTCACGGGGCTTAGGTCGATTTCATTGTTTTATCTATACTACCGGAAGTATCAATAATAGCAGATGGACCCAAGAAGGTTCGTACATATGGTGATTCCTTTGTAACTCTCTGTTAATTCTCAAACATAAGTATATTTGTATAGCATTAATCAGAAAAGGAACAGTTTGCCTTTATTTAATTAGTTTGTTATGGTGTAAACATAAACGAACACCACATGTTTTCCGGAAGAGACGATGCTGATTCTGTTCTTTTGGCGCATTCTATTCTAAACAAACATTGCCCTCCAAAAGTTATAAAAGGCGGGTGCTGAGTAGTTTTGATTCAGTTTGTATCAAGCTCCCGAAGGGTTAACTTCGGATCTTACAGTAGGCAATAAATAAAGCCTTTAATATTATTCTGTATTTTGTTATCTTAGTAGCGTTTTGGTAGAGCGAACAGTTGACTAGTTCAATCTCAGTAGTCTCTATCCCAGGCGTGAACAGTAGCTCATACAGTCTATTATTTCAACGCCGAACGTATTGCTGATGCTGGTGCATTCTGGCTTATAGTAGTTCGAAGCCAGGGGTCTCATCTATACGCCGAGCTGAGAGATATAGCTGAGCAACAGTTGATGATGGCTGGTCGAGCCAGGTGTCTCGGGTATAGGCTGAGCTTACAAACTCTATTATAACATACAGCTGATGCTGTCTGGCTGGTCAAAGCCAGGAAGCTCGTCGATACGCCGAGCTGTTGATAGTTGGGAATAGAAGCCCATCCACTTTATAAAGTTTATATAGTTTGAGAGTTGATTCTAATTAGTTGATCATACTTGATTATTGTCCATCCAATCATTTTCTAATCATTGTTAACCATATTTACTGGGTTTTGTATATATTCGCCCATCATTAGGTTCAACAATTATTGGTCAAAGTAGACCCCGAGGAAACATTATATATAGTATTTTTTAAGTTATTATATGCTCGTCAGTTCAGCTGATCAACCATTTTAGTAGCTGAGCTTAGCCCAAACACGTTACAATAGTATAGCTATAGACAGAGCATATGTATATATCCAACGGTGCAAGGAAAGAAACTCAATAAGCTAGATTTGCTTTCGTTTCAATCCTTTACTTTATTGTATGATTATACTATGCATGTAAAATATCTGAAATAAAATATGTTTAAACTAAACTAAAGGCGCTCACCAGAGTACACAGTTCCGAGATTTAACTTTAAACTTAACACTAAGGCGATTTATACCCCGCTTGTCCCTTATCACAAGAAGCAAATGTGTCACGATAATTTTGGCGTGTGTTCTCCATATGAACTAGAGGGTTCAGAAGCCTTTTCTACGCCAAGGGTGCCAATTTGTTGAATAGTAATCTACTTGGGAACGTACATACGAGTATATATGTTAAATGCGGTTTCTTTGATTTTCTTATTTTCTGTTTTGACATTCCGTTTGATGAAGCGAAGAGTGCTGTTTGCTTTAGAAGTGATGTTTTTGATATGTTTTGTCCAATTCAAATTTTGACTGAATTCTATTCCAAGATATTGTGCATTTTCAGTGGACCTGAGCTGCGTACCATATGTAATGTGTAAGGGTAGATAGTAATTAAATACTAAATAGAGTTGCAAATAAACGCGCGTGGTCCCTGAATCTGATTCATTGTGCATTGGCACTTCCATTTCTTTACAAATGAAAAGTTTGAATTTGTCGATTTAATTGCATTTGCAAACTCACGACGTTTAGAAAAATCAGTGCATTTTCGTGCAAACGGTTGTTGCAACTTGCAAGTCGCGAGTATACTCTTCGCAGAGCGAGGCGATCACTAAAGATGATGTTGAAATCCCGTGACAACCTAAATAGACTTGCAACCGTTTTTCAGTGGCCTAAAGTGGATGGCCAGCGGAATTTCTACTATTCATGATTAACAAGAGGACCATGGCCCTCGATTCGCTCATCTAAGAACATTAATTAATAATTGTATCTAAACTGACTGGGAAAGACAATATCTTGATATTGCTATATACACGAGATCTGGATCTTAAAGGATTTAAGAACGTTTTTTATGTTTTGACCTACTGACCTACTTTTTAACCTTATGTAACCAATATCCATACATTGCCTAGCTTTTGTCATGGAGAAATGACAAATGGAGAAGTATCCGGCCTGCTCGCGATTTATCGTGTCGTTCAAAATCGGTCAATCAGCGGCGCTCGCTGGCGGCTAGAAAACAACGTTTTTCCGAAAGTTTGGTGTTAATAGAAATGCTTTTAATGTTATCTTTTCGTTATAAATTTTAATAAAGATGTTTTATTAGACCATGATCTCACGATTAGTACAAAATTTGAGGCGATAGCTTATAAATTGTTTGTTTAGTGAGGTTGTGAAAATGAGTGAGAAAACGTACAGTACTGTATTTTCCGTTTTTCCTACGAAAGTTTTGTGTTAATAGAAATGCTTTTAATGGTCGTATTCGAATCAGGACAACTATCGCGTTAGTTGGAAAGGTTGTCAACAAGTTCTATTCGAATCACCACTTGATGCTTTCCGTTGACAAAATGTTGTCAAACCCTAAAATCGAGCGTTGATTTAGTCACGTGACCGTGTGATTAGTGTCACTAGATAAAACAAACATGAAGACCCTCTCAATTAATCGAATGGATCCAGATCACATGGCATTATATATGTTTATAAAAATAGGGAGCATTACGACTGTTTTAACGGGTGTTTGATTCATTTCCATTCGCCCAGAAGTACAACGTTTTCGTTGACTACAATTTCTATTCGAGTCGGGCCAAAATCGTTGACATCAGTAAATCTTCGCACATTTGCTCCGCCCACTTTTCGTTGACAACAAACTCGATGATTCGAATACGACCATTGTTATCTTTTCGTTATAAATTTTAATACAGATGTTTTATTAGACAATGGTCGTATTCGAATCAGGGCAACTATCGCGTTAGTTGGAATATTTGTCAACAAGTTCTATTCGAATCACGACTTGATGTTTTCCGTTGACAAAATGTTGTCAAACCCTAAAATCGAGCGTTGATTTAGTCACGTGACCACGTTTATACCACGTGATTAGTGTCTCTAGATAAAACAAACATAAAGACCCTCTCAATTAATCGATTGGATCCAGATCACATGGCATTATGTGCGTATATAAAAATTGGGAGCATTACGACTGCTTTAACGGGTGTTTGATTCATTTCCATTCGTCCGGAAGTACAAAGTTTTCGTTGACTACAATTTCTATTCGAGTCGGGCCAAAATCGTTGACATCAGTAATTGGTCGTATTCGAATAATCGAGTTTGTGGTCAACGAAAAGTGGGCGGAGCAAACGCGCGAAGATTTACTGATGTCAACGATTTTGGCCCGACTCGAATAGAAATTGTAGTCAACGAAAACGTTGTACTCTGGATCTGGATCTGGATCTGGATATATACACTGCAGAGCTTTTTAGGCATATGCGCAGCGGAAGAGAGAACGTTGGAAGTACACTAGTCGTACTTCAAAGCTGTCTTAAAGCTCTGCACTGTATTTGCGCACACAACTTCCCCTGGTAGATTGTTCCACTCAATAACTGTTCTTGGGAAGAATGAGTTTTTAAGATTTGCACTTTTACACTGAAATGTCATGAAGCACTTTTGGTGGTTTATAGCATGGTCTGTTACAATGTTTTGACTCACACAATCTTCCGGACGAATGGAAATGAATCAAACACCCGTTAAAACAGTCGTAATGCTCTCAATTTTCATATACGCACATAATGCCATGTGATCTGGATCCAATCGATAAATTGAGAGGGTCTTTATGTTTGTTTTATCTAGATACACTAATCACGTGGTATAAACGTGGTCACGTGACTAAATCAACGCTCGATTTTAGGGTTTGACAACATTTTGTCAACGGAAAACATCAAGTCGTGATTCGAATAGAACTTGTTGACAAATATTCCAACTAACGCGATAGTTGCCCTGATTCGAATACGACCATTGATCTCACGAGTAGTACAAAATTTGAGGCGATAGCTTATCAATTGTTAGTTTAGTGAGGTTTTGAAAATGAGAGAAAAACGTATTTTTTCGTTTACCTACGAAGTTTGTGTGTGTCTATATTTCTCTGCCACTGTCTGTTTGCCTCTTTTTGTATTTAAGGGTGTATCAATGTCATGAGCCTTTTTTTTCAAAGTATTAAACTTTTTTTCTATCATTGTTTTTTTGAAAGAGCTATTTATGATGAATGAAAAAATGAAAAAAATATATATGGTGGTGTCCTTTTTTTTTTAGCTACAGCGATTTGAAAAAGGTATGTCAAATTTGGATCTTTTTCTTCAAATTTTACCCATTCAGAGTACAAGCTTCAGTAAAACAAACATGGTAATTTGGGTTTTCTTTATTTATTTCATGTCTATGGTGGTATGTTCACATATATAAACCAAATTTAGACAAAGCAGGCACCAGGTTTGAACAATATGGATCCTTGAATATCAAAAATATGCTTTATATAGGGCATGATTTTATTAGATTTTTTATTTTATGAAAAAAAGTAAAAAAGTTTGAAAATGAAATAGTTCTAGTATTAAACTTTTTCTTTTATTCTACCAGATGAAAGCCCATACTAAGGCAGTTCAAAATATGAAAAGAAATTGAAAGGTCAGTGTTGAAAATTTTGAGTTATTAAAGTAAAAAGAGTTATCGCCCCTTTCAAAATTTACAAAAAAGTACCATACCGATGATATTTAGAGCTTTATAAATTTCACATTTGGTGCTTTTTTTTCTTCTTAAATTAGTTTTTGTATGAAGAAATACTACCATAGATAGGAAATAAATAACACAAAACCAAATTATCATATTTGTTTTCATTTAAAATGGGTTTGATTGAAGCGGGCTGTTTGAAAAGGACAAAATAAGAGGAAGTGGGTGGGGTAAATTTTACATGGCCGTAGAGCCAACTGTTGTTCACCAAAATGTACACTTTTTCTATTTTTTCACTCATCTTAAATAGCTCTTCAATACAAAACCATCATAGAGTGTGTTCATATACTTTGAAAAGTTCCCAAAGTCATGACATTGATACACCCTTAAGTCTCTGTTTCTCTTTGTGACTGTCTCTCTGTCTGTCTGTTTTTCTCTTATCTCTGTATGTCAGTCTCTCGCTTCTTCTTTTCTGTCTCCATCTTTCTGTATGAATGTCTGTCTGTCTGTCTGTCTCTCTCTCTCTCTCTCTCTCTCTCTATCTCTCTCTCTCTCTCTCTATCTCTCTCTCTCTCTGATGATCCTCATGCGGAGAAAAGGTAAAATGTGTCATAAAGAGCTTAATTTGAAAAAGGGGTAAACTATATTTCAAGAGACATACTCTATGAATCCGACATTTTTGCAGCATGGTCTGGATTACAACTGTTTGCAATTGCAATAGTCATCATGTTACTGGTATTCAGTAATGAGATGGTTAATCCAGTCATCAACCAAACCAGGTGCATTGATGTTGGGGGGGGGGGGGTTTCATTTTTTTTTTCATTTCAATTCTATCATCTGTATTTTTTGTGATTTGTATAATATATAAACATCATGCGGTTACAGAAGTCAAAAACACATGTTCAAGTTACACGCACGGGTAGCATTGATCTTTTTTATTAAAGTGGCAACCCCCTGGTGTCCAGTTCCCTAACATGCACTTCATAGATAATCGGCATGTTCAAGAAGCATGGACTTCATGCTGGGAGAGTTTTATGACGCTTATAAATGTCCTGCTAATTGGTGCGGGTGCTGTGTACGGTTACGTAATGTGTCACATTCCTTTGTGATGTGTAATATGGTAGACATGTAGTTTACAGATGAATAGACCTAGTTTATTATTTAACCACATTTACTTGATGATTTTATTCTTAAATAAACGTCTATTATCTTAATTTGATTTATTGATGTGTATTAAGTAAAGTAGCAAGTTTTTTCACACTTTTGTTTTTATCGCTCGAAATTGTCGGCTGCATTTTTTTTTAAAATTTAGATTTGTACATTTGTAAGTAAATAAAGCTAAAGACGAGTGTCAAACATTCTGGATCCAGATCAGACGCCGTGTTACGCGGCATCTGATCTTGATCCAAGTTGTTTGCAAAAAAAAAAAGTGAAGTCGTGATCAGCAGGCAAAGAGTTAAGCAGTCACTAAAATAGAATGCTTTGAGGCATTGGCTGCTTTATAATTTACTCCGTTATATAAGACATAAGTAAAGCAGAAAGAAACGGAGATCTCATGTTATCATGTTTGCAATTAATTTCTGAAGATAATGCAGACTGTTACCTCTTTCATAGAAATGGGACGGATAATATGTATATTTTAGTCTTGATGTAAAACTAACCCTAAGTTCATTTTTTTGAAGAAATATGTTAATAATTCTAATTTTCCTTTCAATAATAATAATGATCACATACGACATAATAATACAGTTACAACTTTGGCCGTTTTGGATTTTGGCCGTTTGACGCGCACTCCTTTCAAATGTCTCTTTACATACAAAATGGATTTTTTTTTTGCCTCCAAGGAAATATTTCCTCCATGTAGAACATTGTAACAATGCATGAACACATTTTTAGAAGTTTAGAAGTTTGCTTAAGTTTATATACGGAAGGAATTCTTTTCTTACGCGAGTTGGTATAGTCATTTCATTAGCCAGCAACCTTTGTAGGTCATCATTACTTTTTTTCGCTTCAAGAAAAACCCTGGTATTTTTACAACCGAAAGATAAGTGTCACGGCTTTATATCAAAACCTTTTTTTTTTTTTTTAAAAAAAAAAATATATATATATATATCGGACGAAAATTATGGATTTAATTCAAGTTTTTGAAACGGGACGTAGTATATATTTCGCGATCGCCTGCTCTCGTTTATCGACTATTTCATTTGGCAATCGCTCTTTAACTCGCCATAAAATTTGTCGATTTCGAAAATAAACACTTGCATTTCCACAACTGAAAGAAAAATATCTAAGCTTTCCTTTAAGACCATTTCTTTGAAAATCGGTCGAAAATTGAGGGTTTTATGAAAGGTTTTGTAACGGGGCGTGATATATTTATGCGCGAGTGCTTGCTCCCTTTTATCGGCAAATTCATTTGGTAACCACTCTTTAACTCGCCATAAAACTGATCAATTTTGAAAATAAAATCTGTTATTTTTACAAGTGAAAGATAAATATTCTAAGCCTATTATAATGAAAATCGGGTGAAAATTAAGGATTTTATGTAACTTAAACTAACAGTAGGTAACCATTCAACACGATAAAAAACGCGATAGCCCGCTTTCGGCGTATCGGTGCAGTTGAATTATCGATCGATCATACAGGTAATGAACGACACCATTTTCGGGAAAATGCTGATTTGAGTATAAGTTACTTCTCCATTTGTCATTTCTCCATGCTTTTGTCAAGATGATAATTCTAAGCTAGTTTCAAAAAGATTGGGCCAAAATATGGCCCATGGACAGGCCTAAAACTTTTTCCGCAATTAGTAATTTTTCTTCTACAGTAATAACTTTATTCCAATACACAAATTATGTAAACGAAAATAAAAAACAATCAAGGAAAATAAGCACGCTAAAGTCACAGTGATATTAATATGAATGGTCGTATTCGAATCAGGGCAACTATCGCGTTAGTTGGAATATTTGTCAACAAGTTCTATTCGAATCACGACTTGATGTTTTCCGTTGACAAAATGTTGTCAAACACTGAAATCGAGCGTTGATTTAGTCACGTGACCACGTTTATACCACGTGATTAGTGTCTCTAGATAAAACAAACATAAAGACCCTCTCAATTAATCGATTGGATCCAGATCACATGGCATTATGTGCGTATATAAAAATTGGGAGCATTACGACTGTTTTAACGGGTGTTTGATTCATTTCCATTCGTCCGGAAGTACAAAGTTTCGTTGACTACAATTTCTATTCGAGTCGGGCCAAAATCGTTGACATCAGTAAATCTTCGCGCGTTTGCTCCGCCCACTTTTCGTTGACCACAAACTCGATAATTCGAATACCACCATTGACTGGTTTGTTTTTTGTTTGTTTATTTGTTGTTGTTGTTGTTTTTGCACATGGAAGGATAAAAAACTGGAGAAAGTCAAATGTACAGTCTTAATAACTTGTATAAAACAGTTATACTTGTATAAAGTGGCACTGAAAGAAATCCCTAGGATGGGGTCAATTATGGCCCTGTGGCTTTGAATTGATCAAACTTAAAAATGATATACTCGGAGATATTACAGAATCGGACTTGGTCTGAGACCAAATATCTAAGTTATTGGCCTAGTAGTTTTTGACAAGAAGATTTTTAGAGGTTTTTCGCTTTTGTTGCCATGGCAACCAGGGTTCCACATATTTCTACATCATTTGAACAATTTCTGTAGAGAAGCATCCAAGGAAAATCCAGAGTAAATTCCATTAAATTCCATTAATCAGTTTCAGAGGAGATAAGAGTAAATGTGGGCGGACGGATGGACAGACGTACAGGGTTCAATGTTATAAAGCTTTTGAGTTTAGTCTCAAGTCGTTCTCACGCATTTGATTGGTCAGATTTGAGCCTAGGCTCAAACCTGACCAATAAAATGCTTAAGAACAAACTCAGACTCAGCTCAAACGCTTTATTACCTTGGACCCAGACATACGACGGATGATCACGGTCACAAAACAGGCCTAGAGCCTTCGGTTCAGGTAAGCTAAAAAGTATTTGAAGTATGTTGTAGATTTTCATTAAATTTTTGTGACTTGTAAAATTTAGCCAGAGAATTATACACTGACGGAATCGAAACCTCGCGCTATATCGTAAATCTCGTGCGGCGGATACGAGACTCGCGAGACTTGATAAGAGACTGTCTCTCGGTAGTCAATATGATAAATGTGTGTTTTCGAAGCATTGTTCACGGGTTTTTATTCCCGTGAATTGATAGGAATGTCCACATAGTCGTTTACATCCTATAAAATGTCAATAAAAACACTCGAGTCGGTAAATTTCACGCCAGAAATCGCGGACAACGAGGCAAAAAAGTGAAGATGTTGTCACGTGACACATAATCTCGCAAAAGTCAACCGCCGCGAGAGCTCAGGTACTCGCCTATTCAATTTCGCTTAGTTGCTATTCCGTTTTGTCACGAATGAATTATAACCGGATCTGAAACGATGTAATTCCCCAATAATGCTGTCGTTTTATTCGCCGATCGACTCGCGGTTAATCGATCGATAAACACGTCTAAAGCGCGCGCGTTCGCCTAGGACGGCTACATATTGTTAATTAAAAGTCCGTTAAAACTTTAAATTTCCTCCGATTTCTAAAATATAGGGCTCAAATGAGAGCTAAGATAATCAGCTTTTATTTGTGAAAATAATAATGTTCTATATTGAGCGAGTAACTGTTTACGACAGGTTAAAGAGTATAAACCTAATGAACCAGCAGGCATTTGACCGCAGATTCTCGCACAAGAAAGGGTTACCTACCGTTATAAAAAAGCCTATAGACAAATCATTTTTCATCCTATTTTTACAGTCAATGTCTTAAAAAAGCAGAAATCTGTATCTTTAAACTGAATAAAAACCATGATTTCATGTTTGTTTTAAACTAGAGCAGTCGCGAGTTATATATTAGCCTAAGCAAATAATGCAGACCGGACAGCTGCCGATCAGCTCGCCGCCCGAAAAACGAGACTGAAGCGCTATTTCTGTATGCGAAATTCGACTGAAAATTTTAATTAAATAGACGTGTTTAAAGGCATTGAATATTTAAAATATTTATGCTATCGGATTCGGTAAGTACCCCTTTTTTCATCTGTGTCGTTTATATAAGTATACGCGCTGTTTTCACCGGTTAAATAGGAAGGAAATTATATGGTCAGAAAACCGTTGTTTGCATCGAGCGGGATAAAATGGCGGATTTCTATTTGTATGTATACATAATGACGCCCCATTTTATAGAAAGGTATTTCTTGTTGTCCATTTTTATTGAAATTAATACAAATACTTAAAAAGATACTGATGCTTTTTTTTTTTAATTTGGTGAGGATTGGTTGTGTCTTTCTTGGTGAGTTTAAAGCGTGAAAACGACGATTTTTCATGTGTGTTGTAAAATTCTTGAATGTGTAGGGTGTGGTAGCGCCCATTTTATAGAACTGAAGCCTATTTGTGATATTTACTTCAGAACGTTTTTTTTGTAATAAGAACATGTTGATGCTTTTTTTTTTAATTTTGGTGAGGATTGAATGGATATTTCTTATCTTTTTCATGTTTTGAATGTAGTACTTTTTTTTCAATTTTCGAGCATTGCAGACATTTTGAAATCTGTTATGTGTTGTCTAATCGTTGTCTCAAATTCATTCAAAATCATCAGATTTTGTATTATTTTCGCTGAAAAAGGTTTGCTTGTTATGAAAATATCCTATTTTTACAAATGTAATACCTATAATGTGGTTTCTTTTTATATTAGTCTCCCAAATCTGATATGAAAATCATCTATTTTTATGTGTCCTACTTTTTTAAAATGGTAAAGAATTTAAATAAAAAACTAGTTTATTGATCATGATTTTCATCATGCCAAGTGTTATGTCGAATATGTTTTTTACTTATATAGGTTTCTCTACTAATGTGAAGTGGTGGTCAATCAGTACCGGCAGTCATGCCCCCAAAGAAACGACCGAGGCACGGATGTTATTTTGACATATATTGTAAAAATCAATCCCAAAAGTCAAAATGGACTTGACTAAATTCAAAACAAGAATTGTCCATTTGAGGGAGGAAAGGCCCTCATACTTATATCTACTGAAGACCAGTTCAAACGTCTAGTTGTATACATCTTCTAAAGGCTAGCAGGCATTTTAATCCCTTTATCTGTCCAATTAGTGGTGATAGGAGATATTGTTTATTGGAAATCTCCTCTGAGGGAAGGGGACATATGGTTTTGGGGGCTAAGACAGGAAGTCACCCTCCCATGATGTAAGATTATGCAATCAGTCAATCACCATCATAAAACACTGGTCTAAGTGTAATCACTTTAGACTTAGACCCTAACAAGCGACTGAAGACTACAAGCTCGGAAATGCAAAAGCTTTTCAGTCATTGATACTCTTTTATTGACAGGCCGCTTTATGTCTCACAAGAAATATTTTCTACACCCTAGCAGATGGAAGCTTAAAACAGACTGAAAGTAAAGCAGAATATGCCTTAAGGAGCATTCTGCTTTACTTTCAATCTGCTGTAAGGAATAACCAATTTTCAAAAAAAGAAAAAGGTAATGGGTTCAAGGAAACATGCATTCACAAAATGCTGAGGAAACCTGTTTACAAAAACTAAAATCTTCATTTCTGCACCAAACCCTATGGTGTCACTACTCAGATTTGTCTCGAAGAGACGGTTCTAATGAGTAGTAACGCCATATGATTTTTTGCAGCATTAGCTTGAAAATGTTGGATTTGATCACATTACACCCCCTTATCTGGAACCCTGTGTTGTTAGATGCTTACTCTGAACATGAAAATGAAATGTTTATAAGAAATAAAAATTAATTATTCACTATATATCTTTGTTTTATATGTCCTTTCAAATAAGTGCATCCCATACATGTGCAGGGCCAGTATTGAAGGCAAAATATATCCCTGATCACTTTCAATTCAATGTTAATTATCAATGTTTTAGGAGAATTCTTTTCATCTTAAATGTACTTTTATGGTTGTTTTGCATTGACAGTTTGTGGTACAGTCATATCTATAATACCTTGATTAATCCTTTACCCCATAGCCTGTTTTAAGTTTTGAAGACTGGTTACTACTTAAAGCAGGTTGAAAGTAAAGCAGAATGCTTTAGGGCTTAGGGCACATTTTGCTTTACTTTCAGTCTGCTTTAAGTCAACATATGCAAGAGAAAAGAAAATATTTCTCATGAATGTATAATATGAAACTATTTTCTTCAGTGGAGAAATAAATAAAAGCGTAAAAAGGCGTATTTATAGGGTAATGGGTTAAGTAAAAAATAAATGAATACCAGTGTTTTATCAATTGCAATCAAGCACGTGTAGGAGTTGAGATGCATAGTAATTTAATTACAATTTAAGGCTGCATGTTTGTGTTAGAATTAACCCATTTTGGCATTACCCCTTAACCTGTTTCTAGTTTTTTAAAATAGGTTACCACTTAAAGCAGGTTGAAAGTAAAGCAGAATGTGCATTAAGGCACATTCTGCTTTACTTTTAGCCTGCTTTAGCTTCCATCTGCTAAATTATAGAAACTATTTCATTTCATACATATTCGTAACTATAAATTGGAACTATTTTCTTCAGTGGAGAAATAAATTAAAGTCGAAAAAGGTTAAAAAGCATAAGTGAACGTTTATCTTTATATCAAGTGCCAGTTCATTAAGATGAATTATTATATCTCGCTCTTTTCGACAGGTGACTGCTTCGAGCATGGTGACAGTTCTTCATTCGTGTCAAAACTGAAGAAAAATTATTTAATCAGTTCTTTGTTACGAGAAAACTGTCCATCCTCTTTCTACTGCAATATTCGTGTCCGGTCTGCATTATTTGCTTAGGCTAATATATAACTCGCGACTGCTCTGGTTTAAAATAATATGAATTCATGGTGTTTATACAGTTTAAAGATACAGATGTCTGCTTTTCTTTAAGATTTTGACTGTAAAAATCGGATGAAAAATGATTTGTCTATAGGCTTTGGCTTTTTTATAACGGTAGGTAACCCTTTCTTGTGCGAGAATCTACGGTCAAATGCCTGCTGGTTCATTAGGTTTATACTCTTTAACCTGTCGTAAACAATCACTCGCTCAATATAGAACTTTATTTTTCACAAATAAAAGCTGAATATCTTAGCTCTCATTTGAGCCCTATATTTTAGAAATCGGGTGAAAATTAAAGTTTTAACGGACTTTTTATTAACAATAGGTAGCCACCCCATTCGAGCGCGCGCGCTTTAGACGTGTTTATCGATCGATTAACCGCGAGTCGGCGGACAGGTATCGATCGGCGAATAAACGACAGCATTATTGGGGAAATGCATGGGTAAATAGCTCGTTTCAGATCCTGTTATAATTCATTCGTGTTATAATTCATTCGTGGTTTTGTATAATTCCGTGATTTAGCAATATCTATTTTATAAGTGCACATGTTAATTTAAAGGGACTCGCAACCGGATGGTGTACTTGTCAAAATAAAATAAAATACTCAAATAAAAGCAAATTTGTGGCATTATTTGGCTTGTGACATTAAAAAAATATGATCAGTCCAAAAAAAGTCTCAAGAATCGTCACCGAATCTTAGTTTTTTTAGATATTTTCCATCGTTTTTCTATATCTTTAGCTAACGGTATAGTTGTTGTTGTTGCTTCTCTACACGGGCTCCAACATAAACCCGAGCCGAATAAAGTACTATCAATCGCTACCAGTGAAGTCCGTTAATTCGCTACCATATATATAGAGAGAGCGCTGGTAGCCGAGGGGTTAAAGGCGTTTCCTCATTTTTCATGTTTGTCTCCGCATGCAGGGTCACTGGTTCGAATCCCACCAGAGCTTCTTCTTTCTTTTTCTTTTTTGAAATGCATTTTTAACAGAATTTATTATTCTAAACTAAATCGCATTTGACATATATTTACAAATTACTATTTTTAATGCTAAATCCGGTTGCGAGCCTCTTTAAACTTCTAGATTTTTTTGTAATTTGAAATTAAGTGACTTTTTCAGATTTTGACTTGTTTGAACATTGATATTCCAGATATATATTAAATAAAACATTTTTGTTTGGACAATATTTTATATTCTTGTCAATTCGCCACCTAAGCAAAACTTAGAATTCCGTCACGAGCAGGCTACCGAGGATGTCCGAAAACTACAGAGGATATCCGAATACCAGGACAGTTTCACTCAGGAAGATTTCAAGCGCCGAAAATGGGAAAGAAAGAAGTAAAATAACACTAATTCGTAAAAAGTTTCAAATCAAAGGACATGTTGGTAATTTTAACTCTATATGCCCATTTTTACTTTTTAATTAAGTTGTAAAAGTTATTATTTACTTTTAAAAAAATAAATATTTCAAAATCATTAAACAATGTTCAAATTTCATGAAACAAACTATAACATACTGACAGAGCCTATATTGACCTAATTATTGAACGACCAATCAGAGGTGGCGAATTGACAAGAAAGCATCCCGGTGATCCAGAGCAATGGCCTCGTTCGAAAACGGTACAGTTATTTACATTTGTATTTATTTCAGAAGTTTTATTTGTATATATTCGTGTTATTGAAGGTTCAGTTCAGAATTAGATCCGTGAACATGTAAGAAATGTTACATCAGAAAGCGCATGCGCGAAAAATATAGCTAATGGTGGCGAAAACGCAGGTAACAGGCGGAATTCTAAGTTTGCTTAGGTGGCGAATTGACAAGAAAGTGGCGAAATGACAAGAAGCAAGGATATATGGGCCATGCCAGGACAAAACCAGCCTTATTGCATTGCACCGTTGTCACCCTCGGATCTGTTTCTGAGTTTGATCTGCACCGAATACCATACATTTACATAAACTGCTTTAGATGTGAGTGGGTGTACACCATTGTAGATCAAGGCCAGTCGTCGCATCTTTGGCGTGTGTGTAGTGCGATAAGTCTCTTATGGACAGACTCATTTTAATATCCCAGGCTCAAATCTGACCAATTAAATGCTTGTGCCTTGACTCGTCAGTAAAATCCGCATATGTCAAAATCGTCACCGCTAGAGTCAGTTAGTTAACCCGAACCTAAATAATATATATCATTTGTTGAAAAGTTACCTCCCCTTGGTAAGTTTTACCATTTGCACTAAAAGAGGTAAGCGGATTAAATATCGTGTATCTTCTTCTTATTCTTCTTCTTCTTACACGTTTCTCTCCATCAAGATTTATGATAATGAGATGAGAAGACGCACCGTATTAAAATTGTCAAGTCTGACAGCTTTACGTAAAGGTAGTGACTAGGGGTACGTGACCGTACCTCTAATATTTGAAATTAGCGGTACGGTCACGTACCCCTAGCGAGCCCTGTGAGGGTTGACTAGGGGTACGTGAGTCATTTAAACTATGTAGCAACATATTAATTTGCCTGCAGATACGTTTTATTGATGCTTATATTAATAATCTCTCATTTCTACCTTATCTTGTGGATATTTAATGGAGAAAAACAAAGAAACTTCGACAAATATTCCCCACCCAACTTGTTCTCACCGGCAGCGATGAGAATAGATGTATTCCGCATACATGTATTGGGTTAATTATCGTCAGATACGCTCGATATCTGAAAATCCGTGACCAATGTTAAGTTTTTTTCTTAAAATTTTGATTCAATGGTAACTTAATTAATACAATAAGCTTGTAAGAAACTACTACTGATGTGCCTTCCTAACTTAGCGATGAATATAAAGTGGTAGATCTAAGAAAATAAAAAATATCGAAGCTTTGGCTCCAGTTTGCCGGTACCCAAGTTTGCTGGTTAATGACCTACACAAATCAACTCGTAAAACACGTTTGATAACTGATCGCAATTAAACAGTGCATTTATTCTAAACAAGGCTGGTATTGGATATTTATACATGTTTGTAAAAATGTGTGAACGTTCTTTATTCATAGGTATAGTTTTCGCTGCCGTGAAAAAAATGCCGATTGGAAATTATTTTTGGATTAATTTTTTTTTGCTTTTCTGCGTTAAACAGTCAGAATAGAAGGTTGAAATGAGATATTATTAACATTAGCATCACTACTAACGTATCTGCAGACACAATAAAGTGTTGCTATACAGTGTTATGGACTCACGTACCCCTAGTCAACCCTCACAGGGCTCGCTAGGGGTACGTGACCGTACCGCTAATTTCAAATATTAGAGGTACGGTCACGTACCCCTAGTCACTACCTTACGTAAACATGTAGATGTAGACTTATGATGTGGACAAGGGACTTTATCTTGCCGGTCACGTTATACTGACAGGTGACGGACTAAGCGGCCACTGACCAAGTGTCCCACTGCCTGTAGCGGGTTATGGTCATAGCGTACCATGTAGTAGTAGTAGTATTCTGGTAGATTCCTCCGCTTGTTCTTCGGAGCACTCCTCGGTGAGGATATTGTTGTAATTCGTCTAGAAGTAATCACAGGTATGTACACTTCACATGGAATCAATCACTCGCGTTTAGCAGCATATATATGTTATTACGCGAGATGAAAGTTACTATGTACGAACGATAATGTTAATCGGTAGTTAGCGGTACGGCTATAAATATGATACTCAGAACTAGGTCACTGGTTCAACTTGTAATTTACTGAGTCTATACTGTTCAATAGCTCTGTTATCGTACATATAACTATACTAGAGGACCACTTACAACGCCCTACCCAATGAAGCTACATAACACTAAGGACCCTGGTTCTCTCAGCCAACAGTCTCTCACAGTAAATCTGTGACCATCTCTCTACATCAACTTCCTGCTGGTTACTTAGTTTCATGTTTTCATTGACACTACTGTGGGTGCAGTCCATCACTATTTGTGTGAGGAGATTACTGTCTGCATTATCTAGCCTATACGTGTCTTGGAGTATCTGTTGGAGAATCGGGAGAGCTGTATCTCTAATTGGGTTGAGAGTTGAGCAACTTGCTACCAGGTGTTCTCGTGTTTCATCTTCCTGTCCACATAATTTGCAGGTTGCAGGGACTGCATTTTGGTTAAACTTGGCCGTATTTGACTGTAGAATGTAAGTCCCTGTAAGAAGCCTTGATTTTATCTCAGCTCGTCTAACTTCATGTGGGTTTGACTTGGCAGAATTCCAGACATTATGGGGTGTGCCAATTGGATTTGGTTGCATCTGTAGGTACTTTGTTGTTGATTTATTGGATAGGTTTTCGGTCCAAGCGGTGGTCCAGTGCTTATTGGCGGCCATCTTAAAAGTTGTTTTCCATTTGTGTTTTGAGGGTAAATCTCTGATAATTTGTTCAGGCGTAGGTAAGTTGTACTTTTCAAGTATTCGTCTGACTTTGGATGTGAAGCTGGGTCCATCAATGTAATTATGTTAGACATGGCAAACTGTCTTTCTAGAAGCTTGTATTCAACTGAGTTTGGAAGATGTATGATGTTTAAAAATAGTGACAGGCATGCTCTGTCGATCAACATTTCAATAGGTTCACTGCCTATGAGAATGTAGACTGCTGCAGTAGATGTCCGTTCAGGAAGGCCTTGTATGTGCTTGAGTATCTTCTTCTGGTAGTTTTCAAGTTTCTGTTGGGCAGTCTTGGAGATCTGCTGTACTTCTATACCATATAGAAATCTGGGGGTTACATACGTCCTCCATATTTTATACGAGACAATTGGTGAATTTCCCCTTCTGGCGTGCAGGCCAGGGCCTAAAAGCGAATATACTGTATTTTGCGCGATCTTGATTCTTCCCTCGGTGTCTACATTGTTTTTTAGCTCACCTGAGCCAAAGGCTCAAGGTGAGCTATTGGGATGGCCCTGTGTCCGGCGTCCATCGTCGTGCGTATGTGCGTCGTGCGTATGTGCGTCGTCGTTAACAATTGCTTCAAATGACATCTCCTCCTATACCGCTTGACAGAATTCAACCAAACTTTACAGAAATGTTCC
The DNA here is from genome assembly GCA_922989275.2 of Gari tellinella. Classification (NCBI taxonomy): domain Eukaryota; kingdom Metazoa; phylum Mollusca; class Bivalvia; order Cardiida; family Psammobiidae; genus Gari; species Gari tellinella. The sequence goes on from OV277872.1 coordinate 9,671,674, forward strand.
TTGGGTCAAGCTCTTTCAAATTTGTTCAAAGAATTAAAAACAATGCAGAACTCTGGTTGCCATGGCAACCAAAGTGAAAAAATAAGGAAATCTTAAAAAATCTTCTTTTCAAAAACTGGAAGGGCCAGAGCTTACATATTTGGCACATGGCATCATCTACAGGTACTCTATCAAGTTTGTTCAAATTATTCCCCTGGGGTCAAAATTGGCCCCGCCCCGGGGGTCACTGTTTTACATAGAGTTATATAGTGAAATTTTCAAACGTCTTCTTCTCTGAAACTAATGTGGCCAGAGCATTGATATTTGGCATGGTGACACTTCTAGATGTCCTATACGAAAATTGTTCAAATGGTTCTGGTCGGTTGCATAACTAGGTCACAGGAGCTAAAAATAGATTTTTTTCATTGAAAACTTAAAAAATCTTCTTGTCTGAAACTACAAGGGCCATAGCTTAGATTTTTATTTCATTCCTTTTTCTACTTACCACCATTTCTACCATTTGGATAATTTCCTGCACTTTCGGGTAAACTCGCTATAATTTTAATGAGCGTCTCCTAACCATGATCACACCGGAAGTCACACAGACGCTCGCTAACCACGTTTCCTCAGTTTTAATTTTATGCGCGACGGGTGAACATCGCTTTCAAAGTTTGCATAGTAAAAAGTTATTTATTTTAGTAGTTTACATTCTTTGAGAAATGGCTGAAGCATTTCTTCAGAAAGAGAAAGAGGCTTCTCTATCGGAGAAGTCTAAAAGTGACGACGGTAAGTCGAGTTCGGGAAGGAAACAGACTTCTTCAAAAACGAAAAAAGACGACATGGCCGATTTCACCGAGAGGCTGTCGAAGCAAGAGGAACGTTTTTCGTCGGTGGAGACGAAGATTGACAAACTGTGTTCGTTTCTAGATGATAAGGAGAAGAACAGTTGCCAAAACGAGGCGTTCGGCGCAGCTCGTGGGCAAAATTCACTACCTATTTTGGAACCTCGTGAGACGCTCTTTGGGAGGTCTGAGGTTAATCAGGAGAGAAATTTTCAGAATTCTCCACGCCTGGAAGATGAAATGTCTCTTTTTGTCAGCTCTAAGGAGAAGAATGACTGTGGTTTTCTGACAGCAGGCTCTGTGTCAGATTTAACTCACTCTTCGGGGATTGACATTGAGGAAAAAGAAAGATTCCTTAAATATTTGTCAACTAACATGAAGGATGACAACAATAATCCTGTTCAAGTTGAGAAACAGACAGAATTGCATTCAAGTGCTCTGAAGGAGAGATTTGGCAGTGATGCCCTTACATCAAAGACTAAATCCTGTGTGGGTTTGTGTTTAGAACACAACCAGATTGATGTGTTGAATGAATCCTGGATATCTGAGCATCCAGATAAAGTGTCATCTTACAGGGATAGTTACAGGAACATTTTTCCTGTTCATGAGGACTATCAACAATATTTTAAGGTTCCAGGTATTGATGATTCGGTGGAAGCCTTGTTGGTGAACAGGCATGGCCGTAGTGCATCATTTGGTCGTACACCTTCTTTATTTTCAAAACACATGAAAAGTTTTGAAAAACTGTCTTTTTACGGACAATTAGCATCTCGTATGGGACTTATATCCACATGCTATATTCAACAAGCTTTGGGATCTTTGTTGGACACATTGCAGGCCGATAGTTTAAATCTTGACCAGGCAGTACAAATGACCAGAGACGTGTTTGCAATGTCTACCAAAACTCTGGATCAGGTAGCCAGAGCAGGTGCTCTCCATCATTTAGTGAGGAGAAATGCAGCATTAGTGGACACTGGCTTGAGTGAGTTCAAAGAATACAGTCATGCTGTGATGTCTTTACCTCTTTCAGCTGATGGAGTTTTTGGTCCCCAGTTTGACAAAAAACTCAAAGAAAAGAGTGATTTGAATAAACAACTAGCTGACGTTATGCCAGAAACATTGAGAAAGCAGTCTCATAATACAAACAAGAGGAAAACGGCTACTTCTACAAATAGTGCAGCCAAAAGATCTAGAATGGATGAGTACAGCCACAGGGGTTACCAGAATAGAGCTGGGAATACATCCTACAACTCCTACAAGCAGCAGGGAAAATTCAAGATACCAAGCACTGCTCCTAAAATGGTAAGTTCTTTTCGGAAATCTTTCAGAGAAAAACAGTTCTGACAAAGAATTTCTAGCAAAATTTCCTCAGATTCCGGTTGGAGGCAGATTAAAATTCTTTATAAAAAGTTGGGAAAAAATTACAGACGACAAATGGGTCCTAGACACGGTTCGAAATGGTCTAAAGTTAGATTTTGTTCAGAACCCTCCATGGTTAGGGGTGAGAGAAACAAAAGCAAGTCCCCAAAACATTCAGGTTTTAAGGGAAGAAATACAAAAATTGCTTCAGAAAAATGCAATAGAAACTGTTCCAGTAAATCGTATCAGAGAAGGTTTTTACAGTACTCTCTTTCTAGTCACAAAGAAAACAGGAGGGCTTCGTCCTGTTATAGATCTGAAACCTCTGAACCAGTATCTGAGGAAACTACATTTCAAAATGGACACAATGTCAAAGGTCTTGAATCTAGTTCAACCAGGAGATTGGGCATTTTCTCTGGATCTGACAGATGCATATCTGCACATTCCAATTCATATTCACCATCGAAAGTTTCTTCGTTTTTGCCTAGAAGGGAAAGTTTATCAGTTCAAAACGCTTTGTTTTGGCCCAACATGTGCACCGAGGGTGTTCACAAAAATTTGCAGTGTAGTCGTAGCAAATTTAAGAATGCAGAACATTTATAAGACTAGCTGCATATCTAGACGATTGGTTGGGTCTGAACTCTTGTCATCAGAATTTATTAGGAAATCGCAAGACAGTGCTCAATCTCCTGTTCGATCTAGGTTTTATTGTGAATTTGAAAAAGTCAAATCTGGTTCCAACTCAAGTTCTGACTTGCATAGGAGCACTATTCAAACTGAATGTAGCGCTAGTGTTTCCATCTCCAGATCGTTTGGTCAAAATCAGATCAGCCATATTCAATCTGAGAAGGGGGAAGGCAACTGCCAGAGAATTCCTCGTTTTATTAGGGTTGATGGCGTCCTGCATAGAACTTACACCCAATGCCCGACTGTTTATGAGGCCAATACAATTGCACCTTCTACATTATTGGAGACCTCATTCAGATCCTTTGGAAACAGTAGTTCCTTGTACTCTACATCTGTTAACACATTTAAGTTGGTGGTCTCAGGAAGCCAACATAAACAAGGGCAGATCATTACAGAAATGGTCAAACCCAGTAGTGATCACAACAGATGCATCCAAGAAGGGATATGGGGGTCATCTGAAAAATTTGACTCATCAAGGGGTTTGGGAATTAAAGGAAATAGCTTGGCATATAAACATTCTGGAGATGGAGGCAGTCATCAGGGTTCTAAAACATTTCTTACCCCAAATCAAGAATCAAAATGTACTAGTCAGGTGCGACAATGTCGCAGTTTGTCAGTATCTGAACAAACAAGGGGGAACAAAGTCAGTACAGTTATGCTACAAGACTTGGGAACTATGGAAATTGGCTCTGAAAAACAATATTCAGTTGAGAGCAGCTCATCTGGCTGGAGTACAAAATGTTTTGGCAGATCAGTTGTCTCGGAAAAAGATCAGGCCTTCAGAATGGACTCTGAACAGTGTGGTTCTACACAAGTTGTTTTGTCTGTGGGGAAGTCCGATGATAGATCTGTTTGCTTCAGGAGAGAATCACAAACTTCCAATATTTTGCTCATGGCATTATCACCCAAATGCTCTAGCAATAGATGCATTGTCAATTCCATGGGACAGAATGCTGGCATATGCTTTTCCACCAATCTGTCTGATTCCGAAGGTGTTGGAGCATATGAAACAGTTCAATTGTCAGATAATACTGATTGCTCCTCAGTGGCCACGTCGACACTGGTACACAGACCTACTCCAGTTGTCGATTGCTCCACCAAGGAGACTTCCAGTGCAAGCAGATCTGTTGTCTCAACCCAAGTCTCAAATTTATCACTCAAATCCAATGATTTTCAATCTGACGGCTTGGCTGCTCTCGACCGAAAATTCAAAAATTCAGGATTTTCAAAGAGGGTTAGAAACTTACTCATGTCATCCTGGAGAAAAGGAACACAAAATGATTATGTTAGCAAATTCAAAAGGTTCAGTTGCTGGTGTAATAAGGGGAAAAAAGATCCCTATACTGCCTCTATAGTAGACTGTGCAGAATTTCTTGCTCATTTGTATGATTCTGGGTTGAAATACAGAACAATATCAGGGTATCGGTCCATGTTGTCGGCTGTGGTTCAGCCGGTACAAAATGTACCAGTTGGACAACACCCACATTTGATACGCTTATTGAAAGGGGTGTTCGTGTCGAGACCTCCAATTGCAAGATTGGTCCCAGAGTGGGATTTGTTAAAGGTTCTGCAGATGTTGCAGAAATCCCCCTTTGAACCAGTGAAAAAGGCAAAGTTGAAATATTTAACATTCAAATGTGTTTTTCTTATAGCCATCTCAACGTTCCGGAGGTGCGCCGATCTTCAAGCACTGAGGTTAGGAGAAGGCTGGGTGTGTGTCCAGAACAGAGGGATCACCTTTTTGAGACCAGGTCTTAGCAAACAAGATAGGCCAGGACATCTTGGTGGTAAAATATTTGTGCCTGCTTTTAAAAAGAACAAGAAGTTAGACCCAAAAAGGGCTTTATATTGGTATCTCAAGAGAACTGAAGTTTTTAGAAATTCACAGAATGGTGAAGATGTCACAAATTTGTTTTTAAGCTACGTTGAACCGCATCAACCTGTGTCTAGCAAGACAATTTCAAGATGGTTAGTTCAAACCATTAAAATGGCCTATGATGATAAAGATATCAAGGTTAAAGGTCACTCAACAAGGGCTATAGGTCCTTCTTGGGCTCTTTTCAATGGAGCTCCTATGAGAACTATACTGGAAGCTGCAGATTGGTCCAGAGAATCAACATTCACAAAGTTTTATCTGTGAAATGTTGATCTCTGTGTTCTGGATTGTGAATAAGATGATGTCTTAAATTTTATGCGAGTTTTTGAGCAGTGAACTTTCTTGAGGTTATCAAGATTGACTTGTATCAGATAGATATTATATCCTAGGAAGGATTGTAAATAGTGTATATTAATTAGTGATGGGTTACACTTGTACAGACAGTGGGATATTGTGCTATTGGTGTTTATGGAACTAACAGATGGTTAGACGATTCCATGTTGGTATATCAATGGTTTGATGGATGAAGGAAGACATCCCACCTCCAAAGGTAAGAGCTTTGTAATCTATCCAAATGGTAGAAATGGTGGTAAGTAGAAAAACGAATGAAATAAAATTTGAAAATTTGATTTCAAGTTGAAATTTTATTAATAGAGTTTTTCTACTTACCACCACAACTTACCCACCCATCCTCCCCTCAGTAGTTATGTTAATAGATAAAAAAATTAAAACTGAGGAAACGTGGTTAGCGAGCGTCTGTGTGACTTCCGGTGTGATCATGGTTAGGAGACGCTCATTAAAATTATAGCGAGTTTACCCGAAAGTGCAGGAAATTATCCAAATGGTAGAAATGGTGGTAAGTAGAAAAACTCTATTAATAAAATTTCAACTTGAAATCAAATTTTCAAAATTTGGCACATACCATCGCCTACAGGTCCTCTATCAAGTTTGTTCAAATTATGCCCCTGGGGTCGAAATTGGCCCCGCCCCGGGGGTCACAGTTTTACATAGAGTTATATAGTGAAATTTTCAAACGTCTTCTTCTCTGAAACTAATATGGCCAGAGCTTTGATATTTGGTATGGTGACACTTCTAGATGTCCTATACCAAAATTGTTCAAATGGTTCTGGTCGGTTGCATAACTAGGTCACAGGAGCTAAAAATAGATTTTTTTCAATGAAAACTTAAAAAATCTTCTTTTCTGAAACTACATGGGCCAGAGCTTAGATATTTGGCACATACCATCGCCTACAGGTCCTCTATCAAGTTTGTTCAAATTATGCACCTGGGGTCAAAATTGGCCCCGCCCCTGGGGTCACAGTTTTACATAGAGTTATATAGAGAAATTTTCATACATCTTCTTCTCTGACACTAATATGGCCAGAGCTTTTATATTCGGTATGGTGACACTTTTAAATATACTTTACATAATTTGTTCAAATTGTTCTGGTCTGTTGCATATCTAGGTCAGTCCTGGACCTAAATTATTATCGCCATTTTTTCAGCTATTTTCTCAGGTGAGCGAAATATGCCCCATGGGGCTCTTGTCTCATTTCTGTTGATGCCTAAGTGTTTCAGCTTTTGGACTTCATGTACACATTGATTGTCGATCGTCACAGCAGGAGTCTTCTTTGAATTAAATGCTAAGATTTCAGATTTCTCCGGATTAATTTTAACCAAGTCCCGTTTTGTGTTGAAGTCAACTACATCCAGCATTGCTTGTAGTTCTTCCGCCGTGTTGGCAAGGAGTGCTGTATTATCCGCACAGGTTGGGGCACATACATTGATGTTGCCCACATAAGCTCCTAAAGCGTACTGAGTCAAAACGTACCATTTTTGGTCGAAGCGTACCACACTATAGGGTATATAGGGGAAATTTTCAATATGTTATTAGGTGATAATTGATTGTTGTTCAGTCAAACATTATATAGGATCGAGACTTTTATAATCTGACTTGAGACTTTTATAATCTGACTTAAGACAACATTTGTCGTACAAAGTTTTATGAAACGAGCCCCTGGACTATATTTTTCAGATAGCCTAGCCATATTAGTCATGGAAGAAGATGATAAGGATGATGTACGGGTCATTGTCTGCGGTCTTTGTTGTGAGATCTTCAATACTCAACACGACCTAGACAAGCATGAATGTCCAGAAATAACCCAAGAAAACCCCAGTGATGAAGAGATTGAAGGAGCGAATGATGCCGTGTCTAACCCTACTGGTTCTTCTAACATGTTTCACTGTGTCCTCTGTAGCCGTGTATTTGGAAACCAGATTTTATACTCTAATCATGTCTGTACGAAAAAACGAAAACCACAGCGATCATTTAACTGTGGTATGTGTGGCAAGACATTTGAGAAGGCGTGTGTCCTCCAAATTCATATGAAGATACACTACGCCAGCAAGGAGTTTAAATGTGACGTCTGTTCCAAGGCTTTCTTGTTGAAGCATCAGCTTAAAACCCACCTAGTAGTTCACTCGAACCAAAGACCATTAGAGTGTGAGATATGTGGTATGACCTTTAAACGTAAAGCTCACGTGTGGCGACATCAGATGGTGCATACGGGTGAGAAAACAGTTGCCTGTGACAGGTGTGACTATAAGAGTACTAGTAACTATGCCTTAAAGCGACATCAGATGAGCGTCCACACCGCTGAGAGGCCGTTCCCATGCACTCAATGCTCATTTTCATTCACTGAGAAGTATAAACTGAACGCCCACGTTGAGAAAGCCCATGGTACTAAGACAAAGACTAAACCAGGGAAGTCTAAACGACCGATGTTGAAATGTTTGTATTGTGATAAGGTATTCTTTTGGAGAAAGCATCTCTCAATACATTCGCAGTTTGATCACCCTGAAGAACACGCGAACATGATAATCAAAACCGAGATTCTTAAAGGAAGTGAGGTCCCAGAGAAAGATCCTGACTATGTGACGGAGACGAGGAACGGTACAGATACAACAAGTGAAAGTGGGTCAACCAGAGCCCCGTGTTTGTTCTGTGATAAAACTTTCAGTCGCACCACAGGTCTCATAAGACACATGAAGGTGAATCACTCGAAGGAATACAAAGATAGTAAACTCAACAATACTGATAAATGATATAAGTGTTGTATCAGACCATATCAGGGGCCCGTTTCATAAACGTTCGTACGACAAATGTTGTCGTTAGTCAAAACTTTAACTCTTTCCTCCCTAAAACTTTAAATGGACAATTCCAGTTTCCATTTTAGTCTAGTCCATTTCTGACTTTTAAGGGTTGTTTTTGTCAATGTTTGGCATTATGACAAACAGTGAAGACCCTGATCAGAGGGCTCCTTTCGGAGCCCTCTGATCTGGGTCTTCACTGTTTGCACAGGACAAGTGTACTATTCACATGTACACTGTTTGAAAAGGACGCCAATATGCGGGACTAGGGTTCAAAGGGTTAAACTACATTTAATTTCTGATTTCTCTATCTAATCCTGTCGTGTGACATCTCTTTGGAATCGTCTTTTCAAGACGATTCCAAACAGATGTCACAAGACTGGATTAGATGGAGAAATAAATGATAAATAATTGAGACTTTTATAATCTGACTTACGACAACATTTGTCTTACAAAGTTTTATGAAACGGGCCCCAGGACCTTAGATAGTGGAGAATTTCCAAAACTAAAATCCTTATACAGTGGAGAGGATGTTTTTCTTTCCTAATATAAACATGCTAATGCTTCTTAAAAAATGATTTCCATTGCAAACAGTTTAGAGCCAGATCAGACGCCGGGAAAACCGGCGTCCGATCAGTCTCCAAACAGTTTGCCACTTAAATAAAAATTAAAGTCGAGGCCTGGACAGTTCTCAACGTCATGAGCAACAAATCAGTTTAATTTGAAAGGGGATTTTTAAAGGCAGATGATTGCTTAATGCAGGATAAAAATTAGTGCAAAAAGCCCCTTCATAAATGGGCTTTCTGAATTACTTGAGTCCTGCAATAAGCTGTCACATGTCTGGAGCAACCATAAAATAGAGGATACAGTAAAACCTCTCTATAACGGCCACTAAAACGAGGACTAATTGGTTATTTAAATGACAGGTGACAGCTTAAAGCAAGGTGACAGTAAAACAGAAAGCTCCTACAGGAGCTTTCTGTTTTACTGTCACCATGCTTTAAGCAGTCACCTGTCAAAAACAACTAATAAATTAGCACACTTTAGTGGCCGTTATAGAGAGGTTTTACTGTAATCAATTCCTTTTGATTGATATGAAAAATATATCACAAGAATGGGTTATTATCTGGTTAAAAAAAACGAGTCCACAGGACAAGTTTTTTTAACCAGATAACAACCCATTCGAGTGATATATTTTCCATATCAATCCAAAGAAATTGATTATTCTATTCATAATATACATATTAGTGAAGTTTTTACAGATAAAACATTCCAAATTAATTGTTTACTCGCGGCGTCACAAAAGATATTTTGACGTGACGTCACAAAAATGATATTGTCACTGCAAAAGTTATATCATCACTAGTGATGATATCAACTGTGGCGCATATGAATTGATGTAACTGAGAAATCTCTATAAATCATCAATGGATATATAACAAAAGGCTTTATTTGAGTGTCGTTGGGAGAGAAATGTTGCTGTATACTGCGTTAGCTTGACTAAGTCTTTATTCTGCATTAGCTTGACTAAGTCTTAAGAAACCTCATATCTTAATGAATTGACCCTTAACCCAATACCCCATAGCCTGTTTCTAGTATTGAAGATAGATGACCACTTAAAGCAGGTTGAAAGTAAAGCAGAATGCGCCTTTGTTTCAGCCTGCTTTAAGGTGCAATCTGCTAGACTATAGAAAATATTTATTATGTAATAAACCTCTTACTGTTCAAAGTAGGACTAATTTTTTCATTCGATGAATGAATTAAAGGCGTAGTAAAGCATATCTATGAGGAAACAGGTTAATTATAGGTGTCCTTTACAAAAGGTGAACTTGTAAAAATTAAAATTGTCCTATGCAAACAGTGTAGACCCAGATCAGAGGACTCCTAAAGAAGCCTCTGATCAGGGTCTGCACTGTTTGTAATTCTGAAATATGGTAAAATTAAGAAATAATCTATGTTCTACCGTTGTGAAACGGTATTTTACAACGGTTGGGAGTTGTGGTACGCAGGAATTGACCACGAAGGCCGAAGGCCTGAGTGGTCAATTCCTGCGCACCACAACGACCGAGTCGGACCGACCGTTGTAAAATACAGTTTCACAATGTTGTAACACGGCTGCGGCATTTTTCTATAGAAAAGTACCCCAGTTTAAGTTGGGTACCGCACACTTTGTAGTGGGCGGAGTTTCCCCGCCCATGCAATAACTGGTAGAAAACCATGCAGTTAACTAGTTAACCGCACAGTAATGGCGGACATCTAGTTAACCGCACAGTCTGGCGCACATCCGGTGTGGCAGATATAAAGCCCCAGATAAGAGCGAGTAAATGGAACAAATCCAAATTTTCTCACTCATTTCAACATTTAATCCTATGGTGTTACTATTCATTAGAATCGTCTCGAAGAGACGATTCTAGTGAGTAGTGACACCATAGGGTTTAATGCAGAAATAAAGATTTTAGTTCTTGAAATACTCCTCTAATCTGGAGCCTTGGCATGGTAATAGCAGCACAAGTCACAATGGAGAAATTACACGATTTGTTTTGAACAATAAACGATTTTGTGCAAAATTGATAATTCCTTTTCAACCAGTTTGGATCCAGACCAGACGCCTTGTACAAAGCGTCTTATCTGGGTCCAAATATTGTGCAAAGGAAAAATTGCTAAATATTTGATTGAGAAATGCAAACGTGTTCTCTACTGCAAATCGTCCCGTCATCACTGTGCCGATATCCATATTAATCATTTTAAGTAAACACGCGCGAAAGCTAGTGACGAAAATACAGGGCTGCCATAAGTTGACAAAAAAATCCGAAGGTTTTTCAAGTGCGATTTTACGAATCGTACCTTTTCCCCGTCGCCTGTTTCTAGTTTTGTTGACACGTGACTGCTTAAAGCAGGCTGAAGACGCATTCTGCTTTACTTTCAGCCTGCTTTAAGCCACAGGGACCCGGCACGATTGATTTTTGAGAGAAAACATTGTCAAAAGGTATATATAGAGACAAGGGATACAACTTATTGTTAGTATATTCTCACCCTATCTCGACAAAAGCGGTCATATCACGAATAATAATTGATGAAACGACACCCTTTTTGCACTTCTGTCTAGCTAATATAATACCCATCCATAAAAACATAACATAAAACCAACTGTAAGGATGCACTTTCAACAGTAATTGCATTTACTCACAGAAATCAACGACTTTTTGAAAACGGGACAGGTGTTCGTTCACTGCTAACACAGCATTGACCACTACTGTATGCTTGTTTTGGCGGTAATCGAGTGTTACAGTCATTGACAACTACTGTACGCTTGTTTAGGCGGTAATATCGAGAATGACAGTCATACAGTTCCATAAATATACAGCTTTGACACCGATCAAAGCTGATTTCTTCTCAAATCATTGCCGTACCAAAAAAGCCTACATGTACAAGAAGATCTTTACTGCCGATGAAAACATGCAGATTTGTTGTTGGTATTGCAATGGTTTGAGTATAAATCAGCTTTGATCGGTGTAAAAAATGGATATCCATGGAACTGTATGACTGTCATGTTCGATAGTACCGCCTATACAAGCACACAGTAGTGGTCAATGCGGTTTCAGCTGTGAACGAACACCTGTCCCGTTTTCCAAAAGTCGTTGATTTCTGTGAGTAAATGCAATTACTTTTGAAAGTGCATGCTTCCAGTTGGTTTTATGTTATGTTTTTATGGAAGGGTATTATATAAGCTAGACAGAAGTGCAAAAAGGGTGTCGTTTCATCAATTATTATTTATGATATGCCCGGTTTTGTCGAGATAGGGTGAGAATGTACTAACAATCAGTTGTACCCCTTGTCTCTCTATATACCTTTTGAAAAAAAATTCTCTCAAAAATCAGTCGTGCCGGGTCCCTGTGCTTTAAGCTACCATGTACTAGAAAAAAAATCCGAAGATTTAGGAAAAATCCGGAGAAATGGCAACCCTGCAAATATTTCCAGAAACTAGAACATTCGTATTTACAGCAAAACTTTAACACACTGCCCGCGAAAGCGATCTATGCTGGAAGTTGTCGGATTGGTTAACGAGTATACGTTCCAGTATTTGATTGGTCTCTTTTATGGGGTTTACACTACCTTTGATTAGCAAAGCGCTCAACATTTGGTATAACTTGCGCAGATATCGATGTTGTTCCTGTCACTGATTGGTCGTTCAAATGGGGATTCTTATGGATGTCAAAAGCGCTCAATAGTTGATGTAAATTGCACAGAGCCCAACCTCTTGGTCTATATTTAGCCATATTACAAGCAATATATTGCAGTATCTCCAACTCGTTATCTAATTAAACACGCCCACATACACTCGTGCGCATGCGCGCACTCATGTACAGTGTGCGCGTTTAATTGAGATAACTCGTGGGAGCTATGCAATATATATAACGTAGAACATAGATTATTTCGATTCTAACATGACCAGATTTAAAGAAACTCATTAGAAAGGAAATCAAATGTTCCATACTTATTTCCTCAGCGGATGAAGTTTTTCGACCGAATAACTTTTTCCGCGGCATTACAAGAATCTAACACCCATAAGCAAATTTACATTTACCGATCCACAATCTGGCATAGAACAAACATTACACCAAACAAGACAGAAGAATGAGAAAATTACTGTAACGTTACTGGTTAAAAGTATATAGTCTTTACGGGCTATATGAATAACGAAAGAAATTTAAAAAACATAACGTATGAACGCACGAAGTCACGTCATGTCATATAACCGCGGGAGGAGCTGGGTAGGGAAGAGCATGGTATAACGTCTCAGGTATACCACGATAGACCTGTTCTTTGTTTATAGAGACAAATTCACGTGTCATGTTAGAATTAAAAATAACCACAAAAAAATGAATCAGAAATGGACTAGACTTTTAACCCATTACCCCCATAGTCTGTTTCTAGTTTTGAAGACAGATGGCTTCTTAAAGCAGGCTGAAAGTATAGCAGAATGCGCCTTAAGCCCATTCTGCTTTACTTTAAGCCTGTTTTGAGCTACTATCTTCTAGGATATAGAAAAAAGGTTTTATGGTTGGTATTAATGACTGGATAAAGTGGGGTTATTTTCTTCAGTGTGTGAATACATAAAAGGCTATGGGGTAATGGAATAACCCATTACACCATAACCTGTTTCTAGTCTTAAAGATAGGTGACCACTTAAAGCAGGTTGAAAGTAAAGCAGAATGCGCCTTAACTCTTTCCTCCCTAAAACTTTAAATGGACAATTCCAGTTTCCATTTTAGTCTAGTCCATTTCTGACTTTTAAGGGTTGTTTTTGTCAATGTTTGGCATTGTGACAAACAGTGAAGACCCTGATCAGAGGGCTCCTTTCGGAGCCCTCTGATCAGGGTCTTCACTGTTTGCACAGGACAAGTGTACTTTTCATGTGTACACTGATTAAAAAAGACGCCAATATGCGGGACTAGGGTTCAAAGGGTTAAGGCACATTCTGCTTTACTTTCAGCCTGTTTTAAGCTACCATCTGCTAAAATATAGAAAATATTTCTTATTATACATATTCATGACTGTGTAAATTGGAACTATTATCTTTCATGTAGAAATAAATTAAAGGCGTTAAAAGGTGTATTTATGGGGTAATGGGTTAAAGGCATAATTATGGGTAATGGGTTAATTGGAGTTGGAATGAGCTGAGTAAACGGGTTAAACAACAGCATGTTTAACCCTTTTCCACATACAAACGACTTTTAGCGTATTTAATTTATTCCTCCACTGAAGAAAATAGTTCCAGTTTATACCCTCATGAACAATTACCATTACAAATATTTCATATAGCCTAGCAGATTTTAGCTTAAAGCAGGCTGAAAGTAAAGCAGAATGTGCCTTAAGGCACATTCTGCTTTACTTTCAACCTGCTTTAAGTGGTCATCTGTCTTTAAAACTAGAAACAGGCTATGAGGTAAAGGGTTAAATCTTTGCATACTAGTAGTGGTTACCCAATAAATACAGGGTTTGGCCCTAAGACAATTCACTGCCTGTTCTTGGATCAGCACTAGTAAATTTTTAAAGAACTAGCCTGGCCAGGCACATCAAAATAAAATCTACATAGTATCTTTCCTAACTTATGCAATACAATTTTGACAGCAGAATTGTTCTTTCTATATGTTTAAGGCATCAAAGTAAACATACATCAGATATTGGATGTCTTTTCTTATCTTGGTTTACAATGCTTTCAAGAGAAGGGTTCAAAGTTTGGATCAGGGTACTACAAAATTAGGTCCGGGTTAGTAGGTTTTTCAAGTATTAGCCCGATCGGGCTAGTGAAAATAAAAGTTAATGTTGAACCCTGGGTTATATGTGCCACAGTGATTGCCTTTGCAAACAGTTTGGATCCTGATGAGACGCTGCTTAATGCAGCCTCTCACCAGGATCCAAACTGTTTGACACTGACCTTGTTTTGAAAAGAAATTTAGAAAAATCTATTTTTTGAACAATTGTTCCAGGCAAAAGAATTACCCAGCATGCCAAGAGTTAATATTGGACATGGGTTTTCGATTGAGTTGTCACTTGGTCCGTAGCCTCTTTCTGGTACAGTGGTAAATACGCTATTCCAACCCATTTTACACGTTTTTTAGGCGTTTATTATCCGTTTCGTTAAACGCGTTTCCTAGCCGTTTTTTTACCCGTTTAAAAGATAAAGTCGCGTTAATCCGAAATCTCCGCATGAAACTGAAAACTGACGCACCAATTGAAACATCTGGTATAATCATTTATTAACGTGTTTAAATCGTTAGGCGTTATCCGTTCACTATGCATTTCTTACCCATAGATTAACGTGTAAATTGGTAGGAATAGCGTATTTACCACTGTATTAAAAAGAGGTTAGGGCTCTACTTAAAGCAAGTTTAAGTAAAGCAGAATGCTTCTTAGAGCATTCTGCTATACATTCAGTCTGTTTTAAGCTACCATCTGCTAGAGTATAGATAATATCTCTTATGGTGTATAGTCATGACAGTTTAAAAGGGAGCTATTTTGGCCATAACTGTAACCCTTTACTCCATAGATAACCTTTTTACACATTTAATTCATTCATCTGCTGAGGAAAATAGTTCCATTTTATACAGTAATAAATATACAACATAGGAAGAAATTCCTATATTCTAGCTGGGGAAAGCTTAAAGCAGACTGAAAGTGGCTTCACTTTTAATGTGCTTTAAGTGCTCACTTATCTTCAATACAAAAACAGGCTATGGAGTAAAAAAGGTTAAAACTATATGTGATAGGGACTTCTCTGAACTCAAGTGACCTGTGAGTTTTGTACAACTTGGGTCATGTTAGACAAAGGTTAAGGTCATTTAGAGGTCATAGTCACATCAGGGGGCATAGTGTTTCACAAGTTTACTCATAGTATTTAGTAATCTTGGTTATTCTTAGCTCACCAGAGCTTTGTGCTCAAGGTGAGCTATTGTGATACCGCTCTGTCCGGTGTCCGTCTGTCCGTCCGTCAACAATTGCAAACGACTTCTCTGAAACCAATAGCCCCAGTGTAACCAAACTTCATCAGAAGCATCAGTAGGGTGGGGGAATGAAATGTTGTCAAAAGTTGTTGGTGGGGTAATTTGTTTGGCTACCATGGCAACCACACACAATATCTAGAAAAATCTTCTTCTCCGAAATTCCTTGTCCGATTTCAATTTGGTTTTCACCAAAATGTTTCTCAATGGATAGACTTTAAAATTTGTTCAGAGAGTTTTGATCCGTTAAAAAACATGGCCGCCAGGGGGCGTGGTCATTTTTTGTTGTAGGGAATATCAAATTAAAAGTTAAAAACATTCTAGAAGTCATATTTTTAGCTCACCTGAGCCAAAGGCTCAGGATGAGCTATTGTGATCCCATGTCGTCCGTCGTACGTCGTCCGTTCACATTTTCAAACAACATCTCCTCAGAAACCACTGACCCGATTTCAACCAAACTTTGTCAGAAGCATCAGTGACAAGGAAGAACGAAATCTTGTTCGAAGATTTTGGCTAGAGTTATTCCCCTTGCTGTGGGACCAGGTTTTCTAACATGACAACTTTTAATGCATAAGAAAATCTTAAAAAATCTTCTTCTCAGAAACCCAAAGGCCCAGACCTTTGATATTTGGTATGTATCATTACCTAATGATTTTCTAGCAAGAATGTTCAAATCTTGACCCTGGAGCCAAAAATGGCCCCGCCCTGGGGCTTATCAGTTTTTCTTAAGAAAACCTTTAAAAATCTTCTTCTCAGAAACTGTATGGCCTAGATCATTAATATTTGACATGTAGCTTTGCCTTATGGTCCTCTACCAAGATTGTTCAAATTTTGACCCCTGGGTCAAAATTGGCCCCTTCCGGGGCTTATCAGTTTTACATAGACTTATATAGGAAAACCTTTAAAAATCTTCTTCTCTGAAACTGTAAGGCCCAGATCTTTAATATTTGACATATAGCTTTTCCTTGTGGTCCTCTACCAAGATTGTTCAAATTTTGACCCTGGGGCCAAAAATGGCCCCACCCAGGGGCTTATCAGTTTTTCTTAGGAAAACCTTTAAAAATCTTCTACTCTGAAACCGTATGGCCTAGATCATAAATATTTGACATGTAGCTTTGCCTTATGGTCCTCTACCAAGATTGTTCAAATTATGACCCCCGGGTAAAAAATGACCCCGCCCTGGGCTTATCAGTTTTACATCGACTTATATGGGAAAACCTTTAAAAATCTTCTTCTCTGAAACTGTAAGGCCAAGGTCTTGAATATTTGACATATAGCTTTTCCTTGTGGTCCTCTACCAAGATTGTTCAAATTTTGACCCTGGGGCCAAAAATGGCCCCACCCAGGGGCTTATCAGTTTTTCTTAGGAAAACCTTTAAAAATCTTCTACTCTGAAACCGTATGGCCTAGATCATAAATATTTGACATGTAGCTTTGCCTTATGGTCCTCTACCAAGATTGTTCAAATTATGACCCCGGGCAAAAAAGGCCCCGTCCTCGGGTTTATCAGTTTTTAGCTCACCTGGCACAAAGTGCCAAGGTGAGCTATTTTGATCATGCTGTGTCCGTCGTCCGTCCGTTCGTTCGTCCGTTCGTCGTCAACAATTTCTTTAAATGACATCTCCTCCTAAACTACTGGATGGATTTTAACCAAACTTTGCAGAAATGATCCTTATATGGTCCTCTTTGAAAATTGTTCAAATGTTTCCAGTCCGTTGCATATCTAGGTCACAGGAGCTAAAAATAGATCGTTTCAATAAAAACTTAAAACATCTTCTTCTCTGAAACCACAATACCCTGAGCTTAGATATTTGGCACAAAGCATCATCTATAGGTCCTCTAACAAGATTGTTCAAATTATGTCCCTGGGGTCAAAAATGGCCCCGCCCCAGGGGTCACAAATTTACATAGGGTTATATAGTGAAATCTTCACACCTCTTCGTCTCTGAAACTAATATAGCTAGAGCTTTAATATTTGGCATGGTGTACTTTCTAGAGGTACTTTACCAATATTGTTCAAATGTTTCCGGTCTGTTGCATATCTAGGTCACAGGAGCTAAAAATAGATCTTTTCAATTAAAACTTAAAAAATCTTCTTCTCTGAAACCACAGTACCCTGAGCTTAGATATTTGACACAAAGCATCATCTATAGGTCCTCTATCAAGATTGTTCAAATTATGTCCCTGGGGTCAAAAATGGCCCCGCCCCGAGGGTCACAAATTATCATAGAGTTATATAGTGAAATTTTCAAACCTCTTCTTCTCTGAAACTAATATAGCTAGAGCTTTGATATTTTGCATGGTGTAACTTCTAGAGGTACTTTAAAATTACCAATATTGTTAAATGTTTCCGGTCCGTTGCATATCTAGGTCACAGGAGCTTAAAATAGATTTTTTTCAATTAAAACTTAAAAAATCTTCTTCTCTGAAACCACAGTACCCTGAGCTTAGATATTTTGCACAAAGCATCATCTTCATGTCCTCTATTAAGATTGTTCAAATTACGTCCCTGGGGTAAAAAATGACCCCGTCCCAGGGGTCATTAATTTACATAGCGTTATATAGTGAAATCTTCAAACCTCTTCTTCTCTGAAAGTAATGTGGCTAGAGCTTTGATATTTGGCATGGTGTAATTTTTAGAGATACTTTACCAATATTGTTCAAATGGTTCAGGTGCGTTGCATATCTAGGTCACTGGAGCTAAAATAAAGATTTTTAGCTCACCTGAGCACAAAGTGCTCAAGGTGAGCTTTTGTGGTCGGTCTTTGTCCGGCGTCCGGCGTTGTGCGTCGTGCGTTGTGCGTCAACAATTTCTTCAAACATCTTCTTCTCCAAAACTACTGGCTGGATTGCAACCAAACTTCACAGGAATGTTCCTTGGGTCAAGCTCTTTCAAAGTTGTTCAAAGAATTTGAAACAATGCAGAACTCTGGTTGCCATGGCAACCAAAGTGAAAAAATGAGGAAATCTTAAAAAATCTTCTTGTGAAAAACCAAAAGGGCCAGAGCTTAGATATTTGGCACATAGCATCATCTACAGGTCCTCTATCAAAGTTGTTCAAATTTTGCCCCTGGGGTAAAATTGGCCCCGCTCCGGGGGGTCACAGTTTTACATAGAGTTAATTAGTGAAATGTTCAAACATCTTTTTCTCTGAAACCAATATGACCAGAGCTTTGATATTTGGCATTGTATAACTTCTAGAAGTCCTTCACATATACTGTTGAATTGGTTTCGGTCTGTTGCATATCTGGGTCACCGGAGCTAAAAAAAGATTTTTTTTCAAAGAAAACTTCAAAAATCTTCTTGTCTGAAACCATAGTACACTGAGTTTAGATATTTTGCTCATAGCATCGTCTACAGGTCCTGTATCAAAATTGTTCAAATTTTACCCCTGGGGTCAA
Source organism: Gari tellinella (assembly GCA_922989275.2). NCBI lineage: Eukaryota > Metazoa > Mollusca > Bivalvia > Cardiida > Psammobiidae > Gari > Gari tellinella. Next base: position 9,690,470 of record OV277872.1, read on the forward strand.
AATTGGCCCCACCCCGGGGGTCACCGTTTTACATGGAGTTACATAGTGAAATGTTCAAACATCTTTTACTCAGAAACCAATATGGCCAGAGCTTTGATACTTGGCATGGTGTTACTTCTAGAGGTCCTTCACATATATTGATGAATTGGTTCTGGTCTGTTGCATATCTGGGTCACCGGAGCTAAAAATAGATTTTTTCAATGAAAACTTCAAAAATCTTCTTGTCTGAAACCATAGTACACTGAGTTTAGATATTTTGCACATAACATCAACTACAGGTTCTCTATCAAAGTTGTTCAAATTTTGCCCCACCCTTGGGGTCACCTTTTACAAATCTTCTTTTCTGAAATCAAGTGACCCATCCTAGTGTCACCATGGACAGGTGAGCGATCAAGGGCCATTCTGGCCCTCTTGTTTCAATAAAATCTTAAAAAATCTTCTTGTCTGAAACCACAGTACCCTGAGCTTAGATATTTGGCACAAAGCATTTTCTTCAGGTCCTCTACCAAGATTGTTCAAAGTATGTCCCTAGGGTCAAAAATGACCCCGCCCCGGGGTCACAAATTTACATAGAGTTATATAGTGAAATCTTCACACCTCTTCGTCTCTGAAACCAATATGGCTAGAGCTTTGATATTTGGCATGGGGTAACTTCTAGAGGTACTTTACCAATACTTTTCAAATGTTTCCGGTCCGTTGCATAACTAGGTCCCAGTAGCTAAATATAGATTTTAATAAAAATAATTAAAAAATCTTATCTGAAACCATAGTACCCTGAGCTTAGCTATTTGGCACTCAGCATCATCCAATCAGCAAATGGTCAATCATATTGTCATAATTTCTCAGCATTCCAAGATATGTTACATTTACATCAATGGCTCCAGGTGAGCGATTTAGGGCCGTATACGGCTCTTGTTTATAGGAAAACCTAAAAAAATCTCTCCTCTGAAACCGTAAGGCCCAAATCATTTATATTTGACATGTAGCTTTGCCTTATAGTCATCTACCAAAGTTGTTCAAATTATGACCCCCGGGTCAAAATTGGCCCCGCCCCGAGGCATATCAGTTTTACATAGACTTATATAGGAAAAAATTTACAAATCTTCTTCTCTGAAACTGTAAGGCCCAGATCTTTAATATTTGACATTATAGCTTTGCCTTGTGGTCCTCTACCAAGATTGTTCAAATTTTGACCCTGGGGGCCAAAAATGGCCCCGCCCTCAGGCTTATTAGTTTTTCATAGGAAAACCTTTAAAATCTTTTTCTCTGAAACGGTAAGGCCCAGATCATTTATATTTGACATGTAGTTTTGCCCTATGATCCTCTACCAAGATTGTTCAAATTATGACCCCTGGATCAAATTTGGCCCCGCCCCGGGCTTATCAGCTATATCAAAATGTTGTCTTGCCCAGTCAGCTTCCATGGTACAATGTTTTAGGTGAGCGAAATGTGGCCCTATGGGCCTCTTGTTGGTTATATCTTTATGAGATTTTGTCAGTTTCATTACCATAATAGAATATATCTCGTACATGAATGTAGGTCATGTTGGGTTAGTAGGTCAAATCACAGAAAAACCTTTTTGCCACTCAAACTGCAATTTTTTTAGACCAATCTTCTTTAAACTTGCTTAGAATCGTTATCTTGAGAAAAGCTAGGCACTGTGTGAATATGGGTTAAATTAAGATTAAAACGTAGGTCAGTAGGTCAAAACATAGAAATAGCTTCTCAACACTGTAGGGGCCTTACTTTTAGCCTTCATTTCACACAATTTGCATGCTTAGAATGATCACCTTCATAAAATCTAGGCAATGTATGAATATAAGTTATGTCAGGTCAAAAGAAGGTCGTTAGGTCAAACCATAGGAAAGGCGCTTAGAATCGTTATCTTGACAAAAGCTAGGCACTGTGTGAATATGGGTTAAATTAAGATTAAAACGTAGGTCAGTAGGTCAAAACATAGAAATAGCTTCTCAACACTGTAGGGGCCTTACTTTTAGCCTTCATTTCACACAACTTGCTTAGAATGATCACCTTCATAAAATCTAGGCAATGTATGAATATAAGTTATGTCAGGTCAAAAGTAGGTCGTTAGGTCAAACCATAGGAAAGGCTTCTGAACCCTCTACTTCATATGGAACATACATAAACATTATCCTGACACATTTGCTTCTTGTGACAAGGCACTAGCGGGGGTATTAATTGCCTTTAGTGTTAAGACTAGATAATTCTTGGAACTGTGTACTCTGGTGAGAGCCTTAGAGCCAATTGGGCTCTTATTAATGATTTTGTTGTTAATACACATGTATATAAATTGAGAGGTATGATGTTGATGCATGAAATTGTTTGTTTTGTGAAAACTATACAGAAATAAAAACCTGTAAACTGATATTATAATTTATGTAAGCAGTAATCTCTAATATCAACCACCTGGTGATCTGCCTGGTCATAGAACGAGACTTCAGAATTGATACAATGGGGAAAACGTTATTCTTTCCTGTTTAACCCTTTCCCTTATAGAAGCGACTTTTAACACATGCATTTTATTCATCCGCTGAGGAAATTAGTTCCAATGTATACCATAATGAATATGTGTCATATTTAATACTTCCCTTATTCTAGCAGGTAATAGCTTAAAGCAGGCTGAAAGTAAAGCAGAATGCGCCATTCTGCTTGACTTTCAACCTGCCTTAAGTGGTCACCTGTTTTCAAAACTACAAACAGTCTATGAGGTAAAGGGTTAAACACAAGCGAAATGCAAACGCAAAACACTAAACTGTAGAAAATTGCATATTTTTTAAATTTCCAACTATCTATTTAAATCTGAGTAGCAAACAGTTTTGAGCCTGATCTGATGCCGGGTTACCAAAGTTTGAAACTGTTGTAAATGGAAATAATAGTTTTAGCGTAAACAAGTCTATTAGGAAAGAAAGATGTTTTCTCCACCTTTAACTTCCATTCAAAAGGAGGGCTCCAGATAAGAACATATAAACTACAGCCAAACTTCTCTATCTCGAAGTCGGTTTTGTCGAACATACCCGTATTTCAAAGTTAAAACGTGGCTAAGCCATGTTTTAACTTTTAGATATGGGTATGTTCAACTTAACCGAGCATGAAATAATGCAGTTCATATGTCAAACTATCAGACAGTTCGAGTTAAACGAGTTCGAGATATCAAAGTTCGACTGTAGTAATTTACTACAGATTTCCAGTGTTTTCTCCTTAACCCTTTCCCTTATAGAAGCGACTTATAGCGCACTCATTTTATTCATCCGCCAAAGAAAACAGTTCCATTTTATACTGTCATGAATATGTACTATAAGAAATATTTTCTATATACTAGCAGATAGTAACTTAAAGTAGGCTGAAAGTAAAGCAGAATGTGCCCTAGGGCACATTCTGCTTTACTTTCAGCCTGCTTTAATAGTTCACATATCTTAATTACTAGAAACAGGCTATGGGTTAAAGGGTTGATACCTCCATAAAACGCTATGATGTAACTACTCATTAGAATCGTCACAATGTGACAGTTCTCAGGCCCGGATCCAGAAATTTCTGAGTGGGGGGGCACACTTGGGGAGGGTATGGGAGGGGTGTAACCCCTCCCATAAGGGGGGTACGGGGGACCTCCCCCGGAAAAATTTTGAAATTAACATCAAAATGGTGCATGCTGAGGGCATTCTAGAATGATGTAAACATCCCTATGAAACACCAAAAAAAAGTGGTTTCATAAGTCAGAAAGAAGATTTAAACGTAAACTTGAGAAGAAGAAAAATCGATTCTCAGACAACTATAATTTAGGGTCGGACATTTTTTTAATTAACACCAAAAAGATACATTCTGGGGGCATTCTAAGAAAAAAGTTTACATCAATAGAATGATGTAAATATCCAAACACCACAAAAGTGGTATTATAAGACAGAAAGAAGTTACAATCGTCATAAAGAGGGAAAAAACCCGGAACTTTTTTGAAATTAACATTAAAATGGTGCATTCTGGTGGCATTTGAGAACAATCTTCTAAGAAAGTTTACTTTAAAAGAATGATGATAAATATCCTTTATGAAATCCCAAAAATGGTGTCATAAGACAGAAAGAAGATGCATGCAATTTTTTAACGATACTTGACAAAATCAGCACTGAAAACAGTAAATAATACAGCGAAATTTTTTGAAATTAACAATAAAATGGTGCATTCTGGTGGCATTCTGAGCACATTCCTAGAAGAAAGCTTACTTAAAAAAAATGGTTTAAATATCCTAAATAAAACCCTAAAAGTGGTTTCAAAAGACGGAAAGAAGATGAACATTTTTACTTAACAAAACCAGCACTGAAAACAGTACATAATACAGTTCTTTTTTTTAAAATTAACCTTAAAACGGTGAATTCTGGTGGCATCTGAGAACATTCATAGAAGAAAGTTTACTTCAAAAGAACGATTGAAATATCCTTTATGAAATGCCAAAAGTGGTTAAGAGATAATGATACTACATGTTTAATATTCATAGTATAAACTGTCCCTGTCATTGGGCATAGCTCATGGGGAAGTTAATAAAATTGCGACAACATGTACACTCAATGCGCAGTTCATCGGCCCTTGATGTACTCGATTATACTAAACTATATGTTGTATTCCAATATTGTTTACAAATTGGGATGGGTTTAGATTAAGCTTTTTAACTTCGATTTTGGGTGAAACTCAAAGGTATACCTATCAGGCTTCATTACAACAGGTGAGCGGTATCAATGCCTTCAATGCCCTCTTATTTACGGTTAAATTCAAGGTTCTACTTTTACAATATATCACAAAATGACATAGTGCACATTGAAACTAACTCTCCCCACAAACATTACATTGACAATTCCAATTAAGACTCGTCCACGTTTTACTTTATTTAAGGTTGTTTTATACAATTTATTACAAAACGTCAACAATGCAGAACCTGAGCGTTTATGAGCCCTCTGACCTGGATATTCGCTGTTTGTACAGAACAAGTTTTCCAGTCACTACTTAACTTTTAACATATTCAATTTATTACAAAAGTACACACAGTGCAGGCCCCAGAAGCTCTTTATGCACTGTTTCAGTGCAGATCGGGATAAGAGGGTTCATTTACAAACCCTCTGGTCTGGGTCAGCATTGCTCGTACAGGACAAGAGTTCTGGTCACTAGTACACTGCAGTTTACTTACAGTTAATTCAAACTTAAATCACATTCTGCTTTACTTTTCAATCTGCTTTAAAGGGACTCGCAACCGGATGGTGTTCTTGTCAAAATAAAATAAAATACTCAAATAAAAGCAAATTTGTGGCATTATTTGGCTTTTGACATTAAAAAAATATGAACAGTCCAAAAGACGTCTCAAGAATCGTCACCGAATCTTAGTTTTTTAGATATTTTCCATCGTTTTTCCATAGCGTTAGCTAACGGTATAGTTGTTGTTGTTGCTTCTCTACACGGTGTCAGACATAAACACGAGCCGAATTACGAAGTTGTATGCACTTCCGATCGCTACACATTGAAATACGTTAAATCGATCCGAGATAAACGGATAGTTCCGTGGTCCATTGGTCTGAGCGGTTTCCCCTATTTTGCCTTCTGTCCGCCAATGCCGGGCCCCGGGTTCGAATCCCACCAGAGACCAATATTATTTTTTATTGAAAAACATTTTTTTAAACAGAATTTCTTATCCTAAACTAATTCTTTACCATTTATATAAGCGTTTGACACATATTTACAAATTACTATTTTTAATGCACCATCTGGTTGCGAGTCGCTTTAAGTAGTCACCTGTCAACTAAAGGCAGGCTATGGGGTAAACTGTTAAGTAACTGTCTTTTCTCATCTTTCTACAGTGTAAACGATGCGATGGTTGCAGTTTTGGAATGAATCTATTCTTCCCAACTTGCTTTTCATGGTGACAGTAACAGTGCGTAATCTGTATTTTTCCTTATAAGAACTTAACCAGACTTTCATTTCCATAGTAACCAAACTCCTGCTGCCAGGGTCTAATAGGGAACATGATGCACCTGTTAACTGTGATCCGAATCACTAAAACGCTTAATTATTAGGTTGAAATAGCTGTAAAACAAAGCGCTTAGAAAACATGATTAAACCAGTGTAAGGGTGTATTGTTCCCACTACCAAACATGTGCCCCAGGGCTATAATGTGATCTAAATAAAGAAGGCACCCCGCAGTGTCAAGACAGTAAAATGTAGGGGCCAAATAAGGGGCACACGCCAATACAGTAGAACCGTAGAGCTTAGTGGTGTCTCAGAAGTTAAAAAGAGTAAGTTAAAAAAAAAACCCGGCTCAGCTGGGGGGGGGGGGGGGGGGGCACGTGCCCCCTGTGCCCCCCCCCGGTAAATCCGGGACTGGAACTTCTAATGAGTACATCATGTAGTCACAACATAAGGTTTGGTGGCGGCGTAAAGATTTTAGTTTTTGAAATACTCACATTATCTGGAGCTCAGTCAACATACTTATAAAGCATTTGTGTTAAGTCTGAGATGCTCAAATCTGAGCTATCAAAAGTTTAAGAAAGACATGAGCTAGCTGTTAGCTGTTATGATTTTAAGTCGCTTTTAACAGTATTTCAGTCATATCGCGACGTCCAGCTAAATTACAGGTGGAGGAAGACCCCAGAAGCCCTTTATGCACTGTTTCAGGCACAAATCGGCAACTGGGTAGAACCACAGACCTTCCGAAAGCCAGCTGGATGGCTTCCCCACATGAAAAATGAAAAATCCGAACGACCCTACTGGGATTCGAACTCACAGCGGTGAGGAGCTTAGTGATGTAAGTCACAGTGACTATACCACTAGGCCACGGAGTCCCCCTGAGAAAGACATGAGACTCAACTGAACACCTTATTATGAGGCTGGACCCTGATTCAAATAACCCATTACCACATAGCCTGTTTCTAGTTTTGAAAATGTGTGACCATTTAAAACAGGTTGAAAGTAAAACAGAATGCGCCTTAAGGCGCATTCTGCTTTACTTTCAGCCTGCTTTAAGCTACCATCTGCTAGCATATAGAAAATATTTCTTAAGTTTCATATTCACTACTGTATAAATTGGAACTAATTTCTTCAAAGGAGGAACCCATTAAAGGCGTATTTATGGGGTAATGGGGAGATCACCTGGTTATTACTACAGTGCTCCCTCTCTACAACAACACCCAGTGGGAGACAGATTGTGTGTATTGTTTGGAGGGAGTTGTTATAGGGAGGGAAATTGGCTTACATTTGTAAACAGTTTGAATCCAGATCAGGCGCCGCGTAATGTAGTGTCTGATCTGGATTCAAGCTGTTTATCACTGGTCATTATGTTTCTTTTGTTCAAATGTGCAATATGTGACTTTGAAAAAAACAGCAGAGTAATTTTAAGAAGACCATTTTACAGACGTGAAAAGATGTTGCTTGGGGAACAGCGACAAGCCTTGTTGTAAGGAGGGAATTGTTCAGAGGGCCCTTGTCGGGAGGGAGCACTGTAGTAGAGTTATGCAGAAAGCTTAACCCATTCCCCTTTAAATACACCTTTTTACGCCTTAAATATATTCCCCAACTGAAGAAAATAGTTCCACTTCATACAGTTATAAATATTTATCATAAGAAAAAAAATCTATATCCTTGTAGATGGTAGCTTAAAGCAGACTTAAAGTAAAGCAGAATGGACCTTAATTAAGATGTATTCTGCTTTACTTTCAACCGACTTTCAGTGACCACCTGTCTTTAAAACTAGAAGCTCCTTTATATATTTTAACATAGGACTACATAAGAAAGGGCAGTAAAAATGGAATTCTTAACATTTCCATGATAATGAATTATCTCCCTTTGTATGGTTTTGACTCCCTATTTTAGACGGCGCTGCAAATTGTGTAGACCGCTGCAGGAGGCCTCTGACCAGGGTCTGTACTGTTTGTCATTTTGCAAACTATTTGTCCAAACTGTTTGAAGCTCATTATAATATTTCTTCGCTCAAAATACATAAAAATTTAAATGTGAGAAATAAAAGCAGACGACTATTGTTTAAATTTGATGACGTCATGGCTGTTAATGTAATTAATGCTAATAAATAACTAGGAATTCAAACAAAAACTAACGACAACGAACAACCTACCCGACATGAAGTCAAAACAGGCAGAAACATGGTCATGTTCAAGGTTCATTTCAGGTTTTAATTCGAGCACAGTGAAACTTCAGGAAACCGAACGAAGTTTTAAAAAAACTGACTGAGAGAAAATGTTCTGAATTATGGAGGGTTACATGTAGAAGCCATTTAGAAGAGGGCGATTTTGCAGTCGCTCGTAACATGTAAAAGGTTAAAGCAGAACGACAGTAATGCAGAACAATTTCTTAATTAATTTTCTGCATTACTATTGACCTGCATTAATCTGCCCATGTGACATATCAAGGCCAAATAAGTTGTTCAGTAGATAAGACATTATTATTTCCCGTTAATACGCAAACGAAACGTAAATTTATCACAATAAAATGTAGAAAATTACTCATTGACAATTCTGACTTCTCATCTCAATATGAGTGCGGCAAACAGTTTGGAACCTGATCAGACGCAGTTTACCCGGCGTCTGATCAGGCTCCATACTGTTTGCACTTGAAATAACAGTTTTAGCGTAAAAGCGTTTATTGGGAAATAATTTACAATGTAACGTATTCTCAACTGTATATATCTTTTCGTTGAAGGATTGAAGTGCAAGCAAAAGAAGCTTAGAATGATCCACGACTGACACTATGCCAGACTTCTTAAAATGGTTTAGAATTACATTTTCTTATTTTACCTTTACTCGCATATGTAAGGTGTTCGTTAATTTGGTGTAGTTTTACATAACTTTCATCTATTGTTACCATGGCAACCAATTAATGTGAACATGGTTCAAATTCTGCATACATTCTAAAATTACCTAGCAACAAGAAGCAAATAACCACATGCTCAGTTCGAGACAAGAACACGTTTTATGGATCTTTGCACTCTTAAGGCAAACAGAGCTACAATGAATGTTGTCTAGAAGTTTAATTCTAATGAACAGTTGAGAAAAACTGATAGAAATAAGCAAAAGGTTTGCAGGGTGAGTCCGGAAGAGTTCGATTCTCTTAGATATACAGCGTTCCCTCGCTACAACGACACCCAACGGGAGACAAAAATCGTGTGCGTTGTTCGAAGGGAGTCGTTATAGGGAGGGAAATTGGCATTCATTTGCAAACAGCTTGAATCCAGGTCAGATGCCGCGTAACGCTGTTTGTTACTTGTCATTAAATCTTTTGTCTGTCAAAATGTCCATTATGTAAATTTAAGAAAAACAGCAGACGACAAAATTAAGCAGACGGCATTTTTGTCGTGAATATGTTGGACCAGGGAACTGCGACAAAGGTTGTTGTAAGGAGGGAGTCGTTGTTGAGAGGGCCGTTGTAGAGAGAGAGCAATGTAGATTTCGCTCTATTCAACAATTACAAGAACTTCTCTTGAGAATAGTTTGGAACCTGATCAGACACCTGATAACCATGCCGTCTAACCACGACAGGCTGTAATATGTTTGCCACTCAGATATGAAAGAATCGTCAAAATAATGATAATACAAATCACCATTTTCTACATTTTATTGCATTGCATATAGTTTCGGTTAAACGGGAAAGAATGACGTCTTCTCCACTGTTAAAGCTCGTGTTCTGTATCTGAAACGAAAACAGGCGACACAGGTATTTACTAAATCATTTAATGTACTAAAGGCGGCAACAAAGGCATTTAAAACGTCTGTATCCAGTTCAGACACAGCGTTACTCGGCGTCTGATCTGGATCCAAACTATTTGGCACGCATATCAACGTTTCTGCAGATGAAAACGCGTTAAATTTTAATTTGAAATTCTTTTGGATTTCTCCAATTTAGTAAAGGGGTACCTGGTCTAAATTTTCACTTTCATTTTGTTTTATACTGAAATTCCTCTCAGCAACCAGTTTAGACTCTGATCAGACGCCGCATAATGCGGCGTCTGATCAGAGTCTACACTGTTTTGCTATGTCCCTTTTATGGGACGCTAGGCACAAATGGGTTAATCCAACTGCAAACACAGCATTATTAGTACATGAGTACTGAAACCCCTGACAAGATAACCGGAAATCTAAGACAAATTGACGAAACGTATATTAGTCGGTTACTACAGGTCAAATTGAAGATCTGTTTGCACATGACTTAACCATATATATAACCAACGAAATATTGCCATCTAACTATTCATTAACTCATTCACCCCTGAAACTATTAACGGACAATTCCAATTTAAAAATAAGTCTAGTCCATTTTTGACTATTTAGCATTGATTTTAACCACAGAATTATACACTGAGGTAACGAGACGAAGATCATGCAGAAAGCACATGTCGGGTCTCTCTAATTAGTTTTCTGCATTAAGTGGCATGCCTTTCAGAGCGCTCGACTAGACCTTTAACCAATTCACTACAAATACGTCATCAATTTTAAACAAGTGTCGTCTGCATTTATATATGAAACTTAAATTTCAGATATTCTGGCTGAAGACATATTTAAATGAGTGACAAATAGTTTGGATCCTGATTAGACGCGTTGTATGATCAGGATCCAAACTGTTTGACGTTGATTTCAATATTTTTGAAGTCAAAATATCTAAATTTCAAATTTGAGAAATAAATACAGACGACATTTGTTAAAATTGGTGACGTCATGGCAGGGAATGGGGTTAAAATTCGGACAGACAGACAAGCAAACAAACTAACATGCCTACCACCAAATCGCTCGTGGGTGTGTCAATTTAGATAAGGCTATCAGTCACGTCGGGTTTATTAGTAGAATAAGCATTCGTAGCATTAGTTTTATTAATTTTACCCAACCGTTGTTATCATTAAATTTATCAAACAGAAGTGCACAGTAGCAGGTCTTCTAGACCACCCCTTATAGTGCTTATCCCTTATTTTGACATTAACAAACAGTTACGCGGCGTCTGATCTGGCTGCAAACTGTCTTCAGAGGTCATACGATACCTAACCCTTTACGTTATAGAAGCGCCTTTTAGCGCATTCCGTTAAATCCTCCGCGGAAGAAAATAATTCCAATCTCTACAGTCATGAATATGTATCAGAAGGAATGTTTTCTTAATTCTAGCAGGTGGTAACTTAAAGCAGGCTGAAAGTAAAGCAGAATGCGCCTTAGGGCGCATTCTGCTTTACTTTCAACCTGCGTTAAGTAGGCACATACTTTCAAAACTAGAAACAGGTTATCACCACTCGTGATCAAATTTATCGTGAGTTTTTACCCCTTCACCGTTATATTGTCGTCTGTTTCAAAATTGTTGTCTGCAATATCGTTTCAACGTTAGATTTAAGGCAGTATAACTGACGTAATTTCAGAACAAGTGGTAAATAGTATTGCTCCTGATCAGACGCCGCGTTACGCGACGTCTGTTCAGGATCAAAACTGTTTGCAAATGCTCTTAATGACGCCATTGAGAGAGAAAGGGTTAAAATAAATAGAGGATCTTGTATGAGTGCTAGTTATTTATCATTTTCAATAAACGAGTTGACTAAAATAATAGGACGTGAGCCATGGCGAGCGTCATATTCATTTTAGTCAACGAGGTTATTAAGAATGATAAATAATGAGCACAAATATGAGATTCTATTGATCACATAACAATTTTAAGGACATATAAAACTTATTAAAGCCGTTGTTTGTAGACTCTCTGCTACATAGATTTTCCGCCAAAACGTGACGTTGTTTACGTTAACGTCATTGCAAATGACGTATTTGGTGTCCTGCTACATGCAGCGTTTGTGGACGAACAGGTTGGGCCGGAGCCCAAAAAACGAAATTCCACTAGTGGATTACGATATTTACACAATGGCTTTATGCAACTCCCAGACCGCAGGTTATGTGATAAACGTGTTTATTACATCTACATGTATATTGTACTTATTGACTGTCCGCTGAATAAAGTCGCATCTATCTATATTCGCAGTGTTATAAAGTTAGAAACTGTTTACAAAAAGGTCATGGTATAAGTCTTAGTATGGTGAAAACGTCATTCACTCCGATTTAAAAATACCCAATTGCAAATGCAGTGAAATTAAATGCAGAAAATGGCACTTTTTGATTGATTACATTTGTTATTGAATTTGTTTGTCTAAAAGTTTTATTTAATGGCCTTCCTTCGACGTTCAGGTTTTTTTTAATGTTTTTATTTGTCTGGGAAATTGCATAATAATTTTGCAGATAATGCCGTATCAAAATGTATACGTTAAAATCATTGGTTTAGAAAGGTTTGGAAATATCACTACTAGAGATTGTATCTTAACCCTTTCGCTCTCTATGACGCTTAAAAGCGCGTTTGCAAACAGTTTGCGAAACAAATCCAGACAGCTCCGACGATTAAGTGAACTTCAGTGTAGCTCAGTACCGAGGGGCTCGGGGTTTGACTGTATCTGTCTACCCCTATCTACACATATCTGGTACGTATAGTCAGTGCATATCGGTCAGTCAGAGGGATAAGCAACCAAGATGGTCGCAGGATCCACAGAGAAGACGGAATTTAGACAGTAAGTCTGACACGGTAGAGAGGACATTATTGCTTCCCGTCTTAACTCATTCACGCCTGAAACTTTAAACGGACAATTCCAGTTTACAATTAAATCCAGTCCTTTTTTTGATAATTAGGGTCGATTTGAACAGTATTTTACAAAGTGACAAACAGTGTAGACCCTGATCAGAGGGCTCCTTAAGGAGCCTCTGATCAGGATATACACTGTTTGCATAGGGCAAGTTTACCCTTGATAGGTATATGATTTGTTCATGACGAGTATACTCGTCGCTAGGGTTCAATGTGTTAAGGAAACGGCGTAAAAGCAATGCCATTAAACGTAGAAAATGACATGTTTTTTTAAAAGTCTGACGTTTTTGCTTTATCCGAATGGCAAACAGTTTGGAACCTGATCAGACTTTGGGGTGCTCAGTGTCAAATCTAGCTCTTAACTGTTTGCAATGGACATACGTGTAATATATGTCGAGGCTCGATAAATCGAACTCGCGTTAGTTCGAACATACAGTGGAGAATGTGTTATTCTTTCCCAATAAACTCGTTTACGTTTTTAAACGTTTATTTCCACTGCAAACTGTTTGGAGCCAGATCAGACGCCGGGTAACCCGGCGTCTGATCAGGCTCCAAACTGTTTGCCACTCAGATAAAAAATAATTGTAAGAAATATCTAAAAAATGACATTTTCTACGTTTTAGTGGTTTGCGTTTAAACCGGAAAAAATAACGTTTTCTCCACTGTACCCATATTTCAAAGCAAAACTGTGGTTTAGCCATGTTTTAAATTTGAATTGTAGGTATGTTCGACTTAAGCGAGATCGGTTTATAGAAATTTCAACTTAGTTACTGGTACCATCGATTTAAGCGAATTTGAAGTATCGAGTTTCGATATGTAATAACGTCTATAACAAGGGCAATGAGAAACGCCAGGTGGAAAACAAATAATAATAATAATAATAATAATAAATACTTTATTTAACGAGAGAGCTCATTTGGTAAATTCCAATCTTCCATGGGGCCCTCAAAATGTATCGAACATTACAATGATCCTGATCAGACGCAGTGTTTAAAACGCTGTGTCTTACAGTGGAGAATCTGTTATTCTTTCCCAATAAACGCGTTTACGCTAAAACTATTATTTGCAGTGCAAACCGTTTGGAGCCAGGTCAGACGCCGGGTAACCCGGCGTCTGACCAGGCTCCAAACTGTTTGCCACCAAGATAAACAAGAATTATCAGAATTGTCCAAAAGTTGTTCTTTACTACGTTTTAGTGCTTTGCGTTTGCGTACGTTTGCGTTTAAACGGGAAAGAATAACAGATTCTCCACTGTATCTGGTTCTACTGTGTTCGACATTGATCATTATTATGGTATGAGACAGTACATGTTTACTCTTTGTATATGAACATTTTAAAACGTGGCGACTGAATCGGTTCTCGACTGGCTGTAATTACAATTTTCTCATTCGCTGCTGATATGATGATTTATTTATTTTTTGTGTGCTAAAAATATACATAATAATTATTTCAATTATGTTAATTAAACGGCGTTAATTAAAATCTTATAGATCTCTAGATAGAACTTAGATTAACTTTTTTAATAAATTTTCAGTACGTGTTTAGTATTAGCTCTATTTTTTATATCTTACATAATAATAACATTTAAAACTGTGTAGTGTTTGCATAATTGTCTGAATTTATTTGACAGAAAATTTCATAAAATTATTCAAAATAGTAAAGCCGTAATAATGATTAAAGTATCAAATTGTGTTCAGAAAATTAACTCAATAATACACAAAAAAGGTCCAGTGTACTCGAGGAGGGGTCATTTAGGTTCATCTTGGGGCTAATCGAGTAATGCGATCTTATCGTGCATTATACCAACGTGTTGGCAAAGAATTGTTCTTTAAGATGATATATCACACATGCATTTTGCACTTACATGTATTATAATGAAGTTATTGATCCAGTATCAAAACTATTTGAACTACCCTCGTACATGTAGCAATGTTTGCTTCTCAACGATCATTGGTCAGGTATTAGGAGAAATACAGTGCTCCCTCTTTAAAACGACCCTCCCAACAACTACTCTTTCCTTATAACGACCCTTTCCGCAGTTCCCTAAACAGGACAATTATGTCTAACGCTTTTACTGCTGCAATATCATCTGCTTAAAATTGTCGTCCACTCTTTTTTCTCAAAGTTACATATAAGTGGACATTTTGATAGATTAAATATAATGAAGAGTGTCAAATAGCTTGAATCTAGCTCAGACGCTGCGTTACGCGGCGTCTGATCTGGATTCAATCTATTTGCAAATGTAAGCGAAGTCTTAATGTTCCCTTCCTTTAACAACGCCCTCCGAAAAAACCACAAACAGTGTCTCCCGTTGGGTGTCCTTGTAGAAAGGGAGCACTGTAGAATATAATGTTTAGGTCAAAACCTGGTTGATCGGGTTTTTTTTACAGTTTTGACATAGTTGTGCATACACCAAACATCATATATTTATTTATTTATTTATTTTATTGATTGTTGATGTTTTTTATTAGTCAAGAGTTTATAAACCTACGGTAATACAGTAGAGAAGGCGTTATTCCTTCCTGTTTAAACGCCAACGAAACGCAAACGCAAAGCACTAAAACGTAGAAAAGTACAACTTTTGGACAATTCTGATATTTCATGTTTATCATGGTGGCAAACAGTTTGGAGCCTGATCAGACGCCGGGTTACCCGGCGTCTGATCTGGCTCCAAACTGTTTGCACTGCAAATAATAGTTTTAGCGTAAACGCGTTTATTGGGAAAAAATAACACATTCTCCACTGTACCGTAGAGAAGGCGTTATTCTTTCCTGTTTAAACGCCAACGAAACGCAAACGCACGGCACTAACATGTAAAGAAAATGACAACTCTGTATACTCGTGTTAATCTGAGCAGCAAACAGTTTGGAGCCAGATCACTCTTTTGCATTGGAAATAATCGTTTTGGTGTAAACGTGTTTATCGAGAAAGAATAATGTCTTCTCCACTGTACAGTACTGAACCTTATTAAATTAACAATTTTTGCGATTCGCTTGCAATTCGCCTGCGATTCAAAATACTAACTTCACCCTCGGGTAAGTTTTCTTGAATGGTGTATCTCACTAATGTTCGTAAATATGCCTTCGTTAATTTTTTCGATTCCATTTTTATCACAACCGCTTCGGAAAATTTTGCGTAAAGATATTCAAACGTAGGATTTGTTTTTTGAAGCGCCCGATTCGATGGCAATTCGCTGGCAATTCGCTTGCGACTATCAATTTAATTTAATAAGGTTCAGTACTGTAGTTATAAGAATCGTGATGCTTGTATATATCGAGATTAATCATTTCGCTCTCAATAACGTTTAAACAGTTTGAATCCTCGTCATACTGCCTTATTTTTTAACTTTGAAACGATATTGCAGACAACAAAATTGAAGCAGGCGACAATGAAACCGTGAAGGGGTAACAATCTCGCGAAAAATCTTGGCAGTGAAAGGGTTAATCATGCAAGTTTATTTGTAATAGCAACGAGCAATGCCGTGACTTAAAATTGTTTAGATACCGAATGATGCGCAAATACAACACTTTCTAAATAAGCAACATATACAGTGGAGAATGTGTTATTCTTTCCCAATAAACGCGTTTACGCTAAAACTATTATTTGCAGTGCAAACAGTTTGGAGCCAGATCAGACGCCGGGTAACCCGGCGTCTGATCAGACTCCAAACTGTTTGCCACCAAGATAAACAAGAATTATCAGAATTGTCCAAAAGTTGTTCTTTTCTACGTTTTAGTGCTTTGCGTTTGCGTACGTTTGCGTTTAAACGGGAAAGAATAACTGTTATTCTGTTACAGATTCTCCACTGTAATATACGTATTTGACTTGTTGAGAAGACGTTATCCTTTCCTGCTTAAATACAAACGAAACGCAAAGACATTACAGTGAAGTGTAGAAAATGTAAATTTCATTTACCTGGGCGGCAAACACTTTGGAGAACAATCAGACGCAGGGCTGCCATAAGTTGACATGAAAAATCCTTAGATTTCCAAATTTGCATTTTTCAAGTGCGATTTTACGAATCGTACCTTTACCCTATAGCCTTTTTCTTGTGTTTTTTTTACAAGCGAATACTTAAAGCAGGCTGTAAGTAAAGCAGAATGCGCCTAAGGGCGCATTCTGCTTTACTTTCAACCTGCTTTAAGAAACCATGTAGTGAAAAAAAATCCGGAGATTTAGGAAAAATCCGGAGAAATGGCAGCCCTGCAGACGCCGGGTTACCCGTTTGCAAAAGAACTACATGTACATGTACTTGTTTTGGCGTTAACGCGTTTGTTGGGGAAAGAATAAAGTATGTACTGTATGCATCTTTGGTCTGCCTAGAACACTCAGCGCATTTTGATGGCCATATAAATACTT
Source organism: Gari tellinella (assembly GCA_922989275.2). NCBI lineage: Eukaryota > Metazoa > Mollusca > Bivalvia > Cardiida > Psammobiidae > Gari > Gari tellinella. Next base: position 9,707,480 of record OV277872.1, read on the forward strand.
TTGGGGAAAGTATCATATTATTCACAGGTTCAATCCGAACAGTTTTTTAACATCTCCTAAACGTAGCGTGCGGCCCTAGTAATATACCAAGCACAACACCATTTCAGCCATAAGCAATATATGCTTAAAGCCATACCTCAAACTGAATAAGTTTTGTTTCGGATCACATAGAGACTCTGCAAAAGCCATCATACAGAAATGAAAATTTAATAACTGTGCCTAAAACATAAAGGCATAACAAACCACAGGACTTCAGTCCAGTCATGTCAAATCAGTGACCATATTAGGCTAATGGGAAGAAAGCACCCAAATAGAATCTTTGCTCGCAAAACAAATAGCCAGTCCTCTTTAGGTTTCATCTGAAACTGCTGTACTGGCTAACCCATTTAGGCAACAACATTCAACATTTACGAATCCAACTGAAAAACTTGTCGGTAACGAAATTCCTAAACAGCGAACAGTCAGAACGCACATCGTCCATATGGTCTAGATGCTGACCGTTGATAGCTTCGGATGTCATCGGGATGACGCACCTTCAGCACCTATAGGCGGGACATTAAACCTTAGCAGAAATCGCAACAATCATATTATTCATTAACTTTCTCCTGTGTGTCACCTACTGTGACAAACAGTATAGTTTTAGAAGCCATCCGTCTTCAATAAGTTGAAACTGGGGTAAAGTTTTACGAAGAGCTTATATTTTTTCCCGTTGAAATCTGTGATATGGTAAATGAATATTTATCCGGCTGGCAAATAGTTTGGAGCCTGATCAGACGTTGGGTTATCAGGCGTCTTATCTATCTCCAAACTGTTTATAATGAAAAAACTGTTTCAGCATATTTATTAACAAAAATGTATTTTCCACAGTAGCATCTTTCATCGTCAAAACAAAAAACAGCAATACAGCGCGGGGGAAAAAATTGTTGTTACTTTTATTTTGTGTCATAATCTATTCCTATATTTCAGACCGGGGCGCATGCGCCGTATGTTCACGTTTGCCTCGTTGCTGTCATTTCTTATCGCCCTTGGATTGGCTGTGGCGCTGATCGTCGTGGTGGTTAAACAAGATGAAGATGACGACAAACCAGGTCCGATTAATTAGGTTATAATATCAAACCGTTCACTGCCAAGACCGCCAACACATATTTACAATCAGTAATCAGGATCCTGATTAGACACCGTATTACGCTGCATCTGATCAGGATCCAAACTGTTTGCAACTTTTTTCAATAGTTTTTATTTAACCCTTTCACTCTCAATGACGTTTAAAGGCGCGTCTGCAATATTTGTTTACCCTTTCACTCTCAATGACGCTTAAAGGCGCGTCTGCAAACAGTAACGCGGCGTCTGATCAGGACCCAAACTGTTTGACACTCGTTTTGAAATTTCTTCAGTCATACTGCATATTTTTTAACTTTGCAGACAACAAAATTGAAGCAGTCGACAATGAAACGGGAAAGGGGTAAAATTATCATGAATTATTTGGTAGTGAAAGGGTTAAATAAAAAAAACACGAATAGAATTTTAAATTTTATTTAAAAAGCAGGTGACAAGTTTAAAACAGACGATATTATTGCAGTGACAGTATTACTGGTCACACAGGCAGTGAAACGGCTGAATACATGTACATGTGCATGTATACTAGTAAAATAGCGAAGACGAGTACTGAAGAATGGGTGGAATGTTAAACAACAACAACTAATAATAATAATAATAATAATAACGACTTTATTTCATGTGGATTACATATTTGGTAACAAACAAACAAACCAATTTTCAATATGGTCCACAACAAAATTAACATATATATAACAAGCATTATATGTGAGAAGGGAACAAAATCAGTATTTTTAAACTTTTGCAAACAAAGTGGATCCAGAAAGAACAGAACCTGTAGGAGCTCTACACAGGGACTACTCTGTTTACTTAGAGAATTTTAAAGATCAAACTAAAAATAATAATGCATTAGTGTCATACTGTTCAAGATTTGTTATTTACACATGACTATTCAATAGATATAGGCAGTTTTAACAAGTAGTAAACATCTAGACCAGTGAAATTATATATCAAAAAGAGATACCGAAGATATTTGAAACCCTTTAAATAGGGGCTCAATAGCCAAAAACAAAGCCAACATGAAACCATCGCATTTATTAAACATTAACGCACATGGCATAATTCAAGTTTTGAAGACATGTGGTCAGTTAAAGCAGGCTGAAAGTAAAGCAGAATGCGCCTTAGATGCAACTGGAAATATTACATTCGCCCAATTCAATTCTATTGAACAAATTGACGTTTATTTTGTATATAAACGCAGTTTTTCTAGGGGCGGGACTCTCGCAGTGGGGGTGGGGCTTATTGATCTACTCTCCGCGAATCATGTTGTTGCGATCCCTGAGTAATGGCAGAAACGGCTGTTCCTTTCAGGGTACACATTTTTCGTGTTAACAACCTCTAATATGAATTAAACATACATGCATACTAATAAAATGTTCTTTTGATATTAGAAATTACAGCAATATAATGTAAATATAAGAAATGAACTGAAGTTTTTCGGCGTTTAAGCGAAATAAACGACAGAAAATGATCGGCAAATTTTCCATGACTCGCTATCATGGAATTTGCCGATCATTTTCTGTCATTTATTTCGCTTAAACGCCAAAAATTCAGTTCATTTCTTAAATACAACCATGCAGGCATATAGACAGACATACATACACCCAAAGACAGACAGACAGACGGACGGACGAACGGGCGGATCGCCGGACGGGCGGGTGAAAATAAGGAACCAACAGACGAACTCATTTTCTTAAGACAAATATTGTCGAACTTCGACAACTAGAACTGGCTTAGGTTCAACTTACCCGCATTTCGTATCAATTGGTATCACTATGAGTATTATCTATTTTTAAAAACGGGTACTCTATAGACCGACTTAACATTTTCACTGCCATGGGGTCCTTGACGTCATCTGTCGCGTTTAAACGTGAATACAATTGTCGTCTGCTTTTACAGTGCTCCCTCTCTACAACGGCCCTCCCAACAACGACCCCTCCATACAACGACCCTTGTCGCAGTTCCCTAAACAGGACAATAATGTCTAACGATTTTACTGCTGCAATAGCGTCTGCTTAAAATTGTCGTCTGCTGTTTTTCCTAAAAGTTACATATTGGATATTTTGACAGAAAAAACTTAATGACGAGTGACAAACAGCTTGAATCCAGACCAGAAGCCGCATTACGCGGCGTCTGATCTGTATTCAAGCTGTTTGCAAATGTAAACCAATTAGTTTAAACATATTTATTGCATATAATATACATGCAGGGGATTGGGCTACAAGTTTTTACAACATTATATAATGCCCGCTCCCCAGATATTAACAAAACAGTGACATGACAATAATAGAGGTAACATTACTATTTTCAGTATAAATAGCATAGCAATTTGAAAACAAATTACCATGTTAATAACATCATAAAGAGAAGAGAAAGAGAGGAAGGAAGAAAAGTGCTAAGATCAAATTCTTTAATTCAAAAACGGTTGGAGGCTCGGATGTAACGATGAACTGCATTAAAAATAACTTTGTTGCAATCAGGAGAACAATTTGGGTTTCCAAATAGTAAAATGTCTAAATTGACAGTTGTTATAGGTATTATATCATGGAATAGAATATCCCGCATATGTACATAGTTTGGACAATCTAAAAAGTAATGGAAAGCATTTTCACATTGATATCCACATATACATGCTGGGTCGTTTATTAAATTACACCTGAATAGATCGTAATTTAGTGAGCTACAGTTATGCCTAATTCTGGTGTGAACAATATCTAACCGTCTATTGCCGAATAAATAGTGAAAAGGGGATTTTGGTGTTACTATGGTTAAGGACGATTTAAATGCAGAAATAGTTTCCTTAGTACGAATACTATTGTCTAAATTATTCCATAGCCTTACTGACGTTGGTATATATGATTTGTCACTGAGTGTTAATCTATTGCTTGGCATAGTATAGTTATCACTATTTCTTAAAGGATACGAAGACATAGTTGATACTAAAGGTGGTAATAGGTCATTAAGATAGTGTGGTACCATATTATTATGTATTTTATAGAACAATGGTAATTTTCGTCTTTCCCTTCGTTCGTAAAGTGGTTCAAGGCCTGATTCAAAGTATATAAGTTCCCTTTTGCAAAATATGGGAAGGCCACATGTAAACCAATGTCCCTCCCTATAACGACTCCCTCCGAACAACGCACACAAGTGTTGTCTCCCTTTGGGTGTCCTTGTAGAGAGGGGGCGCTGTATTTCTCTAATTTAGATTTAAAGTAAATTGACTAAAGTAATATTTAAATTGCTCCTGTATAACTGTTTGACCTCTGCGATAAACTTTCACGTAGAGGTCGTAATTTTAGATCTACTTTAGAGCAATTTCATAATTGTATACAAAGCTTAATATTCCCATTTATGATTACTCTAAGTTGTCTTCACTGTAAAGAAATAGGGTAATGTGTGTTAAACAGATTGAATACTGATCAGACGCCGCCTTACGCGGAATCTGATCAGGACACACACTATTTGCAAATAAATATTGCACTCAGGGTTGTGGCAGTAAAGGAAATCAAGTAAAACAGGTTCGACTGTACTTGAATTAGATTGTACATGTAAATGGCAATTATGGGTCCGTCAAAAGACCCTAACTCTCCCGAAACCACTCAAAACCTCTCTAAATCACTTAAAAACAACCCAAACTACTTAAATTCCTTAATATCTTATTAGCTTATAAATGGCGAATTTAAGCTAAAATAATGGAAAAAAATGTTAAAACGATGTTCTTCATTTCAAGGGGAGCAACTCGTACAAAACTTAAGATAGCTATATACAGTTACTACTAAATGTTAACGCATTATCCAATAACTTGTTTCTGGTTTGAAGACAGGTATCCACTTAAAGCAGGTTGAAAGTAAAACAGGATGCTTTAAGCTACCATCTGCTAGAATGTGGAAAACTTGATTTTAAAAGTGGTTTGGGGAGGTTTTGAGAGGTTTGGGAAAGTTTGGGGTCTTTAGACGGGCCGGGCAATTATTAAGTGTTGATTAAGCGAATACCATCTATGTAAATAAAGGTAGTAATTGCATTTGAAACATGTCAAAATGTACCGGTTTCAAAATAACTTTAGAGATAACAAGACACTTAAAACAAACATAAATTAATTGTGTCAATATTTGTTCAAATGTTTTAACAGTAGGGTACTTTTGATATTTGCTTTGATGCCTTTCCATGTCATCATCTCACGCATGCGCATTGCCATTCAACTTTGAACTGTGACAGAGCTAATTGCAATTTGAAAACAATCCGGGTATCCCGACATACAGTGGAGAATGTGTTATTCTTTCGCAATAAACGCGTTTACGCTAAAACGTATATTTCCTCTGCAAACAGTTTGGAGCCAGATCAGACGCCGGGTAACCCGGTGTCTGATCAGGCTCCAAACTGTTTGCCACTAAGATAAAAAGGAATTGTAACAGATATCTAAAAATTGACATTTTGTACGTTTATGTGTTTGCGTTTGCGTTTCGTTTGCGTTTCTCCACTATATGATAACAGTATGCCCTGTTTGACACTGAATTCACTAATTGGCCAATACAACTTCAAAGTGATAATTCCTCCAGGTCCATATACTAGTTATAATTTATTATTTAAGGTTGCTATTACAATATTACAAAATAACAAACATTGTAGACCCTGATCAGAGGACTCCTATAGGAGTCCTGATCTGGATATACGCTGTTTGCATAGTACAAGTGTATTATTCACAGGTACAATGCACTGTTTACAGTGGAGAATGTGTTATTCTTTCCCAATAAACGCGTTTACGCTAAAACTATTATTTGCAGTGCAAACAGTTTGGAGCCAGATCAGACGCCGGGTAACCCGGCGTCTGATCAGGCTCCAAACTGTTTGCCACCAAGATAAACAAGAATTATCAGAATTGTCCAAAAGTTGTTCTGTTCTACGTTTTAGTCTTTTGCGTTTGCGTACGTTTGCGTTTAAACGGGAAAGAATAACAGATTCTCCACTGTATAAAGGATGCGTTTAGATACCTCACGAGGGTTCATTGGATAAGATTCCGATACGAGGGTTGTTCAAATAGTTTTGATACTGGATCAATAACTTCAATATAATAAGTGCAAAATGCATGTGTGATATATCATTTTAAAGAGCAATTCTTCGCCTTCACGATGGTATAATGCACGTTTATGTCTAAATATTACTGTAAATAAAAATTTATTTCTATTGAAAGGGTTAACTGTCTAAAATCTCATTTTTTCGAAAAATAACATTTCTTATTTTGCTAATAACGAAAGTGGAAACTGGTTTAATAGAAAAAATGAGTTTGTGATTTTACTAACTGCTTTTATGCATAACAGTAGATTAACTTTTGTATTATATTTTCAGTACGTATTTAGTATTAGCTCTATTTTTGATATTTTATATAGTACTATCATTTAAAACTGTGTAGTGTTTGCATAATTTTCTGAATTTATTTGACAGAAAATTTCAGAAACTTATGCAAAATAATAAAGCCGTAATAATAATTATAGTATCAAATTGTGTTCATAAAATTAACTCAACGATACACAAAAAAGGTCCAGTGTCCTCGAGGAGGGGCCATTTAGGTTCATGTTGGGGCTGATCAAGTAATATCGTGCATTATACCACCGTATCGGCAAAGAATTGTTCTTTAAAATGATATATCGCACATGCATTTTGCACTTATTATAATGAAGTTATTGATCCAGTATCAAAACTTTTCGTATAAGGACTACTTACCAAAGGCAATGATGTATGCTGATTGTCAATAAAACTGAAACTGAAGTAAAGAGAAACTCGCTTAAAACTTAATATGGATATAACGAAATATTGGATATAACGAAATATTGGATGTAACGAAATATTGGATGTAACGAAATATTGGATGTAACGAAACAAAATATATTCCCCATCTCTAATCAATGTAGAGTAAATCACAGGTGGTTCTCTCGAAAAAAAAATTATTTTTTTTTTTTTTTTTTTTTTTACCTTTACTAGATCTATATTTATATACTCTCGAAAAAAGAAAAAAAAATCGAAAAAAAAAATTGTACCCTGACTAGATCTATATTTATATACAATTTTTTTTTTTTCCGAATTTTTTTTTTTAATTTTTTTTTTTTTTTTTAATTTTTTTTTTCGAGAGAACCACCTATGGAGTAAATTGGACATGATATAACACTTTGGATATAAATATAAAGAAATTAAACGGTCCCTAGGACTTCGTTATAGATGAGCGTCACTATAAACAGCTTGTTTTCATATTTTTAACGGAAGGTGACTGATAATTTATTACACCATTACAACGCTCCACCTCTACAACGACTCAAATTGTGTGCGTTGTTTGGAGGGAGTCGTTATAGGGAGGGACATTGGCTTACATTTGCAAACAGCTTGAATCCAGATCAGACGCCGCGTAACGCGGCGTCTGATCTGGATTCAAGCTGTTTGTCACTCCTCATTAAGTTTTTTTTTCTGCAATATGTCCAATATGTTAGTTTGAGAGAAACAGCAGACAAAAACTTTAAGCAGACGATATTAAAGCAGTAAAAGCATTAGACATGATTGTTCTGTTTAGGGAACAACGGCAAGGGTCGTTGTAAGGAGGGAATCGTTGTTCGGAGGGCCGTTGTAGGGAGGGAGGGCTGTATTACAATTTATAAGTGACTACATGTATATCTATATTTTCAAAGGTTTAGATCATGATCAGACGCCGAGTTACTCCAGACTAAAGATATTAGTATCAGTATTCCTCGGTCAAAATGTATTGGATCTATTTTGAAACAATAGGACAGACAGAAATATTACTGCAGAATATGTGATTAAGATGATAAGGTTGAATTTAACCATTTGAACCCTAATAACGTATACAATGTTCCCTCTTTACAACGGCTCTCCCAACAACGATTCCCTCCTTACAACGACCCTTGTCGTAGTTCCCTACACAGGACAATTATGTCTTACATTTTACTGCTGCAATATTGTCTATTTAAAATTGTCGTCTGCTGTTTTTCTCAAAGTTACGTAATGGACATTTTGACAGAAAAAAAAACTTTATGACGAGTAACAAACAGCTTGAATCCAGATCAGACGCCGCGTTTCGCGGCGTCTGATCTGGATTTAAGCTGTTTGCAAATTTACCTCCCTATAACGACTCCCTCCGAACAACGCACATATTTTTTTGTCTCCCATTGGGTGTCGTTGTAGAGAGGGGGCGCTGTATATTACGGGTTTGCACAAAATGTAAATGGAAACATCACACTTATCCTATGCAAACAGTGTATACCAAGATCAGTCAGGAACCCTCTTATAAATCATGCTCTGAATTGTACATGTAATATGTCTTATTGCAGCACACTGTACATAACAATATAACATTAAATACTCTAGTTAAAATATTGACTACTCTAAACTTGAAACTGGACTTGTCTTTTTGAGGTTTTAGGAAGGAATGGGATATATCATCAAACACTTTTTCTGAATCAGGTGACATTATAAAAACAAGATGAAAGTCAAACAGAAAGCTCCTTTTTATGCATATTTTTCCTCATAGCTTGTTTTCAGCATTGAAGACACTTTCAATTTCAATTTTGTTTGTTAACGTCCGTTTTTGCCATCTATGGGCTAATTACATGTAGACGCCCCAGAGAAAGGGGAGCGGATACATCGGACCTCAGTCTATAAAGTCTCATCCGAAGGAGTTGGTCCGGTCAGCATTGAAGACAAATTATTGCTTCAAGTAGGTTGAAAGTAAATACGAATGCTCCTTTTAGACTGTTTTCAGCTACCATTCTGCTAAGATATAGAACATATGTTATATGGTGCATATCCATGATTGTATTAAGTGAAACATTTTATCTTCAGTGGAGTAAAGGCGTATCTAGTTAATAACGGGTAATATAACCCTTTTACTACCGTACCCCGAGTACAATAGTTATTTGCAAACAGTTTAGATCCTGGTCAGACGCCGCGTAACACGGCGTCTGATCAAGATCCAAACTGTTTGACACTCATTTCAATATATCTATATTATAAGGTCAAAATGGCTAACTTTCAGATTTGAGAAATAAATAGCAGACGACAATAGTTGTTTAATCTTGATGACGTCATGACAGTGAAGGGGTTAACTTTTGCGCTGCTTTTTTCGACCGTTCCCATTTTGCACACTAAAATAATTATCTGCTTGCAAATACCAAGGTAGTCACATTTGACTGCAAAATTTTAATGAAAGACAAAGAGACACCTGCCCAAAATGACATAAAATGCACACAAATACATACTTGCCCAAAATGGCCCATTAAATGCACGCAACATAGGTATCTTAGTATATACAGGTGTTAATCTTGTACGAGTTGTCGTTTTTTTTTCTTTTGTATGACCCCTATAAATTGCTATTGCCATTAGGCATGCATTTGTTTCTACATTTCAAACGACTTTGGGGCCCGTTTCATAAAACTTCGTACGACAAATGTTGTCGTAAGTCAGATTATAAAACTCTCAATTATTTTTTTTTCTCCATCTAATCCTGTCTTGTGACATCCTTTTGGAATCGTCTTGAAAAGACGATTCCAAAAAGATGTCACAAGACAGGATAAGATAGGGAAATCAGAGATTAAATGTATTTTAAAGTTTTGACTTACGAACTTACGACAACATTTGTCGTAAGATGTTGTATGAAACGGAGCCCTGGTTCCCAATGATTCCAATGATATCGCATGTTCCAAATCTGCAATTTGACATTTCTTTAAAATAAACTAGACTGTTATAATTTTTACTACATTTGTACTACAGTGGAGAAAACGTTATTCTTTCCCAATAAACGCATTTACGCTAAAACTATTATTTCCAGTGCAAACAGTTTGGAGCCTGATCAGACGCCGGGTAACCCGGTGTCTGATCAGGCTCCAAACCGTTTGCCACTCAGATAAAAATGAACTGTAAAAAATATCTAAAAATTGACATTTTCTACGTTTAAGTGTTTTGCGTTTGCGTTTCGTTTGCGTTTAAACGGGAACGAATAAAGTTTTCTCCACTTTACATTTGTACTAAAACATTGATACGAATGTCAATCAGATTATATCCTAGTCAAAGGCCGAGTTTGTTTTTTTGATCTGAGCTATTTTTTATGTCAGAGTGGAGACGACATTATTCTTCCCTGCTTAAACACAAACGAAACATAAATGCAGTTGCAATAAAAATGTAGAAACTGTCATTTTAAAAAAAAATTGATTCATTTTAATCTGAGTATGTGTCATGATGAAATGTAATGTACAGTGGAGAATCTGTTATTCTTTCCCGTTTAAACGCAAACATACGCAAACGCAAAGCACTAAAACCTAGAAAAGTACAACTTTTGGACAATTCTGATAATTCATGTTTATCTTGGTGGCAAACAGTTTGGAGCCTGATCAGACACCGGGTTACCCGGCGTCTGATCTGGCTCCAAACTGTTTGCACTGCAAATAAAAGTTTAAGCGTAAACGCGTTTATTGGGAAGAATAATGTTTTCTCCACTGTATTGTTCCATATTTATAATGCTTTCAATTCTTTTCTAGAGGTATGCTTGACTGACGGATGCACTCGGGCAGGTAAGAATTGACTGGGTTCATGCTTATGAAATGTTTGAGTTGAGTCTGAAATCGTTCTCAAGCATTTGATTGGTCAGATTTGAGTCTAGACTCAAATCTGACCAATCAAATGCTTGAGAACGAACTCAGACTCAAATGAAACGCTTTATAGAAGCATTTTATTGCTTTATCGTGCACTATATGGCATTCTGATTGGTATAAAACGCCCCGAAGAAAAAACACTTTTCCTAGACGTATTTACGTGATCATATAAATCTAGACGCCCGCGGCTCGTCTTATGAAACGCTGTACGACAAATATTGTCGTGAGTCAGATTCTAAAATTCTCAATTATTATTTTTTGTAAACCTGTTTTGTAAAATCTCTTTGGAATTAACCTTGAAAATACGATTACAAAGAGATGTAAGGCAGGATTAAATGGAGAAATCAATAATTAGATTTTAAAGTTTTGACTTACGACCGTTTTTTGTCGCACGGCGTTTCGTAAGACGGATAACAGTATTAAAAAAAGATTGAATTGCTTTAACCCTTTCCCCAATAGAAGCGACTTTTAGCGCATTTAATTTATTCCTCCGCTGAAGAAAATAGATCTAATTTATACAGTCACAAATATAATTCATAAGAATTATTTTCAGTTTCCTTGCGGATTATAGCTTAAAGCAGGCTGAAAGTAAAGCAGAATGTGCCTTAAGGCACATTCTGCTTTACTTTCAACCTTCTTTAAGTAGCCACCTATCTGCAAAACTAGAAACAGGCTATGAGGAAAAGGGTTAACGGTTCAGTTTAATCTGGGTAGCAAACAGTTTGGAGACTGATAAGGCGTTGGTTTACCCGACGTCTGGTCAGGCTTTAACCCTTTACCCCATAGAAGCGACTTTTAGCGGATATGATTTATACCTCCGCTGAAGAAAATAGTTCCAATTTAATCAGTCATTAATATATATTATAGGGATTTTTTTCTATATATTCTAGAACAGGATAGCTTAAAGCAGGCTGAAAGTAAAGCAGAATGCGCCTTAAGCGCATTCTGCTTTACTTTCAACCTGCTTTAAGTAGTAACCTATTTTCAATTCTAGAAATAGGCTATCAGGTAAAGGGTTAAACTGCTTGGAATGGAAATACTCTTTTACATATTTAATAACTGTATGAGCATGAAGACGAACATGTCATAAAACTTGAGAAATGTTTATGCGAGTGTCAAACAGTTTGGATGCCGATCAGACGCCGCGTAACTCAGAAGACGCGTTACATGGCGTCTGACCAGGATCCGAACTGTTTGTCATTGGCAGTGAAAGAGATATTTATTTAGTTGTTTTGTTGTGTGTTATAGCGGCGCGAGTCTTGTCAGCCATCGACACAACAGCTGATCCATGTGAGAACTTCTACCAGTACGCCTGTGGAAACTGGGTCAAACACCACATCATCCCGGAGGACAGGTCAGCCCTCGACATCTTCGGAGTCATTAGAGATAATGTCCAAGTTATTACAAAATGTAAGTATAGTCAGACCTCGAGAACAGGTCAGCCCTCGACATCTTCGGCGTCATTAGAGATAATGTCCAAGTTATAACAAAATGTAAGTATAGTCAGACCTCGAGAACAGGTCAGCCCTCAACATCTTCGGCGTCATTAGAGATAATGTCCAAGTTATTACAAAATATAAGTACCCATCATACCGGAGGACAGGTCAGCCCTCGACATCTTCGGCGTCATTAGAGATAATGTCCAAGTTATTACAAAATATAAGTACCCATCATACCGGAGGACAGGTCAGCCCTCGACATCTTCGGCGTCATTAGAGATAATGTCCAAGTATTACAAAATGTATGTATAGTCAGACCTCGAGAACAGGTCAGCCCTCAACATATTCGGCGTCATTAGAGATAACATCCAAGTTATTACAATATGTAAGTATAGCCATGCTTCGGGGACAAGTCAACTCTCGACATCGTTGACCTTATATTAGAGATAATGTCCAAGTTATTACAAAATGTAAGTACACATCATCTTGGAGAACAGCTCAGCTCTCGACATCTTTGGCGTCATAAGAGATTACTTCCAAGTACAAAATAAAAAGATTTAAGTACATTGAAGTTTTTTGTTGTTTGTTTTTTTACAAAATATTGAATATAACGAAATAGTTTCTCAATCATCTTAATCCTCGTAAGGAAAGTTTTATTCATGTGCACTGTTATTTTTCTGAACTTCATTGCATTTCGTTCGTGATTACATTCATATAAACGGGACTGCAGAACATAATTGCCACTAAAGATATGGTTAAAGGTTTTTATATATTATTTTCAGTTCTGATAGAAAATCCAAAGACAGACACAAATGCCACAGCAATCCAGAAAGCCAAAGATATGTACCAGTCCTGTGTGAATGTCGGTATGTGCACTTCTACCATATATATTTACTTATTAACCCTTTACCCAATACTGTTTATAGCATTAAAGACAGGTGATAACTTGAAGCAGGTTGAAAGTAAAGCAGAATATGCCATAAGGCACATTCTGCTTTACTTTCAGCCTGCTTTAAACTACCATCTGCTAGGCTATATATTTGTTATGGTAATAAATAAATTTATGGGGTATAAACTTGAACTATTTATTAGCGAAGGAAGAAATTAAATACGCTAAAAACGCTTCTATAGGGGAAAGGGTTAATCAGGTATAAAGTAAAGCAGAATGCGCATGTGGCCTTTGCGCATTCTGACGAACAACCTGCTTTAATTTTCCATTTGGAAAGGTACCGGTACTGGAAATGCCTTGAGCAAAATACTCAAATCTGAAGGCCCAAAAGCTTTATCTAGAACGATACCATGCAGACTCATTTCAAGCGCATTATTAGACTAGCCAAGAGCTGTTCTTAGAATTGTAAGAACCTTTACAGACTGTTTTGATCCAGATCAGATGCAGAATGAATGTTCCTTTCAGAATCGAGTGTATTTGATACTTTTATTTAAATTAATTTTCTTGAACACCATGAAAAGCTAAGAAAATGAGAGCAAACATTTTTAAACAATAAGTACATATCCGACGGGGCCACTTTTGTTAAAACTGACTTTTCTTCAGATCTAATCGAAAAGAACGGGATTTCGGTTGCCATTCCGCTCCTGCAGGAGTTTGGTGGATGGCCCGTGCTTGGCTCCAAGCCTGGTGGACATTGGCAAGAAGGCAAGTTCAACCTGGCTAAACTGCTGACGTCACTCCGGAAGTACAACAATGACCTCATCGTGGTGATGTCAGTAGGAATTGATGACAAGAACTCCACACAGCATATCATAACCGTGAGTTGTAAAGATAATTTAAAAGATTGAAAAGCAGTGTAAAGAGATTATTTGGTAACGAATCCTCGGCAAATGTTGTACAAAGACACATGAGATTTCAATTTGACAAATTAAATTCCCCAAAGAAACTTCATAAAATAATGTCTACTTCTCAATTTATTATGACAGTACCTAGATAGATAGATTTATTTCGGTAAAAAGTGTACATAACATGGCAAAGCATAATTAAAGCAAAACATACAAGAACCATGTAATGCGCACTAGAAACCGAGGATAACACAAAAAAGGAAAACTATTTTCCTTATTTCCATTGTGGTCCTACTATTTCGAGAGTTTGTAATGAATGAATTCAATTTATTTACAAATAAGGTTGTTTGGTATCAAATTTACAGCGGAGACGTTATTCGTTTCAATGAAAAACAAACAAAACACGTTTCAATGAAAAACAAACAAAACACAAACGCATTGCATTGAAATATAGGAAATGCAATTTTTAAGAAACCTCTTACGATTCGTTTTAATCCGAGTGGCAAATAATTTGGATACTGATCAGACGCTGGATTATCCAATGTCCGACCTAGTGCAAAACTGTTTGCAACCGACATACATGTAAATGTTTTATCTTAACTCTCCCCTACTGTACTAATGCGTCTGTGGCGTAGAATAAAATGTTCTATATGTACAGAGAATTGTGTAGATCTATTAACAAAACTTAAATTGGTACAACAACAAAAATATGTTTCCCTAAAAGTCATGGTCCATACATAGAGGATATTGAATGAGTGTTTTTTCAATAATGAATTTATTGAACGAGTTGGATAAAAATGATATTTTGCGAGCCTTGGCGAGCAACATATCATTTTTATCCAACGAGTTCAATAAATTTATTACTGAAAAAACACGAATTTAATATCCTATTTATCACATAAACACCAAATGACACCAAAATCCGAACGGTCTTACTTTCACTTTTGCCCTCGGCTCTTAGGTAAACGATTCGTCATAGGTGTTATTCGGTTTTATTCATCCGTAGATAAAAACACCAATCATATTAACGTAAAGAAAATCAACTCTATTACGTTGTGAAAAGACTTCTCTGATAACATATTCAAATTCTAAATTAATATTTAAATTAAAGTTGTTCTAATTGACTAAAAATGATCATTTGACATAAAGAATCTACATGTAGTTTCGTTTTCAAAATAACGTCAAGACGTAACATGACGTCATTATCATTGTAACGTCTAAATTTTGAAAAACAGTCTGAGTCACTGTTAATACTAAAGTCTACGTAGTATTAAGTTTAGCCTGATTTGCAGCCTGAGTTTGCGAGACTGCTAGGGATAATGTTTCTAGGACACTTCGAAATGTTTCAATACCTAGTGGTGATCTATGTTTGTCTAGATTCTCTTAACTGATTTACAGACGGCGTAGTAGTACATTATTTTGGTGATTCGAAAATTAGTATAAAATATATGCCCAGTGGGCCATACGATTTTTACGGCCCTCTATATTTTGCACGTTTATGTGATAAATGTACTTACAGTGGAGAATGTGTTCCTAATAATCTTTCCTAATAAACGCGTTTACGCTAAAACTCTTATTTGCAGTGCAAACAGTTTGGAGCCAGATCAGACGCCGGGTAACCCGGCGTCTGTTCAGGCTCCAAACTGTTTGCCACCAAGATAAACATGAAATATCAGAATTGTCCAAAAGTTGTTCTTTTCTACGTTTTAGCGCTTTGCGTTTGCGTACGTTTGCGTTTAAACGGGAAAGAATAACAGATTCTCCACTGTACGTGCATTGTTTCAGACACTATATATATAGTAGACTAGCTTCTTGTTGAATATAGCTGCTGTTTTATGCTTGCTGGTGAGCATCCACTGCATTGGCACCTTATCCGTACTATGGTAGTGACCGACCAAGGTTTATGTCACCACCTGCTGCGGTGTATTGGTTTTACCAAATGGTTGTCTAGCATGCCAATATCTCAGAAATAATTCTTTTAAGACTATATTTAAATCTTGATTTACCATCCATTAAATGAAGTGGCATAGATACCATTAGAGGCAAGTTGCTGCTTAATGCAAGAAAAAAGTAATATCTTTTGCAGTCTACAATTAAATTAAACCCTTCTATTACGAATACTAAATCGGGGGTTATTTTTTGGTGTTTAAAACAATTGACTGCTTAAAATAATATGAAAGTAAAGCTGTCGCATATCTTAAATACTACATATAAGTTTTCTGTTCAGTGATTCAGCTAGAGGGAGATTTACTGGCGCTTTTTTCTTTTCCTTAGTTTGATCAGGGTGACTTTGGAATGCCTGGTAGAGATTACCTTCTTGATCCTAGGATGAAGGACCTCCGTCAGGCCTACCATACAATGGCCGTGAAAATTGCGATAGCATTCGGGGCTGACCCGGCGGTAGCTGAAAGAGATCTAAAAGATGCACTGAATCTTGAAATCGATCTTGCAAACGTAAGTCGTCATTGTTTTTGGTTTCTGTTGTAGTTGTTATTTGGTTTTATTTGCTATTAGATCATCTACTCTGTTCTGATCAAGATTTTACAAAGGTAATTCAAGAGACGCATTGACATTTAATGTCCAGTCCAGTAACTCAAAAGCTTTTAGAAAAACAGGACAACATTACACTATTTTTTAAATTGTTCATTTCTCATTAGACTTAAGCTTTAGACGTCTTGTGGGTGAGTAACTGTTCTGATACCAATGTAACAATTCACTAATGTACACATTTCCATGTTTAGACATCACTATCGCAATACACAAATAAACCGATTTCACTGTTTAGATATTACTGTGAAAATACGCCAATATACTTATTTCTCACCTCTCGGACAGAGGTATCCCGAAATCTAGGGTGTGTGAGATAACCTTATCTGTCCGGACAGACAAGCCGAACTATCTTATGATTGGTTGTTATTGCCGTTGTTATGACGTCGTCATGACGTCGTCATGCATGCATTAGCGCATTAAAATACAACTCGCCACTGTCTAGCAAGTTAAACGCGTTTTTAGGGTTGACGAGGTGAGAAAATAAATCTAACACCACAGTTGAGTATCAGATGAATATCCCACCCTCGTTTGAAGATATTTTTGGAACAGTCGGCGAAGCTTCGTGTTCCAAAACTATCTTCAAACTCGGGTGGGATATTCTTATCTGACACTCACAGTGGTGTTAGATTCACTATTTCCCTGTTTAGATATCACTGCTACAGTACACTAATATACTGATTTTCCTACTTAGATATCACAATAGAGAAATATACTTATTTCCCTGTTTAGATATCACTGTCAGAGTACACTAATATACTGATTTTCTTACTTAGATATCACAATAGAGAAATATACTTATTGTCCTATTTTGATATCACTGTCAGAGTACACTAATATACTGATTTTCCTACTTAGATATCACAATAGAGAAATATACTTATTGTCCTATTTTGATATCACTGTCAGAGTACACTAATATACTGATTTTCCTACTTAGATATCACAATAGAGAAATATACTTATTGTCCTATTTTGATATCACTGTCAGAGTACACTAATATACTGATTTTCCTACTTAGATATCACAATAGAGAAATATACGTAGTGTCCTATTTTGATATCACTGTCACAGTACACAAATACACAGATTTCCCTGATGAGATATCAATGTAGCACTTCTCTTATATACAGTGAAACCCCTCTAAACCGGAACCTCTAAATACCGGAATTCTCTCTAAACCGGACAAAAACATTTATTACACCTCGCTTTGAGTTACAATGTTAAATTCCCATAGACCTACAGTTAACATTTTGCATGTCTTTTACATCTATCCAAAATATACTGTCACTCTTTATGATATTCTTTTTGTGACGTCACTCTAAAGGACATTACTGTTTTACTCCGTCCGAAAACGTACTGTCAGCCTTGACATGACGTTCGCTATTGGATACATTGGAACGTTTTAAAGAGTGGCAACATAATTATAAACAATGTGACGTCATAGACGGCGACGTCGTTTCCCGCGTTACGTACATGTCCGCGCTAAATTGGTATTCACAACACATTTTATAAAATACAAATGAGACGATTCTACAGCTAGGGTTAATAAGCTCGGTGTAATAAAATAAATATTAGATGTCAGTTTGCATGACATTCAAAGTGTCAACCCTCGAAAACAAGAATGTCACCCTCGGCTACGCCTCGGGGTGACATGCTGTTTCTCGGATTGACAATTTGAATGTCACGCAAACTGCCATCTAATATTTATATAATGTCCCGTTTCCAACCCTTTTCTTTTAACCCATTACACCATAAAGATGCATTTTTACAGCATTTATTTATTCCTTTCACTGTAGAAAATACATTCATGAATATGTATCATCAGAATTATTTTCTGTATTCTGGCAGAATATAGCTTAAAGCAGATTGAAAGTAAAGCAGAATGCGCCTTAAGGCGCATTCTGCTTACTTTCAATCTGCTTTAAGTAATCAGGCGCATTCTGCTTACTTTCAATCTGCTTTAAGTAATCAGCTATCTACCATACTAGAAACAAGCTTTGGGTTAAAACCCCTCTAAACCGGAAACCCCTCTAAACCGGACATTTATGTGGCCCCCCGAATTTCCCCGTTAAGGCGTTTAGACATAACTGTCACAATGCAATACTATTCCGATTTCTCTGTTGAGATATCGTTGTAGCAATATACTTATTCTAGTTTCCGTGTATAGATATCACTGTTACATTGCACTTGTATACGTTTTTTCCTGTTTTGGTCAAACTGTTACACAACACTAATAAGCAGAGTTCCCTGTTTAGACATTCTTATCATAATACATTTATATACTGATTTATCAGTGCAGATATCCTAAAGCACTGATTTTCCTGATTTAACATCACTGAGAACTAATTTCCCTGTTTATATATCAAATACACAAATACATGTATATACTGTGTAGATATTACAATACACTAATATACTAACTTCCCTGTGTAGATATCACAATACACTAATATACTGACTTCCCTGTGTAGATATCAGAATACACTAATATACTGACTTCCCTGTGTAGATATCACAATACACTAATATACTGACTTCCCTGTGTAGATATCAGAATACACTAATATACTGACTTCCCTGTGTAGATATCACAATACACTAATATATTGACTTCCCTGTGTAGATATCGCAATACACTAATATACTGACTTTCCTGTGTAGATATCACAATACACTAATATACTGAATTCCCAGTGTAGATATCACAATACACTAATAAACTGACTTCCCTGTGTAGATATCACAATACACTAATATACTGACTTCCCTGTGTAGATATCACAATACACTAATATACTGACTTCCCTGTGTAGATATCACAATACACTAATATACTGACTTCCCTGTGTAGATATCACAATACACTAATATACTGACATCCCTGTGTAGATATCACAATACACTAATATACTGACTTTCCTGTGTAGATATCATAATAGGCTAATATACTGAATTCCCAGTGTAGATATCACAATACACTAATATACTGACTTCCCTGTGTAGATATCACAATACACTAATATATTGACTTCCCTGTGTAGATATCACAATACACTAATATACTGACTTCCCTGTGAAGATATTACAATACACTAATATACTGACTTTCCTGTGTAGATATCACAATACACTAATATACTGACTTTCCTGTGTAGATATCACAATACACTAATATACTGACTTCCCTGTGTAGATATCACAAAACACTAATATACTGACTTCCTTGTGTAGATATCACAATACACTAATATACTGACTTCCCTGTGTAGATATCACAATACACTAATATACTGACTTTCCTGTGTAGATATTACAATACACTAATATACTGACTTCCCTTTGTAGATATCACAATACACTAATATACTGACTTCCCTGTGTAGATATGACAATACACTTATATACTGACTTCCCTGTGTAAATATCACAATACACTAATATACTGACATCCCTGTGTAGATATCACAATACATTAATATACTGACTTCCCTGTGTAGATATCACAATACACTTATATACTGACTTCCTTGTGTAGATATCACAATACACTAATATATCGATTTATCTCTTTAGATATCAATGTCTAATTTGGAAAGACGGGATAATGAAGCCTTATACAACAAGATGACTCTGGGCGATCTAGCCACCAAGTTTCCAGTCCCAAAGAATGGAATAAAGGTAAATGATGGATGAATGGAATGGAGTCGAGGTTTTTACTGTTTATTTAACAGCATTAAGGGCAATAGTGGAGAAAACGTTATTCTTTCCCGTTCCGTTTAAACGCATTCGAAACGCAAACGCAACACACTAAACTGTATAAAATGGTGTTTTTTTAATTTTCCAACAATCTATTTTAATCTGAGTAGCAAACAGTTTGGAGCCTGATCAGACGCCGGGTTACCCGGCGTCTGATCTGGTTCCAAACTGTTTGCAATGGAAATAATAATTGTAGCGTAAACGCGTTTATTGGAAAAGAATAACGTTTTCTCCACTGTACCTGAAATTCTTATTTTGTAGGGTTCCGTGTAAGCTTTAGAATACTGAGAATTTAAAAAAGTTCTTCATTTATTTCTCAACTTACTCTATGACATGCCATTACTCATTGGAATCGTATATTCGAAACGTTTCTAATGAGTAGTGACATCGTAAGGCGCGGTTGACAACTACTGAGGATGTTAGCAGTGTGTCGTGCAAAATACTGATTTCATCTGGAGATCTATTCTCGAGATCGGTCTCAACTCATTTCAAATGCTTTATAAGCACGAGACCAGACATAGATCTCAACGTGATTTCTAAAGTGTAGTCAAAATTGGCACGAGGAAAGATATAAAATCGTTTATGTCCTTGTTGACAACAGATACGAAATATATTAACCCATATGCGACTAGTGGATTTTTCCACGCTTACATACTGGATTAGTTCATTTATGATCTAAGGGGTGCCTGGTGTAAATGATCCATTTTGTTTTACAGTGGTCCCTCCCTACAACGGCCATCCCAACAACGACCCCCTCCTCACAACGACACTTGCCGCTGTTCCCTAAACAGGACAATTATGTCCAGCCTATTCAAGGCTGCAATGTCGTCTGCTTAGAATTGTCGTCTGCTGTTTTTTCTCAAAGTACCATAGTGGACATTTTGACAGAAAAATAACTTAATAACGAGTGATAAACAGCTTGAATCCAGATCAGACGCCGCGTTACGCGGCGTCTGATCTGGATTGAAGCTGTTTGCATATGAAAGCCAATTTCCCTCCCTATAACGACTCCTTCCGAATAACGCACTCATTTTTGTCTCCCATTTGATGTCGTTGTGGAGAGGGAGCGCTGTATTTCATATTAAAATTCCCATCAGCATTATGCGGCGTCTGATCTGAGTCTACAGTGTTTGTTTATGTCCCATTAATGGTTCGCTAGGCACAAATGGGTTAACAATCAGTCTCTTTATTAAATGATATCAGATGATTGTCAATCATGCTTTACCATGGAGAGATTATTTAACGGGATACATCATTAGGAACCAGGGCTGCCATTTCTCCGGATTTTTCCTAAATCTTCGGATTTTTATCCTAGCAGATGGTAGTTTAAAGTATGCTGAAAGTGAAGTAGAATGCGCCTTAGGGCGCATTCTGCGTTACTTTCAACCTGCTTTAAGTAATCGCGCTTGAAAAATAGAAAATGAGGAAATCTTAGTATTTTTCATTTTCAACTTATGGCAGCCCTGAGGAACGTTTTATCAGGATCAAAATTACCTGCATTTGTAATGGTGTTTGTTTCAGTTTGACTGGATGGACTTTACCAATCGTCTGTTTGCCCTGGATGGTGTCGGTATAACAGTAGACGAGTCAGAGCCAATTCTAGTTAGTGATCTGGGATACTATAAACAACTCTTTGCCGTCCTTAATAAATACTCTAAAAGGTAACACAAATACGCAATCTCCTGAAAATTAATTTTAAAACAATTTCAAGGAATGTTTCATATAAAAATCCATCCGAATATCGATCATGTACAGTTTGACGTATGTTCCTTTTACCCGATTTGCCCTTTAACCCAAATAGTAAGCCTTTTGCGCCTTTCATTTATTCCTCGACGGACAAAAATAGTTCCACTTTATAAAGTCATGCATATGCACCATAAGAAATATTTATATATACTAGCAGATAGCATTAAGACATGCTGAAAGTAAAGCAGAATACACCTTCTATCAAAATCGACCATGTTGAGTTGGAAAGATACATTTTCAACGATTAAACTTTTATACTAAACCAATGAAATGTAGATGTATTACGTATTTTTAAAATGTAAACAGTGGCAACCAGTTTCGAGCCGAATCAGATGCGTTTTATCTCTCTCCAACTGTTTGCATTTGGACAGTAATGTACAATGGAAAAAATGCTCATGTATGGAGAAACATACATATTACATTCCTAGAGAAGTTTTATTTTTAATGCAGGTCGAAACTATTATGTATTAACCCTTTACCCTGTAGCCTGTTTCTAGTTTTGAAGACAAATGACCTCTTAAAACATGCTGAAATTAAAGCATACTGCTCTTTAAGATAGGCTCATTCTGTTTTACTTTCAGCCTGCTTTAAGGTACTATCTGCTAGGATGTAGGGAATATTGCTTATGGTTCATAATACATGACTCATGGAGTGGAACAATCTTATGAAGTAGGGGAATGCATGTACATTAATTAACGCATTATAAACAGCGTCTGATAGAAATATTTTAGCAAAGCTGGTATGCAGATAAAGCTTTTTAAATTTGTGTAATAATATTTAAACTAAGTTTGGTTTTGAAAGGTACTAAATTACTTGGATAATTTGTGGTACGATTCGAGACATTTTCATGGCTCTAGATAAGAGGGAGTAAACTGAACAAATCCAATATTTTCTCACTTATTTCCGCACCAAATCCTATGGTGTTACTACTAATTAGAATCGTCTCAGAGAGACTATTCTAATGAGTAGTCACACAATAGGGTTTAATGCAGAAGTAAAAATTCTAGTTTTTTAAAATACTCCGACATACTTATCTGTATGGAATTCTGATTCTATTACAAAATTAGATTGTCATCGCATACTCTACCCACTCAAACTGGATGCAAACTTTAAAGATGCAAATACAGTTACCGTTGGTTGCGACATTGCCGGTGAAATCTTTCATATTGTTTCCACGTGGATGCGGCTGTACAGTTGAGAAGGCGTATTCTTTCTCGTCTAAACAAAACGAAACACAAATACCAGGGCTGCCATTTCTCCGGATTTTTCCTAAATCTTCGGAATTTTTTCTAGAACATGGTAGCGTAAAGCAGGTTGAAAGTAAAGCAGAATGCGCCATAAGGCGCATTCTGCTTTACTTCCAGCCTGCTTTAAGTATAGTCACGTGTCAACAAAACTAGAAACTGGCTATGTGTTAAAGGTACGATTCGTAAGTTCGCACTTGAAACATGCAAATTTGGAAATCTTAGGATTTTTTCATGTCAACTTATGGCAGCCCTGAAACACAATGTAGTAAATTATAGAAATTTCCAACTTCTTGCAGATATTAGTTACTGATATTTATTTATGCTTTTCGGTGGATTACCACGAAATAGCAGTGGATGATCACTTGGTAATCCACTGCAGTGGATTATCACCAATCGCTTTTTATTATGAATTTTCCCCGTAGGGCTCCCCAAGAATCGTAGTCAATCGTGTCTTATCGTTAAATTCCGGCAGTCCGATTTGTCGCGAACTACTCACCGGAAGAGCACGAATCCAAACTCGGGAGCAACGAGTGACGTCATTATACCGCCAACTGTCACGCGCATGTGTTCGACATAAAACGTGGGGCTCAACACGGGATAAATAATGTCCGTTCGCTTTCAATTTTTAAACAATTTCGTTTAAAAAGTGGCTTAAAAGCATAAATAAATAGAATAACTGTGTTTTTTCAGTGTAAGATCGAATTTAATCCATTTCGTGAACATCAGACTGTTATATTTTCACTCGTGGCTTCGCCACTCGTGAAAATATAACGTCTGATGTTCACTCAATGGATTAAATTTCGATCTTACACTGAAAAAAACAGTTATCCTCTATATTTTACTGTGAGTGGAACACAGTTTGAAGCCTGGTAAGACGCCGGGTTACTCGGCGTCTGATCTGGCTCCAAACTGTTTGCAATGGAAATAATTGTTTTAGCATAAATGTGTGTATAGGGAAAGAATAACGTCTTCTCCCGGCGACATATGACCGACCATTTTATGTGTCACGGTGCCGTAAAACTAAAGCCAATCAATCCTACACACTTCTTTCCAGAACGATCGCTAATTACTGTGTTTGGAGAATTATGCAACATAGAGCGGGGAACTTGCAGCAGGAATTCAAGGACATAATCAAGGAATATGGCC
Organism: Gari tellinella; assembly: GCA_922989275.2. Lineage (NCBI taxonomy): Eukaryota > Metazoa > Mollusca > Bivalvia > Cardiida > Psammobiidae > Gari > Gari tellinella. The sequence continues at coordinate 9,731,922 of OV277872.1, forward strand.
AGGTTTGTTGAAAAAGTTTACCATATTACAGCGGAGACTGGAAAATACGTTATTATTCCTGTTTCAACGCAAACACGTTGCAGTAACATGTAGCGAGTGTAATGGTTTAGAAATGTCTGGCTCTTTATTTTCTGTTTGGCATGTACTAGTTACTACTAGTGGTTAGTGTTATGCATTAAACAAGACATGACGTCTTAACTGCTACCATGAATTCATCTTCGGCATTAAACATATGTCGTCTGTTTTTATTTATCAAATTTTAATACGGGATAAGGTTAACTATCGTATTTCCAATGGTAAAAGCTTGATTAAACGCGTATGCTATCTACAGGTTGTGTATGGCGTTGCTGCCGAAAGAGCCAAGTGGCGGTCATGTTTGAGTTACACCATTCTACAAATGGGGGCTGCCGTCGGTAAATTGTTTGTTCAAGAAGCCTTTGACGAAACAGCTAAAGACACGGTAAATGAAATGTGTTTACATGTACATGTAACCATGGTAACTAGTTATACGCTAGTTAATTGCAGGGCCTCCATTTCTCCAGATTTTTCCTAAATTTTCGGATTTTTTTCTAGGACATGGTAGAGCTATGAGCAGGCTGAAAGTAAAGCAGAAGGCGCATTCTGCTTTACTTTCAGTCTGCTTTAAATAAACAGCAACGTGTCAACAAAACTAGAAACAGGTGATGGGGAAAGGTACGATTCGTAAAATCGCATTTGAAACAAGAATTATCTTTAAAAAAGATATTCAGCGGAATGGGTGGTGGAATTCATGCTGTAGATTGGTGTGCAAAATTGTATGAAATTGGGGGTTTTCAAAGAATTGTAATATCTTGGATTGAAAAGCAAAAAATACACATTCAAGGATAACTATAACTCTGACTAAAAAACTATAAATGTACAGAAATGCAAAACAATAATATAACCCATATCCTAGCTACTGGTAGGAGATCCTCAGATTAAACTACTGTTCTATATATCAAACTTCATTCATGGGGAGTTTCTTGAAACAAACTATAACTAAATAAACTGTGCATGCCCTTACAGAACAACAGTTCTATAACACCTCACTCTTGTGAATAAATGATGAAACAACACAACTGTGTTTAACTCACTTGATGCCATTTATTATATTGCTATCAATGTATGGTAAATTCGAACAAATAGTTAACAATTAAAATAAATTGGTAGTAAACCATTATTTAACAAAACACCTAGCTGCCACTGTCTATCTATAAATAGACATCTGCTATCATATCATAGAAGCATGATGTCATCAGCTCAGTATTACACACTGCCTGTGTCTCTTAATCAGTCCATAAACAAGCCAGGCTACAGTTACAGGTCTCCAGATAAAAGGGGAGTAAACAGAACAAATCTAACATTTTCTCAATCAATTCAGCACCAAACCCTATGGTGTTACCACTCATTTTTATCGTCTCGAAGAGACAATTCAAATGAGTAGGACACCATAGGGTTTAATGCACAAATAAAGTTTTTAAGTTTTGAAATAATTCTCTTATCTGGAGCCCTGGCTACTATCCAATCAGACAATTCAGTTTCAACAGGTGCTCTTAATTCTAAATTTCTGATCAAATATGATTGGTTGAAATGTTTGTCTAAATAAAAATGTAGGTCTAAATAGATAATAGTCAGCTCCGCTGAAAAAATGCTAATTTGGAAATCTTAGGATTTTTTATGTCAACTTATGACAGCCCTGTAATTGTCGTCTACAAAATTTGTCTTCTGAAAAAAAAAGAAAATAAGTCAACCGGCATTACATTCATTAAACCTGTTTTACAAATCTATCGTCTACTAAAGAAGGCATTGGTTACATGTACAGTGGAGAATCTGTTATTCTTTCCCAATAAACGCGTTTACGCTAAAACTATCATTTGCAGTGCAAACAGTTTGGAGCCAGATCAGACGCCGGGTAACCCGGCGTCTGATCAGGCTCCAAACTGTTTGCCACCAAGATAAACAAGAATTATCAGAATTGTCAAATATTTGTACTTTTCTACGTTTTAGTGCTTTGCGTTTGCGTACGTTTGCGTTTAAACGGGAAAGAATAACAGATTCTCCACTGTAACAGTGTAGACCCGCGGCGTCTCATCAGGGTCTATACACTGTTTGCTATGTCATAAGAAATGTGTTGTATGGATAAACACTGCAATGTCGTTAGATAACCCTTATATACCTATAATGAAATCTTATACTAAGTACCAAGGAGAGTTCATTGCAATATCCAGCCATAGGAAAGATCCGCCATTAATGTTTGTTCTGTCTTTCTAGGCGCTTGATATGATTCATGGTATTCGAGACGCTTTCACTGACATGTTAGAAGAAGAGGCCTGGATGAATAAGAATACAAGGGAAGCTGCACTAGAAAAGGTATTGGCCTCCGGACCTCCCTGATAATATTAGAACCCAAGTCACTTGAAATTAAGTCATTGGTCTTGAAAAATTTAAGACGCAGATCAGGAACATTTAAAACGCGATATTCGATATGTGCATTCATGTTTTGCAACAGTTAATAAAACGTTATCAAATGCTGTTCTGGTCCAGGGCATTGTCGGAGAATTCCGGTGTACATGTATCTATTCACCCAAATCCACCCAAATCTAGGTTTTATCGTATAAAAAGGCACCAAATCCACTATATAGGTAATTATGCTATATTTTTCATTATCTGAATGTCAATCAGATACATTGAAGTAATAATTTTGCCATTTGAACCTACTATAGGTTGTATAATTTATGAAATACTCACCCAAATCCACATCGAGATAACTCAAAAACAACAAAAGAACAACCACACTTGATTAGCTCCCTTGAAAAGTATATTTTTTTAAACACTCCGAAAAGTACGATAAATCGGAAGTAATTGCTGTAAAATAGCTGTTTGACATCCCATCAGCGATAAAATGTCAGAAAATGGCACTTAAAGTGGCTTTAAGGTGTGATAAAATGTGGATTTGGTGGTATGTATTTAAAGTGGATTTGGGTGATACTGGGTGGATTTGGGTGAATTAATACACCCGCACAAACATTCACGTATCCGTTCTTATCTGGATCTACGCTTTTGCATCGAACAAATGTACTAGAACTCTATATAGGTACACCGGAGAATACATTAATTATTTCTCGTTTAAGTGAAATTGAGCGCAAACACAACGCAATAAGATGTTGGAAATTGATGACTTAAGAAAACACAAAAAAAATTACTTTTTAACAGTTTGGTACCCGAGCAGATGCCAGGTTATCTGGCGTTTTATCTGGCTCAAAAATGTTTGCAATTGTAAAAAGAAATTGCGTAAATTATCGGAAAAGAATAAAGTCAACATGTGTAAAGTTGTAAACTGTTTTAAAAGAATCTAAGAATGTATACGCATCACTCAGATTCACTGGGTTAAGATTAGACATGATAAGGCATTTAAGAGACCCGGAACTTATCAAAATATAAATAATTAAGCTTACAGTAATTCAAAAAGACATGTATCGTGTATTCAGCAATTTCATAATCATGGCGTAAACTGGAATTGTAATTTTTGAACGCACAATTTCTGTGTGAAAAAAGCGCTATACGAGGGCTGTCCCAAAACATCGTAGACTTTTCTTATAAAATTGTTCGTTAAAACAGCAGAGACAAACGGTCATCAGTATATATAAACATAGGGTTTATGTAAACCTGTGTGAAGTTTTAACGTGTTATCTTTAAAACTGACCAGTACAGAGTATTTTGAAATACCCTATCTGTGTAACCCCGGCGCACACTAGTTAACGTTACGACTTTATCGACGCCAACGTCACTCCTTTTCAAAATACTTGTAGTGGTGGTCGATGCATTTTCGCTGACGCAGGGCTGCCATAAGTTGATCTTGCAAAATCCTAAGATTTCAAAATTGTCTATTTTTCTAGCGCGATTACTTAAAGCAGGTTGAAAGTAAAGCAGGATGTGCATTAAGGCACATTCTGCTTTACTTTCAACCTGCTTTAAGCTAGCATAAAAACTAAAAGATTTCGGAAAATTCCGGAGAAGTTGCAGCCCTGCTGACGCACAGCACGGCAAGTTCAAAATGTGCATGCTGGGAAATGTGGCACGAAATGAAACAACCTGGTAAAATATGTTGCTTTTTTAAGTTTGGAAATGAACCCCGGTCACTTCTCTCGCATCGTATGCAATTGATCTGTGTGATGGGTGTTTGCTGAACAAGTCCTAATCTCTCGAATATCGTCTTAAAAAAGAGTGTTGATACCTGGACATTTATTTTTAAATGACGCTACGTTAACGATTTTTTCCAGGATGACGTCATATATAACAACGTCAACATTCATGACGCAATTTTGCGCAAATTCCGTTTCGAAGTTGCTATGTAGGATGTTGTAAAATGTACCTCTTTAAATCTACCTTTAAGATTTTGGCGTGCGCCGCATAATCTAACCAACAATGAATATTTACAAATAAAATAGGGTCAGGTGTGTTCAGGAACCTTATTATTTCTTATTCAAATGTAAAAATGTTTGAAATAGCATTGGTAAAAAAATCAAAGAAATATTACGTCGGGTTCTTCAAAAAAAATATTAGTCCACGGTGTTTTGGGACAGCCCTCGTATAATTGGTATAATAATGATATAAAAAAATAGAGTTGGTATAGGTACAAATGTATATCATAAATCTATGCAAAATTACATTTGTCTGCGTTGTCTTGTTATTGAAATATTTGAAAACCATCGTGTTTTTTTGAACTGCAAACGACCTATAACAATAATATTATTTATACAGTAAAACCTTTCTATCATGACCACATCGACGAAGACTTATGTCACGGTACCGAACCTATCACAGTTGGGGAGATTAATTTGTAGTCAGCCGGTTAGCTCAGTCACAGGGGGGGGGGGGGGGGGGGGGGGGGGGGGGGATGCAGCCTGACCGGGGCTCGAACCCGGGACTTTCGGACTACCGTTCCGACGCTCTACCGACTGAGCTAACCGGCTGACTACAAATTAATCTCCCCAACTGTGATAGGTTCGGTACCGTGACATACTTCCCCACGAAATTGAAATTCGTCCTCGAAATAACCTACATGAAAGTAGTTCAATTGTGAGTTAGTCTATGTTATATATGCAGGCGCTGTTAAGCTAATCATACATTAACAGTCACGGCCCCACGTTGGGTGCCAAATGTCACAGGGGGAGAAAAAGATTCAGCCTGACCGGGGCTCGAACCCGGGACCTTCGGACTACCGTTCCGACGCTCTACCGACTGAGCTAACCGGCTGACTACAAATTAATCTCCCCAACTGTGTTAGGTTCGGTACCCTGACACTTATTAATTGTATAAAGGACAGGTGACAGCTTAAAGCAAACTGACATAAAGTAAAAACGTCATAGCTTTAGGAACTTTATGTTTTACTGTCTGTCACCTTGCTTGAAGCATGCAGTCCCCCGTCTGAAACACCTAATTATTAACACAATTTAGAGGTCGTAATAGAGAGGTTTTACGGTAATTTGTTGTTATACGTACCTGTCAGACGGACAGGCTTATATTTAGTTTAACCTATTTATGCCCAACGTCCCATAAAAGAGACATAGGAAACAGTGTAGACTCTGATCAGACGCCGCATTATGCGGCGTCTGATCAGAGTCTTCACTGTTTGCTGATAGGAATTTCAAAATAAAACAAAATGAAAATTAAATTGTTTACCAGGCAACCCTTTGATAAAAAATGGACTAATCCAATACATGTATATAAATATGGAAGAACCCACTGGGTATAAATGGGTTAAAGATATTGTTTCCATTCTCACAGGCCAATAAGATGAAAGAGTGGATTGGTTACGCTGACGATATCCTGGACGATGAAAATTTAAACGAGATGTATGAAAATGTAAGTACTGACGTCACGTGACGTGCATTGACCTAGTTAACCCTTTACCCCATGGTTCTGAGCATTTTTTTTATTTATTCCTCCACTGAAGTATACAGTTATGTATACCTATCATTAGAAACATTTTCTATAGTCTAGCAGAAGCTAACAGCAGGCTGAAAATAAAGCAGAATGCATCTGAAGGCGCAGTCTGCTGTACTGAAAACCTGCTTTAAGTGGTCACTTGACTTCAAAACGAGAAAGTTTTGGGTAAAGGGGTTAACATAGTTGACTAGTATACTCCTTGTTTACAAACAGTATGCATATGAAGAGTACATTTGTCCTTATCAAACAGTGTATATACAAATCAGAGATTTGCAAACTCTTGTCAGATTGTAGGAACCCTCTTATTTGGGTATACACTGTTTGAATAGGACACATGCTAGGCCAAATTTATACTTTGAAAAAGATAAAGTTTCATCATTAACTCTTTTAGTTGCATCATTAACTTTTAGCACGTTAGTTGCGGAACTATATTAATCCATGGAAACCGTTTAGGTGGCGTCCCATCAGGATCCAAACTGTTTCCATGGGTTAATATATTCAACATGGTTTGTTTGTACCTGCTGAATATTCACCATAGCTGCTTTGACGTTGTTGATTTGTTAGAAATGAACATTAATCATTGTTAATTTGTACATGATGCATATTCACCATTATTGATTTGTACATCATGAATATTCATCATTATTGATTTGTACATCATGGATATTTACCATTATTGATTTGTACAGCATGAGTATTCATCATTATTGATTTGTACACCATGAATATTTACCATTATTGATGTGTACATTATGAATATTCATCATTATCGATTTGTACATAATAGATATTTACCATTATTGATTTGTACATCATGAATGTTCATCATTATCGATTGGTACACCATGGATATTTACCATTATTGATTTGTACATCATGCACATTCATCATTATCGATTTGTACATCATGGATATTTATCATTATCGATTTGTACATCATGAATATGTATCATTATATCACCTAGGTGACGGTAGACAAGGACGAGTATTTCCAGAACGTGCTTGGCAATCTACAGAGATGGGGAATCGGAGATCTTCAAGTGTTGCGAGAGGAGTTCAACAAAGAGGGGTGGGGCTACCCGAATGTATTTCTGTTAGACCTTGATATACGACAACTAAATTGTGTTCATTATTAGATGTTTTAGGCAGGTGTCTGCTTAACCCTTATCTTGCGGTAATATCGTCTGCTTCGAAATTGTCGTCTGCAAAATTTGTTAAATCTAGATCTATACATTTTTTGAGTAAAGAAACCTAAAGACGAGTATCAAACAGTTTGAATCCAGTTCAGACGCCGCGTTATGCGGCGTCTGATCTGGATCCAAATTGTTTGCAAAAATGAGTAAAGTCGCGACCAGCAGGCAAAGGGTTAATAGAACAGAACAGAACAGAATTTTATTCGGATTTGTACAAAGTAGGCCTACATCATCTCAATCACATAGAAATATTCAAACAACAAATATCATCATCTGTTCTGTTAATAGAAAGTAAGTTGCTTGCAAAACAGAGAACGTCTATAGGAGATTACTGTTTTACTTTCACATTGATTTAAGCTATCACCTATCTTTCTTTAAATCAGTTAGCCTTCTTTTTAGGGATCGCAATGAAAAAGATGACGTTATTGTACGACTTATTTTTTATAACGCCTTCTCCACTGTATCTGACCGTAAGGCTAAAAATAAACGGTCCCTTGACATCTGCTTTAGTCATTCCTGACAGGTCAATTAAATACATGCGTACATACTTAAAGTTATTGGCGATATTTATTCAGATCGAAGTGGCAAACAGTTTGGAGCCTGATCAGACGCCGGGTTACCCGGCGTCTGATCTGGCACCAAACTGTTTGCAATGGTCATAATTGATTTTTCACACGCGCGTTAATTGGGAAGAAATAACGTCTTCCAACTGACTTAACTCCTTCAACACCGGGTACATTTGTAAACAGCGTAGATCCTAATAAGAGGGGTCCTGACTTCTGATCAGGGTCTGCACTGTTTGCCAATTTAAACCAGGATTTATTAGACTACCAAAAATTCCAAGTAGACTGGTTCATGATTTTTGTAATCTTTATAGCTGGAGTGACCCTCCGACTACAGTGAACGCCCAGTACAGCTTCCTGCTCAACAATATACGTAAGTTACGTTACGCAGGGCTACCATAAGTTGCTTATAAAAATCCTAAGAGTTCCTAATATTCAAGCGCGATTTTAGAAATCGTACCTTTAACCATTTCGCTGCCAGGTTCTATAACACTAACATAACTATGCAAACGGTTTACGCGTTACGTGGCGTATGATCTGGATCTAAACTGTTTGACACCCATCTCAACGTTTCCTAAGTAAACACGCATATAAAATTCTAAATTTTAAAAAGTAAAGTCAGAATCCGTAGATCCGGAGAAATTAAGAAAAATGCAAAGATTTCGGAAAAATCCGGAGAAACGCGAGCCCGGTTACGCCTTATCTTGAGTTCGAATACAAAATTCTTATACAAATGAGGTACAGTAGAAAACGCGTTAGTCTTTCCCATTATAAACGCATTTAGGAAACGTAAACGCAAAGCAATAAAACGTGTAAATTTACATTGTTCTCATTTTTTTGTACGAATGACAGTTTTATCTGATTGACAAGCTGTTTGTAGTATGATTAGATGCCATGTTACATGGCATCTGATCTGACTCCTAACTGTTTGCAATGGAAATGAAAGTTTCAGCATAAATGCGTTTATTGGTAAGAACTGCGTCTTCTCTATTGTCTGCAAAATACCCTTTAACACATTTAAGCCTAGTGTCTATACTAAAGACGACATTGGCAAACAGTGTAGACCCTGATGAGACGCCGCGTAACGCGTCGTCTCATCAGGGTCTGCACTGTTTGTTATTTCATATTAAATGTTCGTCGGGTTTTGAAAAACACAGACGTGTCTTCAAGTTACCTTTGTATATCTGAAATGGAATAATCCAGCAAACGTGCAGGGAGAGTTTATTGCAATATCAAGGCATAAATTGGTTAATAAAGCTGGCTGGGGAAACATTATTCTTTGCCTATAAACAAGTTTGTGCTAAAAATTCGTCTGCCCAATGCAAACAATTCGGAGTCCGACTAGACACCGAGTTTGTGTTTAGCTTTCTTTCATTATTATTGGAATGTATTTAAGGATGTAAGCAAAGCTCACAAACTTCTTTGTGCGAGTAACCTAACGTCTGATCAGGCTCCAAAACGTGCGTCATGAGAAGTCAGAATTGTCAAAATGTTGTATTTTTATATCTGTTTGCGTTTCGTTGGCATTTAAACGGAAAAGAATAACGTTTAACGAAAAGAACAAACAGTTTATAAACTTTATAGTCCGATAAATTTTTAAGAAAAAAAGAACTGTAGCGGTGTACATTCCATTGTTATTTCCATTGGAAACAATTCGGGCCAGTCGAAATCATTGGCGTCTGACCAGGCTTCAAACTGCTTGTCACTGTGTTTGAAACAAATCATCAACATTGTCTTAACATTTAAGCGTGAAATAGTTACCTCTACCCCTACAGTAACAGAACAGAGCAGATCTTTTATTAACAAAACATTGAATTTTGTTTCAGAATTTCCAGCTGGTATTTTCCAGCCCCCATTCTATAAAAAGGACCAGCCAAGGTAAGAGATAAGATTTTCTGAGCAGTGGACAAATATCATCCTATAGCGGTGACGTCCTACAGCGGCGTGGACGTTATTATGACGTCCTTTGTGACGTCATAAAGTGGCGAAAACGTTATTCTTTCCCAATAAGCATGTTAATGCTCAAACATTTTTGTCCAATGCAAACTTTTTTTCACTGAAATAAAAACAAATTATATCTATGCGAATATGGATAAAAATGTAATGTTCGATATTTTGTTGCAGAGCGTATGCGTTTTGTTTGTGTTTAAATGGGAAAGAATAACGTCATTTCCACTGTACTTATCGATGCGTCATCTGTGTGTAACTGTCATTTGCAGTGGCATCATTTTTGGAAAAACAGAATCGTATCTTTTAATCAACTTATTCTTAATGTGAAAACATTTGAGATACAGCTCGACTTACTCGACATATCAATAGCATCTAAACTATTGGGTACAATAAATGCTCCCTCCCTGCAACAACACTCGATGGGAGACAAATAGGAGATATATGTGTGTTGTATGGAGGGAGTTGTTATAGGAAGGGAAATTTGCTTACATTTGCAAACAGCTTTAATCCCGGTCAGAGGCTGGTAACTCGTCATGTTGGGTTTTTTTCTGTCATAATGACCATTATGTTACTTTGAGAAAAGCAGCAGACAACAATTTTAAGCGGACGATGTTGCAGCCGTGAAAAGGTTAGACATGGTTGTTTTGTTTTGGGAATAGCGGCAAGCGTTGTTGAAAGGAGGGAATCGTTGTTCAGAGGGCCGTTGTTGGGGAGGGAACACTACAGTGGAGAATCTGTTATTCTTTCCCATTTAAACGCAAACGTACGCAAACGTAAACCACTAAAAGGTAGAAAAGAACAACTTTTGGACAATTCTGATAATTCTTGTTTATCTTGGTGGCAAACAGCTTGGAGCCTGGTCAGACGCCGGGTTACCCGGCGTCTGATCTGGCTCCAAACTATTTGCACCGCAAATAATAGTTTTAGCGTAAACGCGTTTATTGGGAAAGAATAACAGTTTCTCCACTGTATATACAATAAGTTTCTAGTGTCACAAACCTTAGATATTCAACAAACAGTATAGAATCAGATGAGACAGCATATGTTATGAATCTTTAGACCTTGTTGAGATGTCACATACATGTATTTATAATGTTGTTGACCAAGGTAAGATATCATGACATGCTGTATTATATACAGTAAAACCTTTCTATTACGACCACTAAATTGTGTCATTTATCAGGTGTTTAAGACAGGTGACTTCTTTAAGCAAGGTGACAGTGAAACACTGTTTCTTTAACCCTTTACCTGATAGCCCATTTCTAGCATTGAAGATATGTGACTACTTAAAGCAGGTTGAAAGTAAAGCAGAATGCGCCTTAAGGCGCATTCTGCTTTACTTTCAGCCTGCTTTAAGCAATCATGTGCTTGAATATAGAAAATGTTCCCTATAATATATATTCATGACTGATTAAATTAGAACTATTTTCTTCAGCGGAGTAATAAATGATATTCGCTAAAAGTTGCTTCTATGGGGGAAAGGGTTCTTAAGCTGTATTCTGTAGTTTATACAACCAATTAGCCTTCCATGTTAGTGGCCGTACCAGACAGGATTTACTGTAATATTATATTTCATGTTCATCTGTAAACATGTTCAGTACTTCCTCCAATATTATACCGATTTTGAAAACTTCCAATATTCACAAGACATATTCTCATTTAAATAATTCGGTTAATTGGTTGAGGATAATGACCATTACTGTTGTGCTTGGTTTTGTATGACATCAGAGCTGACAGTTGACATTTTTCTCTTTTAGATCGTTGAATTATGGCGGCATTGGAGTCATCATTGGTCATGAAATAACTCACGGGTTTGATGATCAAGGTACGATAAATCCCTCTCTCTCATCTAGATCCAAACTGTTTAACACTCTCACAAACCGGTTCCAAACGAATTGTGATTAACCCTTTCACTGCCAAATTTTTCGTGAGATTTTTACCCCCCTTCGCCGTTTCATTGTCGTCTGCTTCAATTTTGTAGTTTACAAGATTGCTTCAAGGTAAGATTCAATGTAGTATGACTTAAAACATATCGACACGTTGTTTTTTTAAACGGGAATCATCAGTTTACCTTGACTAGTAATACCCATAATTCATTCAGGCCGGAAGTACGACAAAGAGGGGAACTTGAAGGACTGGTGGGACGCATCGGTTGTCAACAACTTCTTGGACAAAACACAGTGTATAGTGAACCAGTACGGCAACTTCGAGGTTCCCGAATATGGCGAGAAAGTACGTTATTTTAAACAGTTTACTGCTAGTCTCTAGAGCACGAACATAATTATGCAACCAGTTTGGATGTAGATCAGACACCGCGTCACGCGGCGTCTGATCTACATCCAAATTGTTTGACAATCGTTAAAATATTTCTTTAGTCAGGAACGCATATACATGTAATTGAACGAGAAATATAAACAGCCTGTCTGTTTGATTGATTGATTGATTGATTGATTGATTGATTGATTGATTTCAATACTGAGTAACATCACAATTATACAATAACACATACATCGATATCTCGAACTAGCTTAACTCGAAATAACCGATATTTCAACAAATGAATTACATTATTTTATGTTCGGTTTTAAAGTCTAACATACCCGTAGTTTAAAGTTAAAACGTGGCTAAGCCACGTTTTAACTTTGAACTACGGGTATGTTCGACATAACCGAGTTCGAGATATCGAAGTTCGACTGTACTTGTATACATTAAAATTATAACAATATCAAAATGTCATAACAATAAATTAATGTGTTATGACCTATGTCAGTCACATCAATATCAAGGATGAAAAAGGGAAATACAGTTCTCCTTCTCTACAATGACATCCACTTCACTGTATGTTGTTTGGAGGGAGTTGTTATAGGGAGGGAAATTGGCTTACATTTGAAAACAGCGTGACGCGGCGTCTGATCTGGGTTCAAGCTGTTTGTCACTGGTCATTTATGTTGGCTTATTTGTCCAAAATTTCCAATATGTGACTGAGAAAAACAGCAAACAACAATTTTAAGCAGACAGTATACATTTGTTTCATAGGTACTGAGGGAACAGTCAAATCATTGACCCGAGGTAGCAGGGAAGACCTTGAGAACTGTTGCCCGAGGCCAACGGCCGAGGGCAACAGTTCTCAAGGTCTTCCCTGCTACCGAGGGACAATTGTTTGACTGTTCCCGAAGTAACTATCAAACAAATGATTTATTACCTGACTCTCTATTTAAGCCAGGCTGAATGAATGGCTAGATCCAGATCTATCTATACAAAATTTGAACAACACGTATTTATAAATTCTAGAGATGATCTTACGTGTATATTTAATCTTAATTCAATTCAATACAACAACTGAATGTGAACATCACTGTTTTGTAAAAAAAGATGTCTAACATATTCATATTTTCAATTACGATTGAATTATTATTGTTTCTTATTGACTGAAATTGATTGACACTTTGTCGAAATTACGTCATGTATAATATGACGTCATTATTTTTGTAACGTCAAAATGTGTTTAAAAAAAGGAAGACGTTAGATCCGCAAGCGGTTTGTCGCTTTTATTCGGAGTTACTCTTAATTTTAGGTCTAGAACTATATAGCCTTTTAAGGGGATTATTCGGGAGAGAAAAAATGACCCGATCAACTCCGCAAAAGGCTAGATCCTTAAACAAAAATCTGTATCATAAAGACGCCTTATTTGGTCCGGCGATGCAGAAAAGTTTTGCGCACCATTTTCGCGCATGTAACAGTACTATGTAACAGTAAACTGTTGCCCGCTGGCCTCAGTCTGGTAAATATTTCGGAAAACAGTCGAAAATGCTTAATATTCACTTAAATAGAGAGTCAGGTAATAATATGTATTGTTGGGAGCATCGGCAATCGTCGTTGTAAGGAGGGCATTGTTGTTCAGAGGGCCGTTGTAGAGAGGGAGCACTGTACTTCCCTTATTTTCATTGTGGTACTTGACACAAGGCCGTAACATGGCAGCGACTGTGTTTGGTTGGCTGTTACCGAAATGGTTGATACAGTGGAGAATCTGTTATTCTTTCCCGTTTAAACGCAAACGTACGCAAACGCAAAGCGCTAAAACGTAGAAAAGTACAACTTTTTGACAATTCTGTTAATTCATGTTTATCTTGGTGGCAAACAGTTTGGAGCCTGATCAGACGCCGGGTTACCCGGCGTCTGATCTGGCTCCAAACTGTTTTCACTGCAAATACTAGTTTTAGCGTAAACGCGTTTATTGGGAAAGAATAACACATTCTACACTGTAGTTCAGTTCAGATCTTATAACAATACATCATACAGATTACGTAATAAGAAAAAGACAGTCTCGTCAAAGTATCATCTTTCAATAAATTTACTTAACATGAAATAAATGCGGTATAGAACTGAACGTATGAAAAACAGAAGCTCTTACAGTGGAGAAAACGTTATTCTTTCTCGTTCAAACGCAAATGGAACGCAAACGCATTGCAATACATAAATTATAACTGGATCATTTTAATCTGAGTGGCAAACAGTTTGGAGCGTGAGTTTGGTTATCCGTTGTCTGATCTAGCATGGAACTGTTTGCAATAGAAATCATTTAGTTTTAGCGTAAACGCGTTTATTAGGAAAGAATAACATCTTCTCCACTTAACCAAACCAAACAAAACAAAAGACGTCACATGTGCGGAACCAGCGGAGCGGTTCTTGAACCCCTCCCCCTTACTGGATAATCAATAATAGTGGGGGCAGTAAAGGGTTTACCACATGAACTTCTCTGGTACGACCACTATATTGTTCTAACTAGCAGGTGTTTAACTCTTTTCTCCACTGTATAAGACAATTTCCCTCCTCCCTATAACGACTCAATCCGAACAACGCACTCAACTTTTGTCTCTCCCATTGAGTGTCGTTGTAGAGAGGGAGCTCTGTACTATCCTTCCGTTTTGGTGGTCGTAATAAAGAGGTTTTACTGTATATTGTAATGCGGAAGTTTTAAATTATACAGTGGAGAAACTGTTATTCTTTCCCGTTTAAACGCAAACGTACGCAAACGCAAAGCACTAAAACGTAGATAAGAACAACTTTTGAACAATTCTGATATTTCATGTTTATCTTGGTGGCAAACAGTTTGGAGCCTGATCAGACGCCGGGTTACCCGGCGTCTGATCTGGCTCCAAACTGTTTGCACTGCAAATAATAGTTTTAGCGTAAACGCGTTTACTGGGAAAGAATAACAGATTCTCCACTGTAACTAGCAGGTGTTTAAGGCGGGTGACTGCTTAAAGCAAGGTGACAGTAAAACAGAAAGCTCATCCAGTTGCTGTCACCTGTCTTTTATACCTCTCTTCAACGGCTCTCCCAATAACGAGTTCCTCCTTACAACGACACTTGCCGCTCTTCCCCCAAACAAGACAATTATATCCAAGCTATTCACCGCTGCAATGTCGGCTGATTAAAATTGTCGTCTGCTGTTTCTCTCAAAATTACATAATGGACATCTTTGACAAAAAATACTTAATGACGAGTAACGCAGCGGCTTCAAATACAGTGGAGAATCTGTTATTCTTTCCCAATAAACGCGTTTACGCTAAAACTATTATTTGCAGTGCAAACAGTTTTGAGCCAGATCAGACGCCGGGTAACCCGGCGTCTGATCAGGCTCCAAACTGTTTGCCACCAAGATAACCAAGAATTATCAGAATTGTCCAAAAGTTGTTATTTTCTTCGTTTTAGTGCTTTGCGTTTGCGTACGTTTGCGTTTAAACGGGAAAGAATAACAGATTCTCCACTGTATAAGACAATTTCCCTCCTCCCTATAACGACTCAATCCGAACAACGCACTCAACTTTTGTCTCCCATTGAGTGTCGTTGTAGAGAGGGAGCTCTGTACTATCTTCCGTTTTGGTGGTCGTAATAAAGAGGTTTTACTGTATATTGTAAAATTATACCTCACTATGTTAAACTGTGTTGGCTATAGACATGTATATGTTTAAGCTGAATAAAATGTAATGTATGTAATGTATGTATATTATATAGGTTAACGGTCAACTGACTTTGGGAGAAAACATCGCAGACAATGGCGGGCTGAAGGAAAGTTTTAGGGTAAGTGTTTGTCTGAATTTCTAGACATTCTATCACTAAAAAACGACCGACCATCCCCACCCCCCATATTATCTAGTTATGTTATCCCTTGGTTCATATGAGAGTGATACCTGTTGAAGATTTATGGATCCGTCTTTAACTCACGCACCAAGACCGGAGATTCAGCGTTAAAAAACTGTGCTAAAAAACCTTATCAGGCAGACAGGCCCGATTAGTTAACGTCGGACACACACTATTGGCGTCTTAAACGCAATCAATGAACTGTAACTTTGAAACCGATTGAGCTAGAACATTGATTTAACAAGCAAAGTTGCTTGAAAGTGTACAGGCTACACTATGGTGTCGCGATTTGGCGGATCCGACCCAATTCCGACGAGTTTCTACTTCTAGCAAGACCGGAAGTGACAAATGAAAAACTCTTGCCGTAAATCATTAAAAGCTTTAAATTTGAAGCAAATTTTGCCTTTACACTATTAAGCTATCTGCCTTCGGTCTGAAGTTATTTAAGTTCAATGATGGACATTCTCTCTGAACCCACCAAGCCCGAAAATTCAGCGTTAAAATAAACCTACTCAGACAGGCCCGTTTAACACCGGGTGCACAATATTGGCATCTTAAACGCAATCAATGGACTGTTACTTTGAAACTGATTGAAATAGAACACTAATGTAAGAAGAAAAGTTGGTAGAACTTTTCCAACCTACACGATGGTGTCGCAATTTCGCGTCTCCGACCAAATTCCGACGAGTTTCTATTTTTAGCTACACCGGAAATGACAAATGAATATGCCTTGACGTCGATAATTAGAACTTTTAATTTGAAGCAATTTTTGTTTTTACACTATTAAGCTATCTGTCTTCGTTTTGATGTAATTTAAGTTGAAAGATGGATATTCTCTCAAAGTCGGGGGGGGGGGGGGGGGGCACACTAACATCTTCAATTAGCTGTAACTTTTGAACCGATAAAGATAGAAGATTGATGTAAGGAGCAAAGTTCTTTGAAATTTAACAACCTTCACGATAGTGTTAGGCTTTGTCGGATCCGACTAAATTCCGACGAGTTTCTATTTTTAGCAACACCGGAAGTGACAAATGAAAAAATCTTGACGTCGATAATTAGAAGTTTTAATTTGAAGCAACTTTTGTTTTTATACTATGAAGCTATCTGTCTTCGTTTTGATGTTATTTAAGTTCAAAGATGTATATTCTCTATGGACGTTTCGGGGGCACACTTCTGGCGTCTTAAACATCTTCAATTAGCTGTAACTTTTGAACCGATAAAGATAGAAGATTGATGTAAGAAGCCAAGTTCCTTGAAATTTAACAACCTACACGATATTTTTAGGCTTTGTCGGATACGAACAAATTCCGACGAGTTTCTATTTTTGGCAACACCGGAAGTGACAAATGAAAAAATCTTGACATCGATAATTAGAACTTTTAATTTGAAGCAATTTTTGTTTTTACACTATTAATCTATCTGTCTTCGTTTTGATGTTATTTAAGTTCAAAGATGGATATTCTCTATGAACGCTTAACGTCAGGGGCACACTTCTGACGTCTTAAACATCTTCAATTAGCTGTAACTTTTGAACCGATAAAGATAGAAAATTGATGTAAGAAGCCAAGTTCCTTGAAATTTAACAAACTACACAATGGTATATGGTTTTGTCGGATCCGACTAAATTCCGACGAGTTTCTATTTTTAGCAACACCGGAAGTGATAAATGAAAAAATCTTGACGTCGATAATTAGAAGTTTTAATTTGAAGCAATTTTTGTTTTTACACTATTCAGCTATCTCTTTTCGTTTCGAAGTTATTCAAGTTCAAAGATGGATGTAATCTCTGAACGCACTAAGCCCGCAGATGAACAATAAGCCCGCTTATTTCTGGGGTCTTAAACATTTTCAATTAGTTGTAACTTTTGAACAGTTAAAGATAGAAAATTGATGTAAGAAGCCAAGTTCCTTGAAATTTAACAACCTACACGATAGTTTTAGTCTTTGTCGGATACGACAAAATTCCGACGAGTTTCTATTTTTGGCAACACCGGAAGTGACAAATGAAAAAATATTGACATCGATAATTAGAACTTTTAATTTGAAGCAACTTTTGTTTTTATACTATGAAGCTATCTGTCTTCGTTTTGATGTTATTTAAGTTCAAAGATGTATATTCTCTATGGACGTTTCGGGGGCACACTTCTGGCGTCTTAAACATCTTCAATTAGCTGTAACTTTTGAACCGATAAAGATAGAAGATTGATGTAAGAAGCCAAGTTCCTTGAAATTTAACAACCTACACGATAATTTTAGGCTTTGTCGGATGCGACCAAATTCCGACGAGTTTCTATTTTTGGCAACACCGGAAGTGACAAATGAAAAAATCTTGACATCGATAATTAGAACTTTTAATTTGAAGCAATTTTTGTTTTTAAGCTATTATTCTATCTGTCTTCGTTTTGATGTTATTTAAGTTCAAAGATGGATATTCTCTATGAACGCTTAACGTCGGGGGCACACTTCTGACGTCTTAAACATCTTCAATTAGCTGTAACTTTTGAACCGATAAAGATAGAAAATTGATGTAAGAAGCCAAGTTCCTTGAAATTTAACAAACTACACAATGGTATTGGGTTTTATCGGATCCGACTAAATTCCGACGAGTTTCTATTTTTAGCAACACCGGAAGTGATAAATGAAATAATCTTGACGTCGATAATTAGAAGTTTTAATTTGAAGCAATTTTTGTTTTTACACTATTCAGCTATCTGTTTTCGTTTCGAAGTTATTGAAGTTCAAAAATGGATGTAATCTCTGAACGCACTAAGCCCGCAGATGAACAATAAGCCCGCTTAACGCACAGGGACCCGGCACGATTGATTTTTGAGAGAAAAAATTGTCAAAAGGTATATATAGAGACAAGGGGTACAACTTATTGTTAGTATATTCTCACCCTATCTCGACAAAAGCGGTCATATCACGAATAATAATTGATGAAACGACACCCTTTTGCATTTCTGTCTAGCTAATATAATACCCATCCATAAAAACATAACATGAAACCAACTGTAAGGATGCACTTTCAACATTAATTGCATTTACTCACAGAAATCAACGACTTTTGGAAAACGGGACAGGTATTCGTTCACTGCTAACACAGCATTGACCACTACTGTATGCTTGTTTAGGCGGTAATCGAGTGTTACAGTCATTGACAACTACTGTACGCTTGTTTAGGCGGTACTATCGAGCATGACAGTCATACAGTTCCATAAATATACAGCTTTGACACCGATCAAAGCTGATTTCTTCTCAAATCATTGCCGTACCAAAAAAGCCTACATATACAAGAAGAGCTTTACTGCCGATGAAAACATGCACATTTGTTGTTGGTATTGCAATGGTTTGAGTATAAATCAGCTTTGATCGGTGTAAAAATGGATATCCATGGAACTGTATGACTGTCATGTTCGATATTACCGCCTATACAAGCACACAGTAGTGGTCAATGCGGTTTCAGCTGTGAACGAACACCTGTCCCGTTTTCCAAAAGTCATTGATTTCTGTGAGTAAATGCAATTACTTTTGAAAGTGCATGCTTCCAGTTGGTTTTATGTTATGTTTTTATGGAAGGGTATTATATAAGCTAGACAGAAGCGCAAAAAGGGTGTCGTTTCATCAATTATTATTTATGATATGCCCGGTTTTGTCGAGATAGGGTGAGAATTTACTAACAATCAGTTGTACCCCTTGTCTCTATATATACCTTTTGAAAAAAAATTCTCTCAAAAATCAATCGTGCCGGGTCCCTGTGGTTGTAACTTTTGAACAGTTAAAGATAGAAAAGTGATGTAAGAAGCCAAGTTCCTTGAAATTTAACAACCTACACGATAGTTTTAGTCTATGTCGGATACGACAAAATTCCGACGAGTTTCTATTTTTGGCAACACCGGAAGTGACAAATGAAAAAATATTGACATCGATAATTAGAACTTTTAATTTGAAGCAACTTTTGTTTTTATACTATTAAGCTATCTGTCTTCGTTTTGATGTTATTTAAGTTCAAAGATGTATATTATCTATGGACATTTCGGGGGCACACTTCTGGCGTCTTAAACATCTTCAATTAGCTGTAACTTTTGAACCGATAAAGATAGAAGATTGATGTAAGAAGCCAAGTTCCTTGAAATTTAACAACCTACACGATAATTCTAGGCTTTGTCGGATGCGACCAAATTCCGACGAGTTTCTATTTTTGGCAACACCGGAAGTGACAAATGAAAAAATCTTGACATCGATAATTAGAACTTTTAATTTGAAGCAATTTTTGTTTTTAAGCTATTATTCTATCTGTCTTCGTTTTGATGTTATTTAAGTTCAAAGATGGATATTCTCTATGAACGATTAACGTCGGGGGCACACTTCTGACGTCTTAAACATCTTCAATTAGCTGTAACTTTTGAACCATTAAAGATAGAAAATTGATGTAAGAAGCCAAGTTCCTTGAAATTTAACAAACTACACAGTGGTATTGGGTTTTGTCGGATCCGACTAAATTCCGACGAGTTTCTATTTTTGGCAACACCGGAAGTGATAAATGAAATAATCTTGACGTCGATAATTAGAAGTTTTAATTTGAAGCAATTTTTGTTTTTACACTATTCAGCTATCTGTTTTCGTTTCGAAGTTATTGAAGTTCAAAGATGGATGTAATCTCTGAACACACTAAGCCAGAGATGAACAATAAGCCCGCTTAACGTCGGGGGCACTTTTCTGGGGTCTTAAACATTTTCAATTAGTTGTAACTTTTGAACAGTTAAAGATAGAAAAGTGATGTAAGAAGCCAAGTTCCTTGAAATTTAACAACCTACACGATAGTGTTAGTCTATGTCGGATACGACAAAATTCCGACGAGTTTCTATTTTTGGCAACACCGGAAGTGACAAATGAAAAAATATTGACATCGATAATTAGAACTTTTAATTTGAAGCAACTTTTGTTTTTATACTATTAAGCTATCTGTCTTCGTTTTGATGTTATTTAAGTTCAAAGATGTATATTATCTATGGACGTTTCGGGCGCACACTTCTGGCGTCTTAAACATCTTCAATTAGCTGTAACTTTTGAACCGATAAAGATAGAAGATTGATGTAAGAAGCCAAGTTCCTTGAAATTTAACAACCTACACGATAATTCTAGGCTTTGTCGGATGCGACCAAATTCCGACGAGTTTCTATTTTTGGCAACACCGGAAGTGACAAATGAAAAAATCTTGACATCGATAATTAGAACTTTTAATTTGAAGCAATTTTTGTTTTTAAGCTATTATTCTATCTGTCTTCGTTTTGATGTTATTTAAGTTCAAAGATGGATATTCTCTATGAACGCTTAACGTCGGGGGCACACTTCTGACGTCTTAAACATCTTCAATTAGCTGTAACTTTTGAACCATTAAAGATAGAAAATTGATGTAAGAAGCCAAGTTCCTTGAAATTTAACAAACTACACAGTGGTATTGGGTTTTGTCGGATCCGACTAAATTCCGACGAGTTTCTATTTTTAGCAACACCGGAAGTGATAAATGAAATAATCTTGACGTCGATAATTAGAAGTTTTAATTTGAAGCAATTTTTGTTTTTACACTATTCAGCTATCTGTTTTCGTTTCGAAGTTATTGAAGTTCAAAGATGGATGTAATCTCTGAACGCACTAAGCCAGAGATGAACAATAAGCCCGCTTAACGTCGGGGGCACTTTTCTGGGGTCTTAAACATTTTCAATTAGTTGTAACTTTTGAACAGTTAAAGATAGAAAAGTGATGTAAGAAGCCAAGTTCCTTGAAATTTAACAACCTACACGATAGTTTTAGTCTATGTCGGATACGACAAAATTCCGACGAGTTTCTATTTTTGGCAACACCGGAAGTGACAAATGAAAAAATATTGACATCGATAATTAGAACTTTTAATTTGAAGCAACTTTTGTTTTTATACTATTAAGCTATCTGTCTTCGTTTTGATGTTATTTAAGTTCAAAGATGTATATTATCTATGGACGTTTCGGGGGCAAACTTCTGGCGTCTTAAACATCTTCAATTAGCTGTAACTTTTGAACCGATAAAGATAGAAGTTTGATGTAAGAAGCCAAGTTCCTTGAAATTTAACAACCTACACGATAGTTTTAGGCTTTGTCGGATACGACAAAATTCCGACGTGTTTCTATTTTTGGCAACACCGGAAGTGACAAATGAAAAAATCTTGACGTCGATAATTAGAACTTTTAATTTGAAGCAACTTTTGTTTTTATACTATTAAGCTATCTGTCTTCGTTTTGATGTTATTTAAGTTCAAAGATGTATATTATCTATGGACGTTTCGGGGGCACACTTCTGGCGTCTTAAACATTTTCAATTAGTTGTAACTTTTGAACAGTTAAAGATAGAAAATTGATGTAAGAAGAAGTTCCTTGAAATTTATATACCTACACGATAGTTTTAGGCTTTGTCGGATACGACAAAATTCCGACGTGTTTCTATTTTTGGCAACACCGGAAGTGACAAATGAAAAAATCTTGACGTCGATAATTAGAACTTTTAATTTGAAGCAACTTTTGTTTTTATACTATTAAGCTATCTGTCTTCGTTTTGATGTTATTTAAGTTCAAAGATGTATATTATCTATGGACGTTTCGGGCGCACACTTCTGGCATCTTAAACATCTTCAATTAGCTGTAACTTTTGAACCGATAAAGATAGAAGATTGATGTAAGAAGCCAAGTTCCTTGAAATTTAACAACCTACACGATAATTCTAGGCTTTGTCGGATGCGACCAAATTCCGACGAGTTTCTATTTTTGGCAACACCGGAAGTGACAAATGAAAAAATCTTGACATCGATAATTAGAACTTTTAATTTGAAGCAATTTTTGTTTTTAAGCTATTATTCTATCTGTCTTCGTTTTGATGTTATTTAAGTTCAAAGATGGATATTCTCTATGAACGCTTAACGTCGGGGGCACACTTCTGACGTCTTAAACATCTTCAATTAGCTGTAACTTTTGAACCATTAAAGATAGAAAATTGATGTAAGAAGCCAAGTTCCTTGAAATTTAACAAACTACACAGTGGTATTAGGTTTTGTCGGATCCGACTAAATTCCGACGAGTTTCTATTTTTAGCAACACCGGAAGTGATAAATGAAATAATCTTGACGTCGATAATTAGAAGTTTTAATTTGAAGCAATTTTTGTTTTTACACTATTCAGCTATCTGTTTTCGTTTCGAAGTTATTGAAGTTCAAAGATGGATGTAATCTCTGAACGCACTAAGCCAGAGATGAACAATAAGCCCGCTTAACGTCGGGGGCACTTTTCTGGGGTCTTAAACATTTTCAATTAGTTGTAACTTTTGAACAGTTAAAGATAGAAAAGTGATGTAAGAAGCCAAGTTCCTTGAAATTTAACAACCTACACGATAATTTTAGTCTATGTCGGATACGACAAAATTCCGACGAGTTTCTATTTTTGGCAACACCGGAAGTGACAAATGAAAAAATATTGACATCGATAATTAGAACTTTTAATTTGAAGCAACTTTTGTTTTTATACTATTAAGCTATCTGTCTTCGTTTTGATGTTATTTAAGTTCAAAGATGTATATTATCTATGGACGTTTCGGGGGCAAACTTCTGGCGTCTTAAACATCTTCAATTAGCTGTAACTTTTGAACCGATAAAGATAGAAGATTGATGTAAGAAGCCAAGTTCCTTGAAATTTAACAACCTACACGATAGTTTTAGGCTTTGTCGGATACGACAAAATTCCGACGTGTTTCTATTTTTGGCAACACCGGAAGTGACAAATGAAAAAATCTTGACGTCGATAATTAGAACTTTTAATTTGAAGCAACTTTTGTTTTTATACTATTAAGCTATCTGTCTTCGTTTTGATGTTATTTAAGTTCAAAGATGTATATTATCTATGGACGTTTCGGGGGCACACTTCTGGCGTCTTAAACATTTTCAATTAGTTGTAACTTTTGAACAGTTAAAGATAGAAAATTGATGTAAGAAGCCAAGTTCCTTGAAATTTATATACCTACACGATAGTTTTAGGCTTTGTCGGATACGACAAAATTCCGACGTGTTTCTATTTTTGGCAACACCGGAAGTGACAAATGAAAAAATCTTGACGTCGATAATTAGAACTTTTAATTTGAAGCAACTTTTGTTTTTATACTATTAAGCTATCTGTCTTAGTTTTGATGTTATTTAAGTTCAAAGATGGATTTCTCTATGGACGTTTCGGGGGCACACTTCTGGCGTCTTAAACATCTTCAATTAGCTGTAACTTTTGAACCGATAAAGATAGAAGATTGATGTAAGAAGCCAAGTTCCTTGAAATTTAACAACCTACACGATAATTTTAGGCTTTGTCGGATGCGACCAAATTCCGACGAGTTTCTATTTTTGGCAACACCGGAAGTGACAAATGAAAAAATCTTGACATCGATAATTAGAACTTTTAATTTGAAGCAATTTTTGTTTTTAAGCTATTATTCTATCTGTCTTCGTTTTGATGTTATTTAAGTTCAAAGATGGATATTCTCTATGAACGCTTAACGTCGGGGGCATAGGCATTCGGCCCGTTGGCTATGACACTACCCCTAGCTGCTATAACCCCCCTCCACCACCACCAAACGTGGATAAAATACCCTAAAATCTATCCATACATTCAATAATCATCATAAAAGAACATTTCCTGAAGTTTCGTGAAATTTAAAAAAAAAAATTTTTTTTTGCTAATTTATAAGTAAAATAGTAAAGGCTGCCATGAAAAAGCGCCTTGCAGAAGCAACCCTCAAGTTCCCAACCCTGTCGTTTTGTCAAATCTTGGACGATCTGGACAGATGATGGCTCATTGTTTACAGCAAACAGTTTTCTTTGACGATAAATTGGTAAACAATTCAAAGCAATCGGCGAACACGCGCATGGGGACTCGAAGGGTGGGGAGACCCCTTATTCGGAAACCATCTGTCACGCAAAATTTTCCCAAACAAACGACTGGTTGCCCAGTCAAACTATTATCATTCTAGCGAACCCGAGAACCAGCTTCAAAGCAGGAAATGACGCAAACGTCAAGCGCCTCAATTGGTCGTATTCGAATCAGGACAACCATAGCGTTAGTTGGACGTGTTGTCAACAGGTTCTATTCGAATCACCACTTGATGTTTTCCGTTGACAAAATGTTGTCAAACCATCAAATCGTTGACCACAATTTCGATTCGAGTCGGGTCAAAAACGTTGTAATCAGTAAATCTTCAAGCATTT
Organism: Gari tellinella; assembly: GCA_922989275.2. NCBI lineage: Eukaryota > Metazoa > Mollusca > Bivalvia > Cardiida > Psammobiidae > Gari > Gari tellinella. Next base: position 9,757,006 of record OV277872.1, read on the forward strand.
GCTCCGCCTAGTTTTCGTTGACAACAAATTGAATGATTCGAATACGACCAATGATATCATATCCGTTTGTCAACCGAAACTAAACGAAAGTTATATAGAAATTTATTTCGTAACAGAAATGCTCATTTACCGATAATTCAAAAGGTATTTATTATATATTTCATTTTCTATTAATTACCCGTACCATGGTGTAATGCATGGTCGCAAATGCACTTGTTAATCGCTGAATCAGTGAATGACTGACGAACAAGTCCAAAAATTAAGGTGACAGAAGGATTCCGATATAAGGTGCCTATCGAACTTTTTATTTCTTCACTTGTGCTCGTGTCTTGCTTGGGCTGCGAGCTAACTTTCTTTGAACAGAACTGTTAAATGTAAATAATAAGCCATCATTTGTCAAAATCGGCCCAAAAATGACAAAATGACAAGGTTGGGAAGTTGATGGCCCTGAATACACATCCACCTTTTCATTGTATACATACATGATACGAAAAAAAAAATTTTTTTTTAAACTTCTTGAAACATTTGTTAAGGATGTTTGTTGAACATATGGATGTATTTTGACTCATTTTGAAAGATTTATGGGGGGTAGCAGCGAGGGGGTGGGGGGTCATAGCTTACGCGCCGAAAACCTGTGGTCGGGGGCACACTTCTGACGTCTTAAACATCTTCAATTCGCTGTAACTTTTGAACCGATAAAGATAGAAGATTGATGTAAGAAGCCAAGTTCCTTGAAATTTAACAAACTACACAATGGTATTGGGTTTTGTCGGATCCGACTAAATTCCGACGAGTTTCTATTTTTAGCAACACCGGAAGTGATAATGAAAAAAATCTTGACGTCGATAATTAGAAGTTTTAATTTGAAGCAATTTTTGTTTTTACACTATTCATCTATCTGTTTTCGTTTCGAAGTTATTGAAGTTCAAAGATGGATGTAATCTCTGAACGCACTAAGCCCGCAGATTCAGCGTTGAAATGAACGATAAGCCCGCTTAACATCGGGGGCACTTTTCTGGGGTCTTAATCATCTTCAATTAGCTGTAACTTTTGAACCAATAAAGATAGAAGATTGATGTAAGAAGCCAAGTTCCTTGAAATTTAACAACCTACACGATAATTTTAGGCTTTGTCGGATACGACCAAATTCCGACGAGTTTCTATTTTTGGCAACACCGGAAGTGACAAATGAAAAAATCTTGACATCGATAATTAGAACTTTTAATTTGAAGCAATTTTTGTTTTTACACTATTAATCTATCTGTCTTCGTTTTGATGTTATTTAAGTTCAAAGATGGATATTCTCTATGAACGCTTAACGTCAGGGGCACACTTCTGGCGTCTTAAACATCTTCAATTAGCTGTAACTTTTGAACCGATAAAGATAGAAGATTGATGTAAGAAGCAAAGTTCCTTGAAATTTAACAAACTACACAATGGTATTGGGTTTTGTCGGATCCGACTAAATTCCGACGAGTTTCTATTTTTAGCAACACCGGAAGTGATAAATGAAAAAATCTTGACATCGATAATTAGAAGTTTTAATTTGAAGCAATTTTTGTTTTTACACTTTTCATCTATCTGTTTTCGTTTCGAAGTTATTGAAGTTCAAAGATGGATGTAATCTCTGAACGCACTAAGCCCGCAGATGAACAATAAGCCCGCTTAATGTTGGGGGCACTTTTCTGGGGGTCTTAAACATTTTCAATTAGCTGTAACTTTTGAACAGTTAAAGATAGAAAATTGATGTAAGAAGCCAAGTTCCTTGAAATTTAACAACCTACACGATAGTTTTAGTCTTTGTCGGATACGACAAAATTCCGACGAGTTTCTATTTTTGGCAACACCGGAAGTGACAAATGAAAAAATATTGACATCGATAATTAGAACTTTTAATTTGAAGCAACTTTTGTTTTTATACTATTTAGCTATCTGTCTTCGTTTTGATGTTATTTAAGTTCAAAGGTGTATATTATCTATGGACGTTTCGGGGGCACACTTCTGGCGTCTTAAACATCTTCAATTAGCTGTAACTTTTGAACCGATAAAGATAGAAGATTGATGTAAGAAGCCAAGTTCCTTGAAATTTAACAACCTACACGATAATTTTAGGCTTTGTCGGAAAAGACAAAATTCCGACGAGTTTCTATTTTTGGCAACATCGGAAGTGGCAAATGAAAAAATCTTGACGTCGATAATTAGAAGTTTTAATTTGAAGCAATTTTTGTTTTTACACTATTAAGCTATCTGTCTTCGTTTTGATGTAATTTAAGTTGAACGATGGATATTCTCTCACTTCTGGCGTCTTAAACATCTTCAATTAGCTGTAACTTTTGAACCGATAAAGATTGAAGATTGATGTAATTAGAACTTTTAATTTGAAGCAACTTTTGTTTTTATACTATTAAGCTATCTGTCTTCGTTTTGATGTTATTTAAGTTCAAAGATGGATATTCTCTATGAACGCTTAACGTCGGGGGCACACTTCTGGCGTCTTAAACATCTTCAATTAGCTGTAACTTTTGAACCGATAAAGATAGAAGAGTGATGTCAAAAGCAAAATTCCTTGAAATTTAACAAACTACACAATGGTAATGGGCTTTGTCGGATCCGACCAAATTCCGACGAGTTTCTATTTATAGCGACACCGGAAGTGACAAATGATAAAATCTTGATGTCAATGATTAGAACTTTTAATTTTAAGCAACTTTTGTTTTTACACTATTAAGCTATCTGTCTTCGTTTCGAAGTTATTTAAGTTGAAAGATGGATGTATCTCTGAACGCATTAAGGCCGCAGATTCAGCGTTGTAACAAACCTTCTCAGGCCGGCAGGCCCGCCTAACAGAACAGAACAAAACAGAACATAATTTTATTCGGATTTGTACAAAGTACATCATCTCAATTACATAGAAATTATCATCACGTGACAAAATCAGAAAGTAACTGTTTCTCCTTTGAGGACGTACAGATCAATATTTGATTGTTCTGTTCTGTCATTTTTTTTGTAACTTTGTATAGATCTACGTGACGTCATAATCTCAACAGGCTAAAATGTGTATATATCTAGCTATAATAATAAGATCTAGATCTAGATCTTCAGCAGATATCAACATGCACATGCCACAGATCATGAAAACCCTTTACGAGTAGAGATCTAGATCTTCATCTAGATTTAGAATCTAAATATACGTGTATAATCTAGATCATTCAAGATCTACATTTCCAATTCTAATAAATTTCAATTAAGATGCAGTGTTGCTTTTTAACTAGATCTAGATCTAGTAGAATTTAGATCTATCTAGCTGTAGAGTAATCTTCACTCACGTAGATCTACATCTACCATAGATCTAGAGCTAAATTAAAGTTTACATGAGCTATTTATTTTTTCACTCAAAATAGAGAAAGGATCAAGTTCGCTATAATTAAAATCTAGACTCTAGATTTAGAATTCTATATCTTTATCTAAATCCAGAATGTGCAATCATCTAGACTTCATTTAGACCTAGATATACATGTATTAGAAAAGTGAAACAGTCTGAAGATATAGATCTGTATCTAATATAGATTTAGATCTAGAATCTAGATCTCATATACCAATCATCGTTATGTTGCTAACCATCATTCTGATAGGCAGAAATAGAGAGACAGATCTACGAAATCAAGGCCTGTTCCACTTCAAGAAAAGAACCATCCCATTGTGCCCACGATCCCATATGGGACGTAGACAAACTGTGATGGCTACACTAGTTTCTTGGTCTAAAACAAAACGAAAATGAAAATTTAGACCAGGCACCCCTTAGATAAAACAAAATATATAATATATCTATATACATTTGTATAAAGCGTGGGAGAATCCACTGAAAGCAAATGGGTTAGGATTCTCTGATTATAGATAGGAGGATGTTTGAAAAACAGGGGCCCGTTTTACTAAACAACTTACGCAAATTATTTGCGTAAGTCAAACTTTTGAATTTGAATTTATATTTTTTATAATCACTTGCTACAAACAGCAAATAGCCAGATCAGAGGACGAGCTTTTAGCGCGTCCTCTGATCTGGCTATTTGCTGTTTGCAAACGTATATGATCGAAAAATAAGAGTTAAACGATTTTGACTTACGCAAAAATTGCGTAAGTCAAAATTTTAAATTTTAATTTATATTTTTTATTATCACTTGCTACAAACAGCAAATAGCCAGATCAAAGGACGCGCTTAGCGCGTCCTCTGATCTGGCTATTTGCTGTTTGCAAACGTTTATGATCGAAAAATAAGAGTTAAACGATTTAGTAAAATGGGCCCCTGGACTTTTAGAAAACTGGTATTCTCTTCCGAAAGTTCTAAGTTCTCAAGTCGGGACAGTTCGATCATGTGTAGCAATAGAGCTAAATCTATATATCTATGGTTTTATGATGTCCAGTGTCAGCTAGCTCCTGTTGTACGTGATGTTTACTAAGTAGGTCTAAGTTCTATGAAAGTTTCTCTGACCTAATCCATTCTTCTCAATGTTATATTATACCATACAGGACTCTGGGTTTAATTGTTTGTTTATTAACGTCCATTTCTGACATCTATTAATTAATTGGAGGTTTCAGAGAGATAGAAAACCCGGGCGCGATGTCCTTTTCTTATTATCGACAGAGTGCTTCGGAGACCCAGTGCAAAGCACTGATACAGCGGAACTCGGTTTACATGTATAAAGTTTCATCCTAAAGACTTGGTCCGGCGGAAAATCGAACTCACGGTCCCTACTGGTACCACATTGTTGTTTTGCATTAAACTAGATCTATAACATTCTTTAACAGCCGATGTTATAACCAGCGTATATCTAATTCAGAAGAATCTACCCAATGTTATTTCAAGGCATTCAATGGTTCACTTTTTTACACCCACCGCTAAAGGTGGTCGTATATTGGCGTGGCCCTGTCCGTCCGTGAATATGTCCGTCCGTTCGTTCGTCCGTCAACATTTTGTTTGTCCGGAAAACTATCCAAAGGATATTAATGAAACTTCACACAAATGTTAAATGCATAAAGATCTCAAGCTGAGTTGAGTTTGATGTTCATTTGAATTTTCGTTACAGAGTTATCTACCCTTGGTGTACTCAAATATGCTTTAAAAAGCTTGTCCGGAGTTTTCTTGGAAAACTTTTCAAAGGAAAATGAAACTTCACACAAATGTTATACGCATCAAGATCTGAAGCTGAGTCGAGTTTGAGGTTCATTTGATTTGTCGTTACAGAGTTATCTGCCCTTGATGTAGATCTACTCAAATATGCTTAAAAGGCTCTCATTTCTTTTGTAGAGATATATTTAAATTCTACTGTGAAGAATGCATTATTCTATGCTGTTTAAACACAAACTCTATGCTGTTTAAACACAAACTAATTGCAAACGCGTTGTGCACAATAAATGTAGAAACAAAGTTCTGCGAAATTTCCATCTACATGAAAGTGCTTATTAATACATATAATAACATAAACATTATGCTAGTGAACGGGGTTAATTTTGAACAACTTTTTTCCTGTATAGATCTACTTATATCGCGCTTAGCATTCACTTGACCTCAAAGACTGCGATAAATAACTTTCTAGGTTACGTTATAAAAAGAATATAACCTTCGTGTTAATAATTTATTGGATTTATCAAACTCGTCGGTTTAGAAAACGATAAAAACTCGGCAAAGCCTCGTTTTTATCGTTTTCTAAAAGACTCGTTTAATAAATCCAATAAATTATGAACACTCATGTAATATCCTATATGTTGTTAATGTTTTACCTGTTTGCAGGCATATCGTAACTGGGTGGCTGCTAATGGTAAAGAAGAACCACTGTTACCAGGTATAGACTTGAACAACAACCAGCTGTTCTTTATCAACTTTGCACAGGTAAGGTCATTGTGGAATTATTTTATGTACAATGTTCACCATACAGATAGACGGACGGATAGACGAGACAGAGAGATAAGCATACAGAAAGAGATAATCAGACAGACAGACAGACAGACAAAAGAAACAGAAAGAGAGACACGGATAGACAGATACCAATACAGAGGGAGGCATACAGAGAGAAACATATTGAGAAACAGATATACAGACAGATAGACATACGAACATATATACAGAACTCGACAAAGACACGGATAGAACGAAAAGAGAAAGAGAGAGCGAGAGAGAGATGAGAGAGTTATACACTGTCTACATAAGACAGCGTGCGCATAATGCAAACAATGTTTTCTGTAGGACAGATCGTCTTACAAGCAAGAATATTATGATTGCAAGTGAAAGCCCATGTTATGAAAATCATCGTGATAGATGTCCACACCGTGCTGCTTAAAATGGATTGAAGAAAAGCAAATGCCTGTGTTTGTTATTGTGTGTCCGTATAAATTGGCGTTTTATAACCCCACACAAATTAGTTGGGCACATTGTTTTGTTCTGTCTGCTTGTCAGTCTTTCAACAAAATTAACCTTTGCAATGATACAGACTTCATATTTTGCATGTGTACTCAACTGAATAAGCTCTTAAACTCAATACAAGCTGGGTCATGTCAGACAAAGGTCAATGACAATAAGAGTTCAAATAGGTAATCTTGGTCGTAACGTTGGAACTACGTGTATATTTGACATATGTAGTCAACTCAAGAAGCTCTTGGGCTTAATCAAAGTTGGGTCATGTCAGACAAAGGTCAAGGGCATTTAGAAGTCATGCACAGGTCTTTAAACTTGGCCATAACTTTTAATGTTGTAATTTCTGATAATTTCCAGAACTGGTGTAACAAGGAATCCAAGCAATCGTACCTGAACAGCCTCAGGACCGACGTTCACAGCCCAGGAACATTCAGGTAACAATTATATACTGTTAAACCCCTCTAGACCGGACATGTGTGGGGACAACATAAATTTCCGGTTAGAGGGGTTTCCAGTTTAGAGGGGGTTTTACCCATTACCCCGTAGCTTTTTCAAGTATGGAAGATAGCTGACCACTTAAAGCATGTCGAAAGTAAAGCAAAATGCGCCTTAATGCGCATTCTGCTTTACTTTCAACCTGCTTTAAGCTATCATCTGCTGTGATATCGTCTGCATTGAAATTGTCGTCTGAAAAATTTGTTGATTTTTGCTTTATATATTGTTCAAGTAAAGAAACATTAAGACTAGTGTCAAACACAGGGAATTGGCTCATAGCCAAACTGTCCTTATATTTAGATAATATAATAAAGGGAAATGACATGGATTTTCACCCACCACGTTTGATCGCGATTTTTTTCAAAGTCATTCGCTCTGGATCCAATCTGTTTGCAAAATTGCACACAAAAAACTCAACAACAAAAAAGTCGCGAGGTATTTATAGGGTTAAGCTATACCATCTGCTAGGAAATAATTTTTACGGTCTATATTCATGACTGTAGAAAGTATGGCCATTTTTCAGTGGTTAAAAAGATTAAAGGTATAGAACTCGCATTTATGGAGTAAGGGGTCGAACAAAACTAACGCAATGCAATTAAATGGAGAAATGTAAACTTTTTGAAAATATTGAAGCCTCATTTAAATCTTAGGGAGCAATTTAACAATTAGTCCGCCACCAAAAATGTCATTATGGTCAGGTTAATGTCACAAGAAATGGCCAGATTAATGCTATAATAAATGACCAAGTTAATGTCACAAGAGCTGGCCAGTTAATTTCTACGAAAATACCAAAAAGACCTGCAGACAGACAGTAAAGTTTACCCTAACCCTAGGTTTTGATGGCAGACTAATTGTAAACCTTAGCCAAATCTTAGTATAGAAAACAGTGAGAACCTGATCAGACGTTACAAAATGAGTTCATCCATTCTCGTATACTGGATAAGTCCAATTTTTATTTAAGGGGTAACTTGTCTATTTTTCATTTATTTTTGCTATTATTTCTTGTTTGCAAACACTGTAGACTCTGATCAGACGCCGCATTATGTGGCGTCTGATCAGAGTCTGCACTGTTTGCCTATGTCTCTTTTATGGGACGCTTGGCGCAAATAGGTCAAATATAGACATCTGCCTGCGTGTTTGTTGTATGCCTCTTGCATCGAGTGGGGCCTCCGTGGCATAGTGGTTGTAGTCACTGTGACGATCAATCACTAAGTTCTGTTAGGCTTTCGGTTCGAACCCCGGTCAGGGCACTTCGAATTTTTCATGTGAGGAATCCTTCCAGCTGTCTTGCGGAAGGTCGGTAGTTCTACCCAGTTGCCGATTTGTGCCAGAAAATGTAAAAAGAGCTCTTTTTAATTTTCTTCTTTGTTCTGTTGTTGTTTTTTTTTTTATCTAGGCTTCAGATTTGTTTGCAGTGGTGAGCGACAATTTACCACACCATCTTACAATGGCTAAAACGATATTCGTTTTCATTTAAACCCAATTTGTGCCTAGCACCACACATCATTGGACATAGGCAAATAGCGCAGACGCATACCAGATGCCGCACATATGTTTTACAAAAACCTATTTTCAGGTTCTTTAACCCATTTTTGCCCACCATCCCATATATGGGATATAGGCAAACAGTGAAGACTGATCAGACGCGCATAATGCGGCGTCTGATCAGATTCTACACCGTTTGCTGATAGGAATTTCAATATAAAACAAAATGAAAATGAAAATTTTGACCAGACCTCCCTTTGATAAAAAATGGACTAATCCAATATATGAACATGGAAGTATCCACTGGGCATAAATGGGTTAACCAATTTACTGCCATGACGTCATCAGGTTTAAAGAGTTGTTGTCTGCTTGTATCTCTCAAATTTAAATTTGATATAATTATTTGACCTTAGAATTATTGAAACGAGTGTGAAACTGTTTGGATTCTGATCAGACGCCGCGTTACGCGGCGTCTGATCAGGATCCAAGCTGTTTGCAAACGACCATCGTATTCAGGGTAAGGCAGTGAAGTGGTTAAAGCTGATTTGTTATGTTTATTTCAGAGTGATTGGTACGTTACAGAACTCGCCGGATTTCGCCCGAACCTATAACTGTCCACTCGGCTCCCGTATGAACCCTGTCAAGAAGTGCACAGTGTGGTGATAAGAACGAACGATTAGTGATGATTTAAACTTAACACTTAAGTCATTCACCCCTGAAACTTTTAATGGTCAATTCCAATTTCAATATAAGTCTAGTCCATTTTTGAATATCTAGGGTTGATTTTAACAATATTTTACAAAATGACAAACAGTGTAGACGCTGATCAGAGGGCTCCTTCAGGAGCCCTCTGATCGGGGTCTGTACTGTTTAAGGAAAAGTGTACTCTTGACAGGTATATGATTTGTTAATGACGAGTATACTACTCGCTAGGTGACGAGTATACTACTCGCTAGGGTTCAATGTGTTATCTCACTGGTCCCTGACACTTCAAATGAACAATCCAAATTTCCAATCAAGACTAGTCTATTTTGGAATATGTAGAGTTTTTTTGTTGTAGATTTATTTTTTCTATACAATACATTGCAAACTGACAAATAGTACAGACCCTGGTTAGGTCTGCAGTTTGCCATTTTGTAACAAATTCTTAAAAGTCATAAATCGGAAGTTGGGATTATCTATTTTAAGTTTCAGGGGTGAATGGTTAATTGTTTTCTTCCGTTTTCCTGCATGAAGCTGGGATAACTGTATAAGAAATCACTTTCATTTTCTTTTGGCTGGTCGCATGTCCATTAGATACAAATGTATAGGCAATTTTTTTCACCTGGCAGGGCGGAATTAACCTTTGGCAAAGATAAACTAATTTGCATTTGATTTTAAGGGTGATAGGTAAAGTTCCGTATTATATCGTTATTCCGATACTTTCAACATGGAGAAACGCATGGGCGTGCTGCCATATCCACATGAAAAATGTAAGTACTGTGGCCCGTCTCTACAAAAAACACCCAACGGGAGACAAAGATTGCGTGTGTTGTTCGGAGGGAGTTGTTATAGGGAGAGAAAATTAAGACTTGGTTTACATTTGCAAACAGCTTGAATCCAGATCAGACGCCGCATAACGCGGCGTCTGATCTGGATTCAAGCTGTTTTACCATTCTTCATTATATATTCCTTCTGTCAAAATGTCCACTAATTTGTAATGTTGAGAAAAAACGGCAGACGATAACGGTAAAAAAAATCTGATAATAAAAGAGCGTGCTGCCGCCACAAAAGTTGAAATGCAAAGGTTCGCATCGAAACTCCGCCCTGTCAGGTCAATAAAATCGGCATATACATTTATGCATGTAAACACACAAGTTGTGTAACTTCTTTTTGAATCTGTAATTTTCATATGAACAGTATTGTATATTTTTGTATTCGGATCTTATAATTTTTTAATAAATGTTTGTTTTACAATGTACATGTTTGTCTGTGTCATATTTACAAGGCTCAATAGATAAAACAAAATGTTTTTGTGAAACACCCTGCCCCTTACATGACTTTGACCTCTAACTGGCCTTGACCGTTGTCAAACATGACCTAACTTGTACTGAGCACAAGAGCTTCTTGAGAACACATGCATACTATGAAATCTATATCAAATGTAGTTCCAAAATTATGGCAAATGTTAAATTCAGCCAATTTGACCTCAAAATGACATTGGCCCTTTCCGGACAAAGCCCTCGAGTTAGCCCTTTCCTCTCTGAAACCTCAAATGGACAATTCTAGTTTTCATTTAGTCTAGTCCATTTTTAATTTTTTAGGGATGATTTTTACAATACATTGTATATGTCAAAATGACAAACAGTGTAGAGCCTGGTTAGAGGGCTCCGTAAGGAGCCCTCTGATCAGGGTCTACACTGTTTGCATAGGACAAGTGTACTCCTTACAGGTATACTGTTTGCAAATGACGCATTGGTGCGAGTATGCTGCAGATTGCGGCCCTGCACGACACAAAGAAGAAGATATATGCGTGACTAGGGTTCAAAGAGTTAAGTACACATGCCAAATATGAAGTATATCATGTTGCTCCAAAGTTATGGCCGATGCAAAATACAGTCTATCTGACCTTTAAATGACCTCTAAATAACCTTGATTAAATTTTGTCAGACATGACCTAAATTGCACTGAGCTCAAGAACTTCTTGAGCTGTGTACACTGTACACACACCAAAATATGACTCTCTTTAACACATTGAAGTATACTAGTCATGAACAAATCGCCATAGTATATCTGTCAAGAGAAGAAGGAGCCCTCTGATCAGGATCTGCAGTTTGTCATTTTGTAAAATATTGTTAAAAACCACCCTAATTATTCAACATGGGTCACCATGGCCCTAAATCGCTCACCTGGTACACCATGTAAAACATGACCTATAGTGACCTAGATTACGACTGGACATGACCCACAATCAACCTTTAGAGTGTCAACAAGATTTTTCTATGATTTGACCTAGTTTCTGACCGGACACAATCCACATTTGATTTTGACCTAGCTTTGATGTAGGCAAACATTCTGGCAATATTTCATTCAGATCTAATGAGATTTGTAGCCTCTAGAGGGTTAACAATGTTATTCTTTGATTTGACCTAGTGACCTAATCCGACATGACCCATATTCGAACTTGACCTAGATATCAATTAGGCAAACATTCTGACCAAGTTTCATTAAAATCCAATGAGATTTGAAGCCTCTAGAGTGTTAACAAGGTTTTGCTATGATTTGACCTAGTTTTTGACCGGACATGACCCATATTCGAACTTGACCTAGATATGAATGAGGCAAACATTTTGACAAAGGTTCATGAAGGTAAGGTGAGATTTGTAGCCTATAGAGTGTAAACAAGGTTTTCCTATGATTTGACCTAGTTTTTGACCCGACATGACCCATATTTGAACTTGACCTAGATATCAATTAGGCAAACATTCTGACTAGGATGCATTAAATTCCAATGAGATTTGTAGCATCCAGTGTTAACAAGGTTTTTCTATGATTTGACCTAGTGACCTAGTGTTTGACCGAGCCTGACCTACATTCGAACTAGACCTAGATAGCAATGAGGCAAACATTTTGACTTAGTTTCATTAAGATCCAATAAGATTTGTAGCCTCTAGAGTGTTAACAAGATTTGTCTATGATTTGACCTAGTTTTTGACCCGACATGACCCACATTCGAACTTGACTAAGATTTTATCAAGACAAACATTGTCATCAAGTTTCATGAAGATTGGATGAAATTTGTAGCCGCTAGTGTTAACCACAGGTTTTCGGCGCGTAAGCTATGACCCCCCCCCCCCCCCCCCCCCCCCCCCCCCCCCCCTCGCTGCTACCCCCATAAAATCTTTCAAAATGAGTCAAAATACATCCATATGTTCAACAAACATCCTTAACAAGTGTTTCGAGAAGTTTCAAGAAGTTTCAAGAAGTTTCAAAAAAAAAATTGTTTTTCGTATCATGTATGTATACTATTTTACTTATAAATTAGCGGAATTTTTTTTTTTTTTTAAATTTCACGAAACTTCAGGAAATGTTCTTTTATGATGATTATTGAATGTATGGATAGATTTTAGGGTATTTTATCCACGTTTGGTGGTGGTGGAGGGGGGTTATAGCAGCTAGGGATAGTGTCATAGCCAACGGGCCGAATGCCTATGGTGTTAACGAACCAATTGTGAACGGACAGACCAGCGATCCTAAAAGCTCACCTTGGCACTTTGTGCCAGGTGAGCTAAAAATGGACGAAATTTAATTCTAAATTGGAAGTGTCCATTTAAAGTTTCAGGGGTGAATGAGTTAACATGTAGTTCCAATGTTATAGTTGTGAACAGACAGACAGGACAAAAACAAGTTACTAGTATTCATCAACCTAGTTGCCCACGAGGACAACTTAAGTCAGTCCAAATACTGTTACTGTAAGAAATAAGAAACAATAAAACCATTAATACAATGCTTAACCAATTACCCCATGGTCTGTTTCTAGCTTTGAAGACATTTAAAACAGATAGCTTAAGGAGCCCTCTGATCAGTGTCTTCACTGTTTGCATAGGACAAGTGTACTCCTCAAAGGTACACTGTTTGCAAATTACACATATATGCGTCACTAAGGTTCAAAGAGCCAAGGCATACTCTGCTTTACTCTTAAGTGGTAACCCGTCTTCAAAACGAGAAACAGGTAACAAATTAACCCTTTCCCCCATATATGCGACTTTTAGCGTATTTAATTTATTCCCCAGCTAAAGAAAATAGTTCCAGTTTATACCCTCATGTACAATTACAAAAACAAATATTTTGATATAGCCTACCAGATAGTAGTTTAAAGCAGGCTGAAAGTAAAGCAGAATGTGCCTTAAGGGTGTATCCAACCCATAAGCGATTTTTTCAAAGTATTAAACTTTTTTTCTATCATTGTTTTTTTGGAAGAGCTATTTATGATGAATGAAAAATTGAAAAAAAATATATATGGTGGTGTCCTTTTTTTTTGAGCTACAGCGATTTGAAAGAGGTATGTCAAATTTGGGATTTTTTTTCAAAATTTACCAATTCAGAGTACAAGCTTCAGTAAAATCTATTTCAAAACAAAACAAAAATGGTAATTTGGGTTTTCTTTATTTATTTCATGTCTATGGTGGTATTTTCACATATATAAACCAAATTTAGACAAAGCAGGCACCAGGTTTGAAAAATATGGATCCTTGAATATCAAAAATATGCTTTATATAGGGCATGATTTTATTAGATTTTTTATTTTATGAAAAAAAGTAAAAAAGTTTGAAAATGAAATAGTTCTAGTATTAAACTTTTTCTTATATTCTACCAGATGAAAGCCCATGCTAAGGCAGTTCAAAATATGAAAAGAAATTAAAAGGTCAGTGTCAGCTAAAGTAAAAAGAGCTATCTCCCCTTACAAAATTTACAAAAAAGTACCATATCGATGATATTTAGAGCTTTATAAATTTCACATTTGGTGCCTTTTTTTTTCTTAAATTTGTTTTTGTATGAAGAAATGCTACCATAGATAGGAAATGAGTAACAGGAAACCAAATTATCATATTTGTTTTCATTTAAAATGGATTTTATTGAAGCAGGCTGTTTGAAAAGGACAAAATAAGAGGAAGTGGGTGGGGTAAATTTTACATGGCCGTAGAGCCAACTGTTGTTCACCAAAATGTACACTTTTTCTATTTTTTCATTCATCTTAAATAGCTCTTCAATACAAAACCATCATAGAGTGTTTTCATTTACTTTGAAAATTTCCCAAATTCATGACATTGATACACCCTTAAGGCACATATTGTTTTATTTTCAACCTGCTTTAATTGAGAACCTGTATTTAATGTAATAAACGGGTTATTGGGTAAAGGGTTAAAGTGTGACACACAAAGTACTGGCAGGCAAATTAGTGAAAAGGACACATTGCAAGTAAAGTCTGCTCCAATAGTGGATCATTAGATAAAAGGATCATTCTAACACGACACGCGTTTTGGTCACTATAAAAATAGAACAAGCTCATCGTGGTATACCTGAGACGTTTTACAACGCTTTTCCCTACCCCGCTCCTCCCGCGGTTATATGACATGACGTGACCTCGTGCATTCATACGTTATGTTTTTGAAATTTCTTACGTTATTCACTATATAGCCCGTAAAGACCATATACTTTTAACCAGTCAAGTTAATGTAATTTTCCCATTCTTCTGTCTTGTTTCATGTAATGTTTGTTCTATGCCAGATTGTGGATCGGTAATGGTAAATTTGCTGTTGCGTGTTAGATTCTTGTAATGCTGCGGAAAAAATTATTCGGTCAAAAAACTGCATCCGCTGAGGAAATAAGTATGGAACATTTGATTTCCTTTCTAGTGAATTTCTTTAAATATGGTCATGTTAGAATTGAAATAATCTATGTTCTACCGTTGTGAAACGGTAGAACAGATTATTTCTTAATTAGATAAACAAGTGAACACAATTGACATGTAATTAAAAGTTTTATTACATGAATATCTTCATAGTATACATGCACTGTCATGGAAACACAACTGAATGGGATAACACAGATCTCAGGGCTCCAGATAAGAGGAGTATTTCAAAAACTAAAATCTTTATTTCTGTATAAAACCCTATGGTGTCACTACTCATTAGAATCGTCTCAAAGAGACGATTCTAATGAGTAGTAACACCATAGGATTTGGTGTTGAAATGATTGAGATAATGTTGGATTTGTTCAGTTTACTCCCTCTTATCTGGAGCCCTGAGATCTTACATGCAGCCAATCTTAAATGATCTCTTGTTGGAAAGTAAACAAACAGTGTAGACCCTACTCTGCTATCATGGTTCAAACACAGCAGCTGATCTAAGTCTTCACTGTTTGTTATTTTACCAAGGTAGTGATTGAGCTTTTCTGTGTTTATCCTTGTGTAAGTAGCAGAAAGCCTAACAGTGATTGAGTTTTTATCAAGAGACATAACAATTGTGTAAGTAGTTGGAAGTAAATGATTCAGAAAGACAGACAGTCTATCAGTGACAGGCTATGGACTCGTGTCGGACATATCGTGTCTACGATAGAACAGTTGAGGCCGGCATTAAGACCATTCAACAAAAAGCTTATTCTAGGCACAAGATTGTTAAAATGAAGAATAAAAGTAAAGAAGAAAGCTCCTAAAGTAGCTTTCTGCTTTACTCTCATCTTGCTTCAAGCTTTTAATTATGTTTATATAGGAATGTGCCATAAGCATGTTTTTTACTAATTATCATGTGACAATACTTGTCGTAAGGTCGTTTCTTATTCATGAAAAATCTACAAGAATGTGTAAATAAAAATGCAGAGATAATGCAAGAACAGGAATAGCATGAAACTCCACCAGGGAGACTCCAGGATAGCTCAAAACAGATAGTCAATGTTGTATTGACCCTTTACTCTTGTTTGAAGATAGTTAACCACATAAAGCAGGTTGAAAATCCTGCTTCAAAATCTAACTTGTCTTTAGTACCAACATTTCAGTGGTGATAACGAGGGTTTTTACTGTACAGTAAAGTCTACGGTTCGGGAAACATTCTGACATCGAATAGGCATAGATATTGTTCTAGATGTCAACTGTTGCTATAACATGATTTAACCCCCTATTGACATTACTTAATTCTTCAACCCTTTACCTGATAGCCTATTTCTAGAACTGAAGATAGGTGACTATTTAAAGCAAGTTGAAAGTAAAGCAGAATGCGCCTTAAGGCGCATTCTGCTTTACTTTCAGCCTGCTTTAAGATATCATGTGTTAGAATATAGAAAATATTCCATATAATATATATTCATGACTGATTAAATTGGAACTATTTTCTTCAGCGGAGTAATAAATCATATTCGCTAAAAGGCGCTTCTATGGGGGAAAGGGTTAAATGCAAAATAGTATTGTTGTCTGTTATTGTTCCAAAATTTAAATTTTGAAAGAAAAACATTTCAAAACAGGGCCATAGTTACAAACAGTTTGAATCTTGATGAGATGCTTAACCTATTACCCCATTGATGTTTCTATATTTGAAGACAGGCGACTGCTTAAAGCAGGTTGAAAGTAAAGCAGAATGCTTAAGGCGCATTCTGCTTAACTTTCAGCCTGCTTTAAGCTATCATCTGCTAGAATATATCAAAGATTTCGTTTGATACATAATTATATGACTGTATGAATTTGAATTATTTTCTTTAGAGGAGGACTAATTTAAGCCATTAAAAGGGGTATTTATGGGTAATGGGTTAAGCAGCGTCTTATCAGGATCCAAACTGTCTGCTACAAAGGGTAATCACAGTTTTACTGTTAGCATGCAGAGAGATAACATGATTGTGTTTTCCTATCGACAGTACAAGGTCTTCCGTACGTAAGTATATTTTCAGCAATTGCTTAATCTAAGCACACACAATTTTCATATAAACTATTTTTTTCTATGATAAAATGGATAATACATTAGTCTCTAGTATCTGTGTGTGTAATTCTACAGCCCTCGGTTGTCTAAATCTTTGACCTTGTAAATTCGGACCAGCCAATGTTCTGTAGTGTATGCCTCTTCTAAAATGTCGAGCTCAAAATCTTTGTTTCCGATCTCAGCATTCCTGACTCTGTCATAACCTGTTGGTTTGCCTGTGAACATGAAAATAAAATAAAATAACCAAGTGCACAAAGATTCCAACCGTCATGTTCAAACTACCGCTCCAGGACAATTCTCCTTCATGTCTGCACTAAAATAATATGCCCAACTGTGTCACATTTATAAGGGTATTAACACATTCAACCCTAGTGACAAGTATACTCGTCATTGTCAAACAGTGTACCTGCGAAGAGTACACTTGTCCTATGCAAACAGTGTGGACCCTGATCAGAGGGCTCCTGCAGGAGCCCTCTGATCAGGGTAAACACTGTTTGTCATTTTGCAATATTATATATTGTTAAAAATTACCATAAATAGTCAGAAATGGACTAGACTTAGTAGGAAATTGGAATTGTCCATTCAAAGTTTCAGGGGTGAATGAGACTGAAAACAAAACAAAAAGTCATATTTCTGCTTTGGCTTCAGCTTGCAACTACTTGTCCATTTCAATGTCAAGTATAAGTGCACTAGTCTCCATTGATGAAACGGCCCAAATTTTTTGTCATTAACCCTTTCCCTTATAGAAGCGACTTTTAGCGCATTCATTTTATTCATCCGCCAAAGAAAATAGTTCCATTTTATACTGCCATGAATATGAACTATAAGAAATATTTTCTATTTACTAGCAGATAGTAACTTAAAGTAAGCTGAAAGTAAAGCAGAATGTGCCCTAGGGCACATTCTGCTTTACTTTCAGCTTACTTTAATACGTCACATATGTTAAATACTAGAAACAGACTATTGGTTAAAGGGTTAAGACCATAAGTCTTGCAAATATGTTTCTCTCCACCCATTACACCATGAAGACGCCTTTGTATGCCTTCAATTTATTCCTCCACGGAAGAAATAGTTCCAATTTATACAAATTTATACAGTTATGAATATGTATCATAAGGAATAATTTCTAAATTCTAGCAGGTGGTAGCTTAAAGCAGGCTGGAAGTAAAGCATAATGCGCATTCAGGCGCATTATGCTTTACTTTCAACCTGCTTTAAGCTCCCAACCTGTTTTCAAAACTAGAAACAGACTAATGGGTAAAGGCCCTAAAGGGTTTAATTCTGTCTTACCTTGTTCAGTGTAGACCTGGCCAAACCTGTAGTATGACATCTTATACATGAGACAGTTGAGCAGTGTCGGCGCGCCGTCTTTGTCTATACGGAACTCTCCCTGGGGAGTATAGTAATCCATCTCCTTGATATGACTGCCTCGGTCTGTCGACCCACCAATACGTACCATCCATAAAAACTTGTTGATATCTGCAATGTGAAATAGAATTACAGTATTAACTTGAACTATCATTGAGAGTGATGAATATCCCCGCCGTATGGCTTCTCAATAAAACGAAAGCTGTTGCTAAGTGACCTTTACTTTTACAAAATTCATCTCAATTAGTAGAGAAATGTAGAAGTAGTTTGCATCCCAAGATTTTTTAACTTCAATCAGGGGCTATAACTTTGTAATTCTTTAAAAGACTGGGAAGAAAATTGCATCATGAACATCTACACTTAATGCATATACAAAATTGTCTCGGTAAAGAAATGTAAAAGTAGTTTGCATCACAAAATTTTATAGGGCCATAACTATTCTTTTATAGAGTATTTGAATGAAAATTACAATTTATCGACCTCTGCATTTCAGGGGCCCGTTTTATAAAACTTTGTACGACAAAAACGGTTGTAAGTCAAAAATTTATAATACATTTTATTTCGGATTTTCTCTATCTAATTCTGTCTGTCTTGTGACATCTCTCTGGAATCGTCTTTTCAGGGTGATTCCAAAGAGATGTCACAAGACAGGATTAAATGGAGAAATAAATAATTATTGATACTTTTATAATCTGACTTACCACAACATTTGTCGTACAAAGTTTTATGAAACGGGCCCCAGGGGTGTTTTTTATAATACTGTAGTACAAACGGTCAGACAGTGTAGACCCTATCAGGATCTACAGTGTTTACATAGGACAAGTACACTATACACAGATTCACTGTTTATAAAGGATTTCTTATAGCATCACTTTACACATAAAACTGGTAGAGACGTTTTCCAGTTCTAACCAAAAAGATCCAATGCAATAAATGTATAACAAGAGGGCCATGGCCCTAAATTCGCTCACCTGAGGACATTGAAGTTTGTACCTAAGTTGACTGGGCAAGACAACATTTTAATATAGCTATAAATAGAGTTATCTTCCGGACAAGAAAACATGACAAAAGTGAATTTTGTTGCCAAGCTTATGACCCTTATCCATGACACATCCTCTTATCAAGCTATTTCCATTTCCGGTAAATGATAATTATTTCACTAGCGTCAGCAGAACTGGAGTTATTTTCCTGACAATAAAATATGACAAAGGGGAAAACAAAATATTGCTGCCCTTATGCATGGCATTTTCTCTCATCAGTTTCTTTCCATACATAAACTTTCATTACAATAGCATCAGTAGAACTGGAGTTGTCTTCTTGACAAGAAAATATGACAAAGGGAAATAACTAAAAAAACAATGATGTCAGAGTTATGACCTTTGCAAATGGCACTTCCTCTCATTAGGCTCTTTCCAAATAAACAATTTCATTTTACCCATTACCCCATAGCCTGTTTCTAGTTTTGAAAATAGGTGGCCACCTAAAGCAGGTTGAAAGTAAAGCAGAATGGGTCTTAATGCACACTTTGCTTTACTTTCAAACTGCTTTAAGCTACCATCTACTAGGATATAGAAACTTATTTCACATCTTACATTTTCATGACTGTTTAACCCTTTCCCCCATAGAAGCGCCTTTTAGCGCATTCAGTTTATTCTTGCTCTGAAGAAAATAGTTCCAATTTATACATTCATAAATATGTATAATACAAAATATTTTCTATATTCTAGCAGATGATAGCTTAAAGCAGGCTGAAAGTAAAGCAGAATGCGCTTAAAGCGCATTCTGCTTTACTTTCAATCTGTTTTAAGTGGACACCTACATTCAATACTAGAGATATGCTATGGGGGAAAGGGTTAAAGGGGAATTATTTTCTTAAGTGGAGGAATAAATCAAAGGCCTAAAAATGCACATTTATGGGGTAATGGGTTAACAAACGTCAGTATTTATTGGGAATAAGGGTTGAATCCTGGACAAGAAAAAATGGCAAAACATGCAGATAACTGTGACAAAACCAATATTAAACATATGTATAAATATGGCATAAGACATAATTACATAACTGTCAGTGGATCACTTCCAGATCCTGTTTCTCTAAGTATGAAGAAGACTGAACCATTTCTAAACTTTAGCAGACAACATGTTCAGTTCTGTTGGCCTGATCACTGAGGTCAACTATTATGCAAGAGTACGGTACTGTAGCATTAGCAGCAGTGTGCTGGTGGCTTACCCTTACCAGACTGAAATGATGTCTGCTAAATACCTTCTGTGTGTAAAAAATGTACATTTTTTTTTTTTTAGAAACTGTTAAGTTGGTAAATGAGTGGCAAATAGTTTGGATCCAGATTAGATGCAGCATTATGTTGCATCTGATCTGGATCCAAACTGTTTGCAAATATTGGTTATTTGCCCATAGTATATTAAGGGTAACTCAGGTAAATACAGTTCTGCCTAAATCAAAAATACTGTAAAACCTGCCTAGAGCAGCACTTAAACTGTGCAGGGTGGTGTCAAATGTGACCCTAGGGATTTCATTTTAACAAACTATAGAGGGATCCACCAGGAGATTCTACTGTACAAATATCAAAGCTTAGGGCCTAGTAGTTTTGGGCAAGAAGATTTTTTAAAGATTTTTGCTTTTTTGCTTTTTCAAGCAGAGTTTGTGCTTTTTTTCCTTTTTTTTGAACAACTTCTGTAGAGAAGCATCCAAGGAACATCATGAGCAGTTTGAACTCTCCCTACAATCGGCGGGTTTCAGAGGAGATGTCGTTTGAAGTAAATGTGAACGGACAGACGTACTACGGACGGTGAGCGGTCACAATAGCTCACCTTGAGCCTTTGGCTCAGGTGAGCTAAAAAGAGAGCCTTTAACCCTGCCCCCCATGTAAGCGCCTTTTAGCGCCTTTAATTTATTCCTCCACTAAAGAAAATAGTTCCAATTTAATCAGTCAGGCTTATTTATTATAAGAAATAGTTATCACATTCTAGCAGATGGAAGCTTAAAGCAGGCTGAAAGTGAAGCAAAATGTGCCCTAAGGCACATTCTGCTTTACTTTCAACCTGCTTTAAGCGGTCACCTATTCTCAAAACTAGAAACAGGCTATGGCGGAAAGGGTTAAAATTTCTGACGATTGTTTTCATCTTAATGTCCTACAGTATGAGGCCTCATCAGAAGCTGGTTACTGGCATCTGACTTGAGTTGGCTCCAAACTGTTTGCAAATTAGCACAAACCCGTTTATTGGAAAAGTATATTATATACATGTACAGCCTTCCCTTCCTACAATGACTCCCTCCGAACAACGACCCTTGCCACAGTTCCCTAAACAGAACAATTATGTCTAACGCTTTTACTGTTGTAATATCTTCTGCTTAAAGTTGTCATCTGCTGTTTTTCTCAAAGTTGCATATCGACAATTTTGACAGAAAAAAAAATAATGACGAGTGACAAACAGCTTGCTTGAATCCAGATCAAACGCCGCGTTACGCGGCGTCTGATCTGGATTCAAGTTGTTTGCAAATGTAAGCCAATTTACCTCCCTATAACGACTCCCTCCGAACAACGCACACATTTTTTGCCTCCTATTGGATATTGTTGTAGAGAGGGAGCAATATAACATTGCTCCCTCTCTACAACAACACCCAATGGTTATTATGTATACCCAGAGCAACAGATAAGGGTAGTTTTTCAAAACTTAAAATCTTTATTTCTGAATTAAAACCTATGGTGTCACTACTCATTAGAATGGTTATTATGTATACCCAGAGCAACAGATAAGGGTAGTTTTTCAAAACTTAAAATCTTTATTTCTGAATTAAAACCTATGGTGTCACTACTCATTAGAATGGTTATTATGTATACCCAGAGCAACAGATAAGGGTAGTTTTTCAAAACTTAAAATCCTTATTTCTGAATTAAACCCTATGGTGTCACTACTCATTAAAATCGTCTCTTCAAGACGATTCTAATGAGTAGTAACATCATAGGATTGGTGCTGAAATGAGTGAAAAAATGTTTGATTTGTTGAAATAACTACCTCTTATCTGGAGCCCTGTATACCATTTTCTCCTCTGTATCAGACACCATAAACATGCTTACCATCTGAAGAATAACCGATCAAGCCACCAAATACTACCAGCACATAATTCACATCCAATTCTCTCATTATTTCATATGCCTTGTCTTCTGTTGAGGACATAGCCTGGCCTACCCGGGATATATGAGTATTATTCCACGTGTTATTATCCACTAGTATAGTCCGATTAGCCATAGCCGTTATCTGATACCCATAATCCCACCAGGACATCACCTTCGCATCCTGAAATAGCAACAAACACTTTACTAAGATTGTGCTCGAGTTGTAAGCAATATGTAACAAACTCAATGCATTAAGCAATATGTAACAAACTCAATGCATTAGGCAATATGTAACAAACTCAATGCATTAAGCAATATGTAACAAACTCAATGCATTAACCCATTACCCCATAAATATGCCTTTTTACGCCTTTAATTTATTACTCCTCTGAAGAAAATTGTTCTACCATATACAGTAATGAAAAAGTAGTACAAGAAAATGTTTCTATATCCAAGCAGTTAATGGCTTAAAGCAGGCTGAAAGTAAAACAGAATGTGCCTTAAGGCACATTCTGTTTTACTTTCAACCTGCTTTAAATAGTTATCTGTCTTCAAAACTATAAACAAGCTATGGGGTAATGGGTTAAGCCTGGTGTCTGTTAAAGGGGACATTGGCAAACATTGAAGACAATGATAAGACACTGCATAACAGCGTCTCATCAGGGTCTGCACTGTTTGCTACTGAATATAACATGTTCTTCTGTATGGAATAACAATGCAGTAGCCGTAGATTACCCTTGTACAAGTGGTAACCTGTCTTCGAAACTAGAAACAGGCTCTGGGGTAAACGGTTAAAAGTATCCAGACATAAATAACTTACAACTTCACTCTTATAAGTTATAGCTCCTACCTCTGCAGTGTTATGTCTAAGCCAGTAATATGCCTCTCGGAAGTCGTCAAAGATGATACGCCCGCCGTCTCCAGCACGGGCTGACAAGACAATGGAGGGACTGGAGTAAGCCTCAGACGTTGCCCAGGTACAATGGAACACGTAGGTAATCAGGAACAGTGACATCATGAATACAACTCCAGTGGCAATCTGCAAACACAATCAAAATACTGCTGAGCCTCAAATATCTCTAGCTCACTTAACCTTAACCTATTACTCCATAGATACATACTTTTACTCATTTAATTTATTCCTCCATTGGAGGAACTAGTTTCACTTTATAAAGTTGCACAATAAGAAATATTTCTACATCCCATTAACCCTTTCCTCCCTGAAACCCCAAATGGACAATTCAAGTTTTCAATTTAGTCTAGTCCATTTTTTACTTTTTAGGGTCGAGTTTTACAATATATGTCACAATGACAAACAGTGTAGAGCCCTCTGATCAGGGTCTACACTGTTTGCACAGGACAAGTGTACTCCCCACAGGTACACTGTTTGCAAATGATGCATATATGCGTGACTAGGGTTCAAAGAGTTACCATTAAAGCATTAACAATTACGGAGAGTGAAACGGGACTATTCATCAGTTGCAAACCGTGTAGACACAGATCAGAGGGGTCCAATATAGTCCAGTCCATTTTTGACTATTTAAAAAAAATTCTGTTAATGTATTGCAATATGACATACAGTGCAGACCCTGATCAGCCGGAATCTGATACGGATATTCACTATTTGCATAGGACAAATATAATTGCACAGGTATACTATTTGCAAAGGACACATACAGTAAAAGCCCTCAATTACAACCACTAAAATGAAGGCTAATTGATTAATTGATTGACCAATGACAGCTTATAGCGAGGAGAAATTAAAACAGAAAGCTCCTTTAGGATCTTTCTATTTTACTGTGACCATGCTTTTAACAGTCACCTACCGTAAACACCTAATAATACACACAATGATTATGTAGTGGTCGTAATAGAGATGTTTTACTGTATATGCCAAATCAGGGCTCGAAAAGTCAAACTAACCTCGTGTTTCAATGGATATGTGTTGTCGGCTCTCTTTGGTTTCTTGTCTTTCTTAGTGGGGTGATCAATGTTCTTCATGTAGGAGGTGAGTATTCCTGACACTCCAATAGCTGACAAAATACACATGACAGGCGCCAGGACCAGCATGAGACGTACCATCACACCCTACAACACAAAACAATTACTGATAGAATACACATGATAGGCGCAAGGACCAGCATGAGACGTACCATCACACCCTACAACACAAAACAATTAACCCATTACACAATAAATATGCCCTCTTACATCTCTAGTTTAACCCTTTCCCCCATAGAAGCGCCTTTTAGCGGATATGATTTATTCCTCCGCTGAAGAAAATAGTTCCAATTTAATCGGTAATGAATATATAGTAGAGGTAATATTTTCTATATTCAATCACATGGAAGCTTAAAGCTGGCTGAAAGTAAAGCAGAATGCGCCTTAAGGCGCATTCTGCTTTACTTTCAACCTGCTTTAAGTGGTCACCTATCTTCAATACTAGAAATAGGCTATCAGGTAAAGGGTTAACTGAAGCAATTAATTCCACTGTATACAGTCATCAATATGTACCATTAGAAAATATTTGCTATATCCTAACAGATGGTAGATAAAAGCAGGCTGAAAATAAAACAATGCATTTTAAGGAGCATTCTGCTTTATTTTCAACCTGCTTTAAGCGGTAACTTGTCATCAAAACTAGAAAGATGCTATGGTGTAATGGGTTAAGCAGCATACACAACAGGACTCTAGATAAGGAGACAATTTCAGTTTCTATGACACCATAAGTATTGGTGCCAGGGCTACCATTTCTCTGGATTTTTCCTAAATCCAGGGCTCCAGATAATTTTTCTTCTAATCAGTACAGTACTGATCAATTTTGAAAACAATCAGTCCCCAGATTTTTTAATCAGTACACATGGATTTTCAATTCATCGGCATATCGCGGGTCAAATAACCAAATTTAGAAGAAAGGAGAAATAATGCCTCAGTAATAATGCTATACACACAATTTTAAATAACCTAATAGTTGTAGACCATAAACATCTCCATCCATCCAGAAATATCAACTTTGTCATACATTTCTCTACTAGGACACAGTATCACTCAAACTCATTCTTTCCACGTACCATCAGACTTTGGAATAAACTACCACACAGCACTAAGCCTCAGATCTCACAACCCCTAACTGCATTTGTTGTTTTTAAACTTTTTTAACCTCTGTTTATAATTGATCTTTTAGCTCTTATATAATTATCTGCATTGTTTATCATTATGTTTTACCTTTGTAACACTGTCCCCGACCTCCCTGTCATTGTCAGAAATTGACAGTAGGGAGTAATAAAGAAGAAGTAGAAGATACATGTTACGATGTATGTAAATTACGATTTTCAAGAATCTAACATTTTAGCCGCTTATGCGGGTTTTTTCTCCACCCATGAAACAACGTTCGAATTTATATCGTTCAACAAACTACCACAAGTTTCTTTAGGTGTAAGTTTCTTTTCAATCAGATAGCTGACAACCGACTGTTTCCAACTTTCTATCGTTTCTCTGACACGATTGACTACGTCAAAGTACGATGTAGATTCTTCCATGCTAAGATTGACATTTCAACCAAAACACCTTTCGGAGAACTTGGATTTTATCGTCCGTAATTATATCGATGAAGATATAGATGTATATGCGAGTGCGCAGTAACCTTCCTTTGCTAACGGTGCGCAAGTAAAAATTAACATACGATAAAAACGAAGCTACGAGACCGCAAATCAATAAAATTTGACTATGTCGCGGTTAACTATTTCAAATCTAGGTATGACAAAAACTCGGCCTTTGAATTGATACACACGTCCCTGAGAATTTCTCGCGTACACAGTACTTCAATATTTTGAAATTAATGCGTACACGGTCGAAACGTTCGCGTATTTCACTGAGTACGCGGGCTTATCTGGAGCCCTGTAAATCTTCGGATTTTTTTCTAGTACATGGTAGCTTAAAGCAATCTGAAAGTCAAGCAGAATGCCCCTTAAGGCGCATTCTGCTTAACTTTCAGCCTGCTTTAAGTAGCCACGTGTCAACAAAACTAGAAACAGGCGATGGGGAAAAGGTACGATTCGTAAAATCGCACTTGAAAAATGCAAATTTGGAAATCTTAGGATTTTTTATTTCAAATTATGGCAGCCATGTGGTGCAGACATGAAGATGTTAGTTTTTTAATTATCTGGGGCTCTGCTTATTGTAATAAGAGTTGTTTGATAACAATGAAGCATGCATGCCATGCCTACTGTATACTTGTCACTACTCTGAAATGATGTAACTACATAAGCAACCCCATTACAGCAAAACTTGCCGAAAACCTTTAAACTCTAATTAGACCACAGATATATTCCTCCAGAAGCTTTCTGCTTTAACTTTCATCCTGTTTAAAGCAGGAATCCAATTAAAACGCAGAAAACAAGCATTCTTTTGAAGCAGTGACAGTTATAGTGCAAGTTAACACGTTACACCATGAATACGCCTATTTACACCTTTGATTCGATCCTTCATTGAAGAAAACAGTACCACTTTATACAGTCGTAAATATGTACTGTAAGAAATAGTTTCTATATTCTAGCAGATGGTAGCTTAAAGCAGGCTGAAAGTAAAGCAGAATGTGCCCAAAGGCGCATTCTGCTTTACTTTCAACCTGCTTTAAGTTGGTGGTCACCTTTTTTCTAAATAAGAAACAGGGTATGGGGTAATAAGTTGAGCGTGGCTTTTTTTTATTTCTTTTTTTAACCCTTTCACCGCCAAATTATTTTTGAGTTTTTCACCCCTACACCGTTATTGTGTTGTCTGCTTCAATATTATTGTCTGCAATATCATTTCAAAGTTAGAATTAGGAGAGTATGACATAAGAAATATCGAAATGGGTGTCAAACAGTTTTCAAACGCGACGTCTGATCAGGATAAAAACTGTTTGCAAATTCGACTTTAGGCGATTCTGGCGGTGAAAGGGTTATATCAGAAACCTGTAAGAAACGTGTGACTACTCACAGCAAAGTAGATACTGGTCACTCCATACATAATGATGAAAATATTGGCATCAGTCAGCTTCTTGAAGCAGAAATACAGACCAGCTGAAAAAAGGCAAATAAAGGTGTGATGTTGAAATGCCTGGCTCCAAGGTTAGAAAGCATTTGAGTTGAGTCTGAGTTTGATCTCAAGCATTTGATTGGTTAGATTTGAGCCTAGGCTCAAATCTAACCAATCAAATGCGTGAGAACGACTTCAGACTCAACTCAAAAGTTTTTATAACCTTGGACCCTGTATGTTGAACAAGAGTTTTGAGTCCATTCTTCTTCCTACAGTTTGAAAGACTTACCGGTATATAGTCTAAACTTGTGACAACCCTTTTTATAATCGAATTGGGTTTTACAAGGTTTTATGCAATACTTGTTATGTTACACTTTTAACCCATTAATCCCCAGACTGTATCTAGTTCTGAAATCAAGTAAATTTAACCCATTTTAGCCTAGTGTCTCATCAAGATCTGCACTGATTGCTAGGTCATATAATTTTTTCTGCAGTATAGACAAACATTGTAGTGACTTAAGATCACTCTCATATATCTGTAATGAAATATTCCAGCAATCACAAAGGGAAAGTTCACTGCAATATCAAAGCAGAAATGGGTTAACGTCACTAACAGCCAGTTGAAAGTAAAGCATAATGCTCCTTAAGGAGCATTCTGCTTTACTGTAAACCTGCTTTAACCCTTGCATGATCATATTATTGGGGAGATTTTACCCCAACATCGCTTTATTGTCATCTGCTTCAATATTTATGTCTACCATATCGTTTCAAAATTAAATATATGGCAGTATGGCTTGAAGAAAGTTCAAAGGGACTGTCAAACAGTTACGCAGCATCTGATCAGGATCAAAACTGTTTGCAAACGAGCTTTCAAGTGTCATTGAGAGCGAAAGGGTTAAGCTCCCATCTGGACAGGTACTGGAAATGTCCAATTTGG
Organism: Gari tellinella; assembly: GCA_922989275.2. Taxonomy (NCBI): domain Eukaryota; kingdom Metazoa; phylum Mollusca; class Bivalvia; order Cardiida; family Psammobiidae; genus Gari; species Gari tellinella. The sequence goes on from OV277872.1 coordinate 9,785,290, forward strand.
GGATCACTTTTCTTAGTGTTTGAATACTTAGAAGCATAAAAAGGTGCATCTATTGAATAAAGCGTTATTTTAATAATAACCAATACCACTATAGACTCAATACAATGTTTGACATCCATGTACTTACTTGGGAACATGAAGACGAGCATCTGTAGATCAAAGTAGAATGAGGACCAGGTGGTGGGCTGATGTTCTGATACCGAGGCAATGATCGGGATGTTGTTCTTGGCATAAGATGGATCCAGTAGGGAGTAGAAACGTCCAGTCCATGGCGAGATTTCTATGCAAAGTCAAGGTCCTTTCAATGCTTATCAACAAGATTTTATGCTCCAAGACATACCATATAACCTCCCCCATGATAGCCCCATCACATTTTCAACCTGCTTTAACTCTTTGCATGCTGGGTACTTTTTTTTTGCGTCTGCAACATTTGTCGTCTGCTACTGTTCTAAAATCAGCATTTTCAAAATTTCTTTTAAATTCATGGTCAGAATGGCAAACAGTTTGGTTCCTGATGAGACGTCGCTTTACGCGGCGTCTCATCTGGATCCAATCTGTTTGCAGATGTAATCACTATGGCAGGTATATATCCTCCGCTAGCTTGCAAAGAGTTAAATGGTAATCTGACTTCAAATCTAGAAAACAGGCTATAGGGTAAAGGGTGAAAGTCCCATCCGAAAGATTTCAAGAAATGTAGCTAAATGCAAAGTCCAACCAAGATGTAATACAGATGCACAGATATATAGAATAACATCTTAACCTTTTACTCCTTAACTTGTTTCTAGTTCTGACGACAGGTGACCACTTAAAGCAGGTTGAAAGTAAAGCATAATGCGCCTTAACCCATTACCTCATAGCCTGATTTTATTTTTGAAAACAGTTGGCAACTTAAGCTACCATGTGCTAGGATATAGAAAATATTTTTAATGGTACATCTTCCTGACTACATATGAAATGGAACTATTTACTCATGAGGAGGAATAAATTGAATGCGCTAAAAGGTGCTTCTATGGGGGAAAGGATTAATGCACCCTCTGCTATCTGCATGTGCATAAAAATTAGTTCTGCCCTTTACCATTTTCCCATAAAATGTGTATGAAAAGGACACAAGGTTTAACAATTAATCATTTAGTTGTAACAAATAATAAAGGATACTGCCAGTGAAGGAGGCGATAGCTCCGGCCAGTGTAACCAGGGCTCCAACAAACAGGACGATACTGCGGAACAGTAGGTTAAACTGTTCACTAGTCAGCTTGGAGCGCACATAGTCAACAAACGTGTGAATCTGACACAGACCAAACACGCCCAGGGCCTGAAATATACAAATGTAACATAAATCACAGTTGCAGGGCTCAAGATCTGGGGCCCGTTTCATTAAACTTTGTAAGACAAATGTTGTAAGTCAGATTATAAAAGTCTCAATTATTATTTATTTCTCCATCGAATCCTGTCTCGTGACATCTTTTTGGAATGGTCTTGAAAAGACCATCCCAAAAAGATGTCACAAGACAGGATTAGATAGAGAAATCGGTGAATAAATGTATTTTAAAGTTTTGACTTACGACAATATTTGTCGTAAGACGTCTTATGAAACGGGGTCCAGGGGAGTATTTCAAACACTCAAATCTTTATGTCTGTATAAATCCTATGGTGTGTCTACTCATTAGAATCGTCTCAAAGAGACGATTTCAATGAATTAGAGTAGTTACACCATAGGATTTGGAGCAGACAACTGTGAGAAAATGTTGGATTTGTTTGGTTTACTCCCTCTGATCTGGAGCCGCGATTAATCAGTGGCTTCTAGACAGACTTCACATTGACATTCACTTGATTGAAGTAAGAGAATCTACTACTATACTGTCAAAATCTGGACAACATGCACACCTGTGGTATATGTGGAAACATACCCTTAACTCTTTCCTCTATAAAACTTTAAATGGCCATCTCAGTTTCCATTTTAGTCTTGTCCATTTCTGACTTTTAAGGGTTGTTTTTGTCAATGTTTTGCATTATGACAAACATTGAAGACCCAGATCAGAGGGCTCACTGTTTGCATAGGACAAGTGCACGTTTCACATGTATACTGTTTGAAAAGGATGCAAACATGCAGGACTAGGGTTCAAAGGGTTAAATCGTAAGGTTGTAGCTTGAAGCTGTATGAGGAGTGACACAGACAAAGTATGCACCGTATATGAGGACAGACGGATCGGGTAACATACATACAGATGGACAGACAAGAGATAAACAGTATGTCCCAACAAACTGATAAGGGGACATAACAAGAGCACTCCATGCAAGTGCCAGCACTCGTCTGTTTTTAGAGATCCGGGAAAAATACAGTAAAATTAGGTCAAATGTCAAGGTCAACTAATTTGGTATGTCTGAACAGACCTTTCAAGATAAACATGCAAACAAAAAATGAAGATAGTAGATGAAAAATTGAAGAAATTATGGCAAAAGTTAAGATTTTGGACGACGACTAAAGACCATGTGAACGCCGGAATAGGACTTGTCAAGATGAATGTGCAAACCAAAGATTTAGCTTGTAGATAAAAAAATGAAGTTATGGCCAACGTTAAGATTTTGGACGACGACTAAAGACCATGTGAACGCCGGAATAGGACTTGTCAAGATGAATGTGCAAACCAAAGATTTAGCTTGTAGATAAAAAAATGAAGTTATGGCCAACGTTAAGATTTTGGACGACGACTAAAGACCATGTGAACGCCGGAATAGGACTTGTCAAGATGAATGTGCAAACCAAAGATTTAGCTTGTAGATAAAAAATTGAAGTTATGGCCAACGTTAAGATTTTGGACGACGACATGGATGCCAGAGTGACAACAATAGCTTCGTTTTTTTCTTCCAAAAACAGGCCAGGGCTCCAGATAAGGGGAGTATTTCAAAAACTAAAACCTTTATTTCTGCTTTAAACCCTATGGTGTCACTACTCATTAGAATCGTCTCGAAGAGACGATTCTAATGAGTAGTAACACCATATGATTTGGTGATGCATTAGTGAGAAACTGTTGGATTTGTTCCAATTACTCCCACTTATCTGGAGCCCTGACAGACGAGCTAAATGTGAATGTTAAACACTTCACTTACTGCCATGTGTTCACTAGACTGGACAGGCTGGAAACCAACAAAGGAGATCTGCATAGACAGGATGGTTCCCAGACAGTAAACCTGAAATAGAAAATCACAATTTCTATATACAGTGGAGAAAACATTATTCTTTCCCGTTTAAACGCAAACAAAACGCAAACACAAAGCACTAAAACGTATAAAATGACAACTTTTTAATAATTCTGAGTATTCGTTTTACTCTGAGTGGCAAACAGTTTGGAGTCTGATCAGACGCCAGGTTACCAAACTGTTTGCATTGGAAATAACAGTTTTAGTGTAAACGCCCTTATTGGGAAAGAATAACGTTTTCTCCACTGAAACCTCAAACCTCCATATATCTCTAGCTTGTTAAATCCTTTACTCTTTAGATACGTTTTTAGCACCTATATAACTAATTCCACCACCGAAAACAAAAAGTTCCATTTTATACAGTACAGTAGAACATACAAAATATTTCCTATATCCTAGCAGATGGCAGCTTAAAACTGGAAGAAAGTAAATCAGAATGCATCTAAGGCATTTTTTTAATTTACTTTAAACCTGCTTTAAGTGGTCTCTCGTCTGATGAAGGAGAAAATGTTAGAAAACTCTTATCTAGAGCCTTATAAACCAGCACACAAAGACTGTTGTGCAAGGGGCATAAAAACAATCTACTAGAGGAAATGCTAAGATGATGTTCTACTCTGACCACAGTAGTTATCAAGAAGTAGTTTTGATAACTGAGAGAGTGAGAGCAGTAGTTGATCTAGCAAGGTGTGTGATTGACAGAGTACACAGTCAGTACAGGGTCATCGTGCTCTTGCGTGTCAAAAACAGATCATTAACCATTTCAAAAGTAGTTCAATGGCCATTTTAAACCATAGAAACATTAGTTTCATAAAAACCTAAAACAATTTTTTCCAGCTGCAGTAGAGGAGAAAGTATTCTCTCTTGGGAGATTTCTGATATCATTTCAGAATGCTTGTAGTAGAAAACTGCCTCATACCCTGTGTGGCAGTGTGCCCCATCTTTTTTAATGGTATTCCTTAAACCATTACTCCATAGCCTGTTTCTAGTTTTGGAGACAGATGGTAGCTTAAAGCAAGTTGAAAGTAAAGCAGAATGCGCCTTAAGGCGCATTCTACTTTACTTTCAGCCTGCTTAAAGCTACCATCTGCTAGGATATAGAAAATATTTCCTATATCACATATTCATTACTGTATAAAATGGAATTATTTTCTTCATTGGAGGAATAAATTCAAGGCATTAAAATGCAAATCTATGGAGTAATGGGTTTAAGGAAACAACAAACTTAACCTGGAGAATGGAAGTGACAAACAGAGGTTAAACCAGTATACCCTGAATGTCGTAAAAGGCATAAAAACTATCTACTAGAGGAAATGCTAAGATGATGTTCTACTCTGACCCCGGTAGTTATCAAGAAGTAGTTTGATAACTGAGAGTGTAAGAGCAGTAGTTGATCTAGCAAGGTGTGTGATTGACGGAGTACACAGTCAGTACAGGGTCATCGTGCTCTTGCGTGTCAAAAACAGTTCATTCAAACCACAGAAATATTAGTTTCCAGAACAATGAGAGCAATTTTGTCACTGGCTACAGTGGGGCAAACATTTTTCTTTGTTGCTTTACCCATTACCCCATAAATACACTTTTTTACGCCTTTAATTTATTCCTCCACTGAAGAATATAGTTTCAATTTATATAGTCATGAATAAGTATTATAAGATAAGTTTTCTATATTCTAGCAGATTATAGCTTAAAACAGGCTGAAAGTAAAGAGGCACATTCTGCTTTACTTTCAACTTGCTTTAAGTGATCACTTATTTTCAATACTAGAAACAGGCTATGGGGTAATGGGTTAAGGGATACACAACGCAAATGCAATGCACTACAAGATGTGTTTGTAAGACACTATGCCCCGTAATGTGACCATGACCTCTAAATGATCTTGACCTTTGACTGACATGATCCAACATGTACTGAGCTCAAGAGCTTAAGTTGAGTACAAATGCCAAATATGTAGTGTATCACATGCAGTTCTGAAGTTACGAAGTCTGCACCAGACCCTTGTGTGTGAGTACTCATTCAGTGATAATTTTAGAAATCAGATGAATGAGTCCTCGGGATGCACATTCTGTAAAACAATGAGTTCTTGAGACAATCATTGAGTCCTTGAGGTGAAAAATTAACCCAATATCTCATAACTTATTTCTAGTTTTGAAGACAGGTGACCTCTTAAAGCAGGTTGAAAGTAAAGCAGAATGTGCCTTAAGGCACATTCTGCTTTACTTTCAACCTGCTTTAAGCTACTACATGTATTTGCTTATGAGTAATAAGTTAATAAAGGCCAGAAAAGCTATGGGTCCATAGGACTCGCAACTTTATAAATAATGAGTCCCTGGCAAATTTAATGAGTAAAGGACTCATGATGCACAAGTAAAATTATCACTGCTCATTAGAATGAGCTTGACAAGATACTTCTAATGAGTTGTCACACAATTGGGTTTAATGCAGACATAAACATTTTAGTATTTGAAATACCAACCTTATTTAGAACTTGGGTAGAATCAAAGTAAAGCTTACCGTTGAGTATGCTACATATATCCTGTGAGAGAATCGTCCAGTTAACATCAGTGCCAGCACGTGAAGCGGAATCAGGTTGATAAGGAAAACATAACCTCCCCATGAGGAAACCTGGTGGCAAAATAACATCATGTAGCGAAATTGGGTGAACATAGCAGTGAATATCATATAGTGAAGGTAATTATGTAATTTCTCCAGTCCATGAAATTGTCATTTGTCTGAGACAAATAAAATGTTACTTAACCCATTACCCCATAAATACGCATTTTGAAGCCTTTAAATTTATTCCTCAACTCAAGAAAATAGTTCCACATTATACAGTCTATGAACCATATCAAATCAATAATTTTCTATAACATTATAATAGCAAATGGTACCTTAAAGCTGGCTTAAAGTATAACAGAATGCACCTTTACTTTCAACCTACTTTAAGTGATCACTTGCCTTAAAAACTAGAAGCTGGTTTTGTACAGTGTAGGAGCTTTGTTTAACTTTCACTTTGCTTTAAGCAGCCATCCGCCTTAAACACCCAATAATATAGCAACTAAATTTAGTGGTTGAAATAGAAGGGTTTAACTGAACTGCCAAGTTACGGTAAAACTTCTTTATTACGACCACTAAAATTAAGGCTAATTGATTGTATAAAATACAGGTAACAGTTTAAAGCAAGGTAACAGTAAGAAAGCTCCCAAATGAGCCTTGCTTTAATCAGTCACCCTTCGTAAACACCTAATAATTTACACAATTAAGTGGTCGTTAAAGAGAGGTTTTACTATACTTACCATGTAGAAGTAAGCCAGAGCACACATGGAGCCCCAGAAGATGGAGCCAGTCTTGACGGCCTTTATCCACAGCATGTAGGTCAGCAGCATACAGAAAATAGCAATGCCCTCGTTATCATACGAGCCAGCGACTGAACGAGAGATGTAGCCAGGGACGATAGAGATCATAGCAGCTGCTATAAGACCAGCACCAGCATCCTGCAACATTAACACACAATTGTTATCATATCAGGGCTCCAGATAAGAGGGAGTAAACTGAACAAATCAAACATTTTCTCCCTCATTTCAGCACCATATCCTATGATGTGACTACTCATTAGATTCTAATGAGTAGTGACACCATAGGGTTTACTACAGAAATAAAGATTTTAGTTATTGAAATACTCCCATTACCTGGAGCTCTGCATATGCATCTTTAGAAACAGTTTCAAACTAAATTCAAGGATCCTGATAATGTTATGTCTGCACCAACCCTACGGGGCTACTACTCATTAGAATTGTCTCATAGATGAATAGTAGCATCATAGATTTGGTAAAGGAGCAAATGTTGAACCCCCCACCCCTCCCAGAAGGGCCTCAAACCCATTACTCCATAGATGTGACTTTCAACACTTTCATTTATTCCTTCACTAAATACAATTGTTTCATTTTATAAAGACATGAATATGCACCATTAGAAATATGTTCTACGTGTATATCCTAGCAGATCGTAGCGTAAAGCAGGCTGAAAGTAAAGCAGAATGGGCTTTAGGGCGCATTCTGATTTACTTTCAACCTACTTCATGTGACTACCTGTCTTCAAAACTAGAAACAAGCTATGATGTGAAGGGTTAACCCATTACCCCATGGCCTGTTTTAGTTTTGAAGATAGGTGACCACTTAAAGCAGGTTGAAAGTAAAGCAGAATGTGCCTTAAGCTACCATCTGCTACGATATAGAAAATATTTCTTATTTTATATAATTATGACTGCATAAAGTGGAACTATATCCAGCAGTGGAGGAATAAATTAAAAGCGTAAAAAGGCGAATTTAGGTGGATTATTAAATCAAGACTTAAAGTAAAGCAGAAAACTTGCAATACTTTGAAACAAACTTAACCCACTACCCAATAAATATGCCTTTCAATTATTCCTCAACTGAAGAAAATAGTTTCATTTTATACCATCATGAAGATGCACTGTGAGAAGTATCTTCTTTATTCTAGTAGATGGTAGCATAAAGCAGGCTGAAAGTAAAGGAGAATGTGCCTTAAGGCACATTCTGCTTTACTTTCAATCTGCTTTAAGTGGCCACCTATCTTCACAAGAGCACCGCAGTGCGGCAAAATACGCCCGTCGGGTGTCAAAGTCGTCCAGACTCAGGCCGACTGGAAAAAGTCGCCCGGAGTGTAGGCCCGACTATCGATCTCAAAAAGACTATGCTGTAGTATTGGGATAGCTCAAGTACTATCCCGATAGTATTGCGATAGTCAAGAAAAAAGTTTTGGTTTTTTAAAAAAAATGCCCATTTCTGACAATAAAGGGGGCATAACTCTGCTAAAAATAGTCGCCAACGTCTGAAATTTAACAGGAACCAAAATTCACAGGTTCCTTCCCTGTATGATGAGAAAGCTAACTATGAAATTTGGTTACAATAGACAAAATGTAAGTAAAATTATTATCAGGAAACAATATATTGTTAAAAAAATTGTGTGAAGGGGCATAACTCTGAAAATACAGAGTCAAACCAAAAACCCGTAAAATATTAAGTCACTTCATTCATTGTATCACCATATCAAATTTGAAATCAATTGAATCAAAAATAAAAAAGTTCTGGTTTTTTTTTAAAAATGCCCATTTTTGACAATAAAGGGGCATAACTCTGCTAAAAATAGTCGCCAACGTCTGAAACGCGAACTCGTCCAAACTATTGTGGTATGGAATATTTGTAGGAAGTTTAATCAAAATCGGTCAATAAATGAAGGTGAGAGAGCGCTAAGAAGAAAAGTTAACGGACGAAGTGTGGCTTATTTTAAATTTTAAGGATGTAAAGGGGCATAACTCATAGAAAAATAATTTAACAGGAACCAAAATTCACAGGTGCCTTCCCTGCATGATGAGAAAGATAAATATGAAATTTGGTTACAATAGACAAAATGTAAGTAAAATTATTATCAGGAAACAATATATTGTTAAAAAATTGTGTAAAGGGGCATAACTCTGAAAATACGAAGTCAAACCAAAAAGCCGTAATATATGTTAAGTAACTTCATTCATTGTATCACCATATCAAATTTGAAATAAATTGAATAATTAAAAAAAAAGTTCTGTTTTTTTTTTAAAATGCCCATTTTTGACAATAAAGGGGCATAACTCTGCTAAAAATAGCCGCCAACGTCTGAAACGCGAACTCGTCCGAGCTATTGTGGTATGGAATATTTGTAGGAAGTTTAATCAAAATCGGTAAATAAATGAAGGTGAGAGAGCGCTAACAAGAAAAGTTAACGGACGGACAGCGCTGGGTATACCATAATACGACCGTCGATGACGGGCGTATAAAAATGAGAAACAGGCTATGGTGTAATAGGTTAAGCGACCAACTGATTCTTCAGAAACACTGAAAACAATCTCAGGAGAAAAAGGGGGTTAATATAAAGACATTCCAGAGTTACCTACCTTGAGTTCCTTCGTAAACTGGTAGGTGACGAGGGTGGTAAGACTGGAGAAGAGAGGCGCTAGGAACACACACACATTCCTGATGTCAATGGTGATGTTGAAGAACCACGCTACATTGTACAGTAAGGCAGACGTCAACATTAGTCCTGAAATAACACAGAAAATAACCATGACAACCATATTACAGTGGAGAATGTGTTATTCTCTCCCAATAAATGCGTTTACGCTAAAACGTTTATTTCCTCTGCAAACAGTTTGGAGCCAGATCAGACTCCTAACTGTTTGCCATTCAGATAAAAATGAATTGTAAGAAATATCTAAAAATTTACATTTTCTACGTTTTCGTGTTTGCGTTTCATTTAAACGGGAAAGAATAACGTCTTCTCCACTGTATGTAAAACTAGAAATGTGTTTGTATGTACATGGATGCCCCCTTGGCATTCCTGGCCTTCAATGCAATTTTACTTTACAGAAAATAACCATTCAGGGCTCCAGATAAGAGGAGTATTTCAAAAGCAAATGTCTGCTCCAAACCTTATGGCAAGACAACTCATTCAAATCCATGATTCATACAAACATTAGGTGAAAAAAATTCAAAGGTTTTTCTTTCAAGACATTTTGTTAGAAAATTAACCCATTACCCCTTAAAAACGCGTTTTTACGCCTCTATTTATTCCTCCACTGAAGAAATTAGTTCCAATTTATACAGCCAAGAATATGTATCAGAAGAAATATTTTCTATATCCTTGCAGATGGTAGCTTAAAGCAGGCTGAAAGTAAAGCAGAATGTGCCTTAAGGCACATTCTGCTTTACTTTCAACCTGCTTTAAGTGGTCACCTGTTTTCAAAGCTAGAAATAGGCTAAGAGGTAATGGGTTAAGGTCCTTTTGCAATTGGAGAAACGTTGCTGGACTGAATTGGCTGACTTATGATTGATTTCTAAGTATTGTCCTAATCAGTAAAGTTTTTGGTTTTTAACCTCTTTTGTTTTCAATTTTTTTGAGCTTGTAGTTTTAACAATTTCCATGTCTTGAATTAAATACACATACTGACACGTCACAATAGATAAATTCCAATTTTAAGGGGTTTTCAATATCTTTTAAATAATTTCAAGGTTTTTTTTCAGGAATAATGTCCTCTCAATAGTAAATCAACTTGAACTGCGTTCATAAAGAATTTAGATGATGATCAGATACTGTCTTACTTGGAGTCTTATCAGAGCTGGGCTCCTGATAAGAGAGAGCAACTCAACAAGACCATTATTTTCTCCCCCATTTAAGCACTTAATCCTATGGTGTTACTACTCATTAGAATCGTCTCGAAGAGACGATTCTAATGAGTGGTGACACCATAGGGTTTAATACAGAAATAAAGATTTCAGTTTTTGAAATACTCATCTTGAGCTCTGTCGGAGGTGAGACTTGTTTGTTTATACCTGGGTAGATGGTTCCACCAATGATACGGCCTAGAGGATACCAAGCCCTGTCATCAAACCAGTTATGGAAGCTGTAGAAACCTTCCTCAGTGAGGAATCTTGTTGTACGGTAGTTAAAGTACGGATCAAATTCGTGAATCACGCTTTCAAATCTCAGCACAGAGAAGAGACGCGTAGAAAAGGCTGTAAGTAGTAATAATGTACAGTTACAACAAGTAATAATAATGTACAGTTACACAACAAGTAATAATAATGTACAGACACAACAAGTAATAATAATGTACAGTCACAACAAGTAATAATAATGTACAGTTACAACAAGTAATAATAATGTACAGTCACATAATGTACAGTTACAACAAGTAATAATAATGTACAGTCACAACAAGTAATAATAATGTACAGTTACAACAAGTAATAATAATGTACAGTCACAACAAGTAATAATAATGTACAGTCACAACAAGTAATAATAATGTACAGTTACAACAAGTAATAATAATGTACAGTCACAACAAGTAATAATAATGTACAGTTACAACAAGTAATAATAATGTACAGTCACAACAAGTAATAATAATGTACAGTCACAACAAGTAATAATAATGTACAGATACAACAAGTAATAATAATGTACAGTCACAACAAGTAATAATAATGTACAGTTACAACAAGTAATAATAATGTACAGTTACAACAAGTAATAATAATGTACAGTTACCGAACCCTTTACCCTATAGCCTGTTTCTAGTTTTGAAGACAGGTGACTACTAAAGTCTTTAGTAGCCACCTGTCTTCAAAACTAGAAACAGGCTATAGGGTAAAAATAACAAGAGCTGTCGGAGAACAGCAAAGCTCGCCTAATTAAACCTTTCTTAAATAGGTAACTATCAATAGAAAAGTGTATCAGTACATTGATATTCAAGCCACAGGGAACCTCCATTCCAAATATCTGCTTACTAATGCAAATATTTCATGTAGTATAAGTGCATTCCAACACTTACTCCATAACTAAAATTGAAATTTCAGTCCCCTCAAGTCCACAACAGGTGAAATTTTGACTAAATTTAAACGTTTGTTTACATTTTAACTATGCAACATCAATGTTCAACCCACAGGGCACCCCCATTCCAAATATCAGCTTCATAAACAAATATTTCATGTAGTATTACTATTAGACTATTAGTGCATTGCAACACTTACCCCAAAACTTTAACCATGAGAAATCAGCCGAAAAACGTAAGTCCACAAAAGGTAAAAATTTGACTAAATTTAAACTTTTTTTTAAACTTTAAATATGCAACAACAATATTCAACCCACAGGGCACCTCCATTCCAAATATCAAATATTTCATGTAGTATTAGTGCATTACAACATTTACCCCAAAACTTTAATCATGAGAAATCAGCTGAAAAACCTAAATCCACAAAAGGTCAAATTTTGACTAAATTTAAACTTTTTTTTAAATTTTAAATATGCAACATCAATGTTCGACCCACAGGGCACCTCCATTCCAAATATCAGCTTTTAATGCAAATGTTTCATGAAGTATTAGTGCATTAATTACCAAACCTACCCCAAAACTTTAACCATGAAAAACAACGCCGACGCTGGGGTGATGCCATAATAAGCCCCCCCCCCCCCCCCCCCCCCCCCACCCTTCTCCGAATAGGCGAGCTAAAAATTTGGTTAAATGTGACGCTTTACATTCAGCATGCTTTAAGCTACAATCCTCCATAACCTACAATATGCCCCCAATTTAGTGGGGAAGGGGTGTTAACCCTTTACCCCATAGCATGTTTCTAGTTTTGAAAACAGGTGACCACTAAAAGCAAGTTGAAAGCAAACCAGAATGCGCATTAATGTGCATTATGCTTTACTTTCAGCCTGCTTTAAGCTATTTAGAAAATATTTCTTATAGTACATTTTCATGACTGGAGCTATTTTCTTCCGTGGAGGAATGAATTAAATGCGCGTAAAGGCACTTCTATGGGGGGGAAAGGGTTAATAAAAAGACATTCAGACAAAGATCAATTTTAAATATGAACATTATTTGATGCCACAGTAATCTAGAGCATAAATTCTACAGAATTAGATCGTCTCGTAGCAATGCAGAGACAAGAGAGCTACGGTACAGGGCTCAAGATAAGAGGGAGTAATACTGAACAAATCCAATATTTTCTCACCTATACAGCACCAAATCCTATCGTGTTACTACTCATAAGAATCGTCTCGAAGAGAAGATTCTAATGAGTAGTGACACCGTAGGGTTTAAAACAGAAATAAAGGTTTTAGTTTTTTAAATACTCCCCTTATCTGAAGCCCTGAAGGTATTTTATTACTAAACCTTTTTCAACTTCACTAGTAGTGATACATCTTAGAAAGTTTTGCATATAACAAGGCTCCAACTCTAAACAGTACTTACACAAAACCCCTGCGATTGATAAGACCATCATTTTGATCAGCGTGTCCTGTTTATCTGTGTTCATCTTCAGGAACCAGTTGGTTCCGAATGACCCCGAGGTCTTCATCTTGAGATCTGTAAAAAACAACAATAAAACAACCCCTCAGAGATTTATCAATTTCTCAACGAGTGTACAACGGACTAGGGCTCCAGATACAGTGGGTATTTTTTAAAATACAGTAAAACCTCTGTTTTACGACCACTTAATTGTAATTATTATTTTCTGTTTAACCCATTACCCAATAGCCTGTTTCTAGTTTTGAAGATATGTGACCACTTAAAGCAGGTTGAAAGTAAAGCAGAATGTGCCTTAAGGCACATTCTGCTTTACTTCCAGCCTACTTTAAGCTTTCATCTGCTAGAATAAAGAAAATATTTTGTAATATACTTATTAATGACTGTATAAATTGGAACTATTTTGTTCATTGGAGGAATAAATTAGAGGCGTAAAAAGGCATATCCATGGGGCAATGGGTTAAAGCAGGTGACTTTAAGCTGTCATCTGTCCTTTATACAATCATGTGCCTTCATTTTGGTGGTTGTAATTATAATTATAATTTTCTGTTTAAGGCAGGTGACGACTTAAAGCAAGGTGAAATGAAAACAGAAAGCTTCTTTAGAAGATTTCTGTTTTCCTTTCATCTTGCTTTAAGCTGTCATGTCCTTTATACAATCAATGTGCCTTCATTTTAGTGGTTGTAATAGAGAGGTTTTACTGTACTAACTTTTTTATCATCTTAACCTTATCCCCAATAGCCTGTTTTCAGTAATGAATACAAACGGATGCTTAAAGCAGGCTGACAGTAAAGCTGAATGCTTCTCAGGGAGTATTCTGCTTTTACTTTCAACCTGTTTTAAGACACTGTCTGCTAGGATATAGAAAATATGCATTTCTTATGGTACATATTCATGACTGTATAAAGTATTTCTTCGGTGGAGGAATAAATCAAAGGTGTAAAAGGGTGTATCTATGGAATGGAATGGGTTAACAAAACCCATTGTTGTGACCACTCATTCATCTCAAAGATTCAAGTCTTTGCCTTTATTTTTTCAGACCACATGCCTGAAGCTGACAAAAACTGCCTTTTTCACTGTAATATGCCAATTCTGAATCAAATATCACTTGTCCGAATCAGAAAAGCACTTGTCCAGGGGAATCCCTTACAGCATAGAGTTGCAGATGTGACCAGTCTTTGTAGCCTTAGGTGATAGGTATTTGTCTGCCGCAGCTGTGCGTAGCTAGATCTGCACAGTGTTGACGTGCTGTGTCATATACTGACATCCATTTGGGAATCAAACCTAGCACCAAGATTCTTCACACACAATGACGGTTTGATTTTAGAGTTTCCCACTTGAACATGAAAGTCTTCAGGTATGTTAACCTTTTTTTGTTTGAAACAGTATGACTTCAGTTTTGTCAGTGTTCAGCTTCAACATATTCTAGTGAATTCATGAGACATTGTCTTTTAGATGTCCCTCGCCTTGTGACAGGGCTTCTTGTTGACAAGAGATGTCTTAGAATACAAGATGTAGTTTTCTGTCCCAGGACTGATCCCTTTGGCACTGTATTTCCTTTGAACTGGGACGCCTCATATAATTTTTCATCTACTGCAGCTGTTTGGTAACGGTCACTCAGGTACAAAGTTATCCTCTTCAGTGGGTTTCCAATGATTTTGAAGTCTTTTTCAAGGTGATAGAGTAATGTTTCATATTCAATGGTGTTGAATGCAGCCGGTTGATCAAGCATCACCTGATCCTTATTGCAGTGTGTCGGGCAAGTGGATTAGGGCAAAGATTGTAATGAGCGGTTCCAACAATGGTTTTGGTGAAGACTGTATGAAAGAATATACTGGAAATGTGAAAACACCTTTTAACACCTTTAATTTATACCTTCACTGAATGAACCACTTCCACTTTATACAGTTAGAATCATGTACCATAAGAAAGTTTCTACATCCTAGCAGATGGTAGCTTAGTTAAAGCTGAGTGAAGGTAAAGCAGAATGCGCCTGAGAGCGCATTCTGCTTTACTTTCAACCTGCTTTAAGTGGTCACCTATTTCAGAAACTATAAAACAGGCTATGGAGTAAAGGGTTAGGCCTCTCTCCTGCTATCTACATATAGACACTTTCTAAAACCAGTGTAGATCCTGATCAGAGAGCTCATGAAGGAGTTGCATGCTCAAGATCATTACTGGTTTTATAGGATCCCTCTAGCCACAGTCTGCATTCTAGGAAAAGGAAACATGTTCCTTATTTTTCTTAGCCAATGTAATAGTTCAGCTTGCAGACTTTCATTAACTATCCTGGATAAAGTTATAGATGAATATTGAACAGGAGAAGGGTCAACTCTTGGCATGTTAGCAGCAGCCAGCAGAACCATATTAACCTTTGCAAACAGATTGGATCCTGATGATACGCCGCATCAGACGCAGCATCTCATCAGGATCCGAACTGTTTGACAAGCTGACCCCGTTTTGAAAAGAAATTTAGAAAATTCTATTTTAAGAACAACGGCAGACGACAGTAGCTGCAGACAAAATTATTACTCCGCAGGAGAATGGTTAATATACCCACTCTTATCTGGAACCCTGTAAGGATGCCGTTCAAATGTTGTTTGAATAACAAATAAACAATTTCAAACAAGTTACAACACATTATGATTAACTGTTTAAAACTGTTTATTTGTTACTCCCACAATATTTAAATGCACCCTATCTTAGTATGTACACTCTTTGAGAAATTGATAAAACTCTAAGGGATGGTTTACTGTTTAGAGACTAAAAAGTCCACTTTTTTGCACCTGATACATGATAAGATTGCAGGGCTCCAGATAAGGGACGTATTTCCAAAACTAAAATCTTTATTTCTGTATTAAACCCTATGGTGTCACCACTCATTAGAATCGTCTCAAAGAGACGATTCTAATGAGTAGTAACACCATAAGATTCAGTGCTAAAACAAGTGAGAAAATGATGAATTTGTGTAGTTCACTCCTCCTTATCTGGAGCCCTGAGATTGTCAGCACAGCCAGGACGTATGGACTCAAGGACCCGAGCATCAACACTCTTCGGGGATTCTACCAGATCCAGTTGGGCAAATATCGGGGACAAACGTTTCATTGGCTGGTACATTTTCTCACTTATTTCAGAAGCAAATCCTATGGTGTTACTACTCATTAGAATTGTCTCTTAGAGACAATTCTAATGAGTAGTAACACCATAGGGTTTAATGCAGAAATAAAGATTTAGATTTTCAAATACTCCCCTTATCTGGAGCCTGGAGAAGAAATATCTTCTAGAAGCGAACAAGAAAGTCGGTCTCTAAGCAGATTTTTTTTCTTATATAACAACCATTGTTTAAGCCTTTATCCCATAGAAGCGCATTTTAGCACCTTTAATTGATTCCTACATTGAAGAAAATGGTTCCAATTTATAGACATGAGTATGTACCATGGCTTAAAGCAGGCTGAAAGTAAAGCAGAATGCGCCTTAAGTTAAGGCGCATTCTGCTTTACTTTCGACCTCTTTAAGTAGTCACATATCTTCAAAACTATAAACAGGCTATGGGGTAATTGGTTAAGATGTTCTGTGAAATATTCTCTGACCAGGAAGCTGACGAGTCTACACCATATGTCATTTGTGGGACAACTCTAGCCAACCACCTCAGTCGTAGACTTCAATCACACAATGACTCGGAGAGACACAAACGATTCATTGCAAAATACACACAACAAAAGGCAGGAGCAAACATCTCCGTAATGCGTCACTAAAAGGCCACTGAACAACAAGGAAACTTGTTAAAAAAATCTTTATGAAGTAGGGCTCCAGATAAGAGGGGGTAAACTTAACAAACTCAACATTTTCTCACTCATTTTAGCACCAAATCCTATGGTGTTACCACTCATTAGAATAGTCTCTTCGAGACGATTCTAATGAGTAGTGACACCATAGGGTTAAATGCAGAAATAAGGATTTTAATTTTTGAAATACTCCCCTTATCTGGAACCCTGATGAAGCAGTTGTTCAAAACTGGTGTTTTTTTTGTAAATAAAAACAGGGCCGTACAGAACATTTCAGACTAGTTCAAATTGATGGGTAAAACTTGTGTTGAGAAATCAGTCAAGGCACGACACCATGTAGGGGCACGTTGGAAGTCAGGCCTGGATAACTGTGCAGAGCTCAAGATAAGGGGTGTTTTTCAAAAACTAAAATCTTTATTTCTGCTTAAAACCCTATGGTGTCCCTTACTCATTAGAATTGTCTCGAAGAGGCGATTCTAATGAGTAGTAACACCATAGGATTTGATGCCAAAATAAGTAAGAAAATGTTGGATTTGCGCAGTTTACTCCCTCTTATCTGGAGCCCTGCAACTGTGGCATCACTAGTTCAGATCAAGTCTAGAAATGGGAAAAATAACCACAGAACAGATTTATTTGAGGTTTTTAAAGGAAATTCCTTCTTGTTTACAGCCACAATGGAAAAACAGCCATGTCTGAAGAAAATGGGTTTAGGTGCTTTCATCTGGAGGCCTACTGCGGTAGCAAGACACCTTGCCAAGGATATAAAGAAGAAGGGCACAGCCATGGCCCTCCCGCAGGACCTGGTGCACGAGAAAGCGGCTTCAAGAGCCAGGAGGTATGGACTCAAGGACCCGAACATCAACACTCTTCGAGGATTCTACCAGATCCAGTTGGGCAAGTACCAAGGACAAACGTTTCGCTGGCTGGTAGAGAATGACTTGGGGTACGTCACGTATCTGTTGTGCCAGGTGGAGGCTGAAGGAGGGAACACGGGACAGGGTGCCATGAACGAGAACAAGCGACAGAAGGGTAACAGCCATGGCTTTCCCGCAGGACCCGGTTACTACAGCCCGGACGTATGAAATAAAGGACCTAGCATCAACACTCTGCGGAGATTCTACCAGATCCAGTTGGGCAAGTAGTCAAGTACGAGGGATAACGTTTCACTGGCTGGTAGAGAACAATTTGAGTTATGTATGACAAGGCGCTGGTGAAGGAAGTGGAAGAGATCGCAGCAAGTCAGCCGCCGAAAGTGTGCCAACCATCCACTCCAGCAAAAAGTCGAAAGGGAATCGATCGCTCCTTCACCGCGTCTTCTCTAATGAAAAGTTTATCCCAACCTGGTACGTATGTGGTGGAGTAAATAAACTGCACCGACACTTTGAAATACTGTGAAATTTTACAGACTTGAAATTAATTTGAATGTTGATTGTTTGTTATGAAAAATGACCATTTCTTTGTGCAGACAGACCAGGATAGAAAGGGCTTGGTAAGATAAATGTCTGTTTTTTTGTGGTGGAGTGTAGTGGCTTACTTACAAGCTTTTGGCTGTGGACATTATTAATGTTCTTTCATCTTACTTGCTCACTCGCTTACTTTCTCTCTGTCTCTCACTCAATCTCGTTAGCAATTGATGGTTATGGCTTACTATAATAACAGCGCAGCTTATTAGTGCCGTCTAGCTTTTACTTTATACATAGCTTAGTGATTATTTATTATAGAAGCTTTGCATGCACATGTACTAACCTATATAGCTTTAGTTATTATAGAGGAAATATAGACATTCTTAAACTTTGTGCACATATAAATAACAAGAGCCCCATGGGGCATATTTCGCTCACCTGAGAAAATAGCTGAAAAAATGGCGATAATAATTTAGGTCCAGGACTGACCTAGATATGCAACAGACCAGAACAATTTGAACAAATTATGTAAAGTATATTTAAAAGTGTCACCATACCGAATATACAAGCTCTGGCCATATTAGTGTCAGAGAAGAAGATGTTTGAAATTTTCTCTATATAACTCTATGTAAAACTTTGACCCCAGGGGCGGGGCCAATTTTGACCCTAGGTGCATAATTTGAACAAACTTGATAGAGGACCTGTAGGCGATGGTATGTGCCAAATATCTAAGCTCTGGCCCTTGTAGTTTCAGAAAAGAAGATTTTTTAAGTTTTCATTGGAAAAAATCTGTTTTTAGCTCCTGTGACCTAGTTATGCAACCGACCAGAACCATTTGAATAATTTTGTTATAGGACATCTAGAAGTGTCACCATACCAAATATCAAAGCTCTGGCCATATTAGTTTCAGAGAAGAAGACGTTTGAAAATTTCACTATATAACTCTTTGTAAAACTGTGACCCCCGGGGCGGGGCCAATTTCGACCCCAGGGGCATAATTTGAACAAACTTGATAGAGGACCTGTAGGCGATGGTATGTGCCAAATATCTAAGCTTTGGCCCTTGTAGTTTCAGAAAAGAAGATTTTTTAAGTTTTCATTGGAAAAAATCTATTTTTAGCTCTTGTGACCTAGTTATGCAACCGACCAGAACCATTTGAACAATTTTGGTATAGGACATCTAGAAGTGTCACCATACCAAATATCAAAGCTCTGGCCATATTAGTTTCAGAGAAGAAGACGTTTGAAAATTTCACTAAATAACTCTTTGTAAAACTGTGACCACCCGGGGCGGGGCCAATTTCGACCCCAGGGGCATAATTTGAACAAACTTGATAGAGGACCTGTAGGCGATGGTATGTGCCAAATATCTAAGCTCTGGCCTTTGTAGTTTCAGACAAGAAGATTTTTTAAGTTTTCAATGAAAAAAATCTATTTTTAGCTCCTGTGACCTAGTTATGCAACCGACCAGAACCATTTGAACATTTTTCGTAAAGGACATCTAGAAGTGTCACCATGCCAAATATCAATGCTCTGGCAACATTAGTTTCAGAGAAGAAGACGTTTGAAAATTTCACTATATAACTCTATGTAAATCTGTGACCCCCGGGCGGGGCCAATTTTGACCCCAGGGGCATAATTTGAACAAACTTGATAGAGGACCTGTAGATGATGCTATGTGCCAAATATGTAAGCTCTGGCCCTTCCAGTTTTTGACAAGAAGATTTTTTAAGATTTTCTTATTTTTTCACTTTGGTTGCCATGGCAACCAGAGTTCTGCATTGTTTTTAATTCTTTGAACAAATTTGAAAGAGCTTGACCCAAGGAACATTTCTGTAAAGTTTGGTTGAATTCTGTCAAGCGGTATAGGAGGAGATGTCATTTGAAGCAATTGTTAATGACGACGCACATACGCACGACGCACGACGACGGACACAGGGCCATCCAAATAGCTCACCTTGAGCCTTTGGCTCAGGTGAGCTAACAAATCGTACAATTTAAATTATTATTAGAAGCAAATTAAAACCGTAAATACCAGTTGGCTCTAAATATTGCATGGAAACTGATATATAGTCGAACCCGTATTTCAGTGGTACCTTGAGAGCTTTCCGGATGGCAGGGCTGCACTTCAGCAACGGAGACAGGAGCTGGAAGCTCGCAAAAAGTCCAACACGACGCCTTCCAGCTCTGCATCGCCTGTTACGCCGAGACCTCTGCCCAGGATTGATCCCAGCAAGGTCCGATCTGCGCCCGTCATCAAAGCTGCCACAGGTAATTAGCCTTTTAATCATTATTATGCCATTTGATAGGTACTAGTGTACAAGACAAACACTTACAAGCTATTATACTCTACAGTGACCGAGCCAATTTCTGAGGACATGGACGACAAGTCGCTGGTGAAGGAAGTGGAGGAGATCAGGCAAGTCAGCCGCCGAAAGTGTGCGAATCAACCACTCTAGCCAAAAGCCGAAAGGGAATCGACCGCTCCTTCACCGCGTCTTCTCTAATGAAAAGTTTATCCCAACCTGGTACGTATGTGGTGGAGTAAATAAAGTGCACTGACACTTTGAAATACTGTGAAATGTTACGGACTCGAAATTAATTAGAATGTTGATTGCTTGTTATGAAAAATGACCATTTCTTTGTGCAGACAGACCAGGATAGAAAGGGCTTGTGTGTTTTTTGTGGTGGAGTGTAGTGGCTTACTTACAAGCTTTTGGCTGTGGACATTATTAATGTTCTTTCATCTTACTTGCTCACTCGCTTACTTTCTCTCTGTCTCTCACTCAATCTCGTTAGCAATTGATGGTTATGGCTTAACTCTTTGAACCCTAGTCACGCATATATGCATCATTTGCAAACAGTGTACCTTTGATGAGTACACTTGTCCTATGCAAACAGTGTAGACCCTGATCAGAGGGCTCCTTAAGGAGCCCTCTGATCAGGGTCTACACTGTTTGTCGTTTTGACATATGTTGTAAAAATCAACCCTAAAATGTCAAAGCTGGGCTTGACTAAATTGAAAACTAGAATTGTCCTTTTGAGGTTTCAGGGAGGAAAAGGTTAATATAATAGCAGTGCAGCTTATTAGTGTAGTCTAGCTTTTACTAAATATACATAGCTTAGTGATTATAGACTTTATGTACATTGTATATAGAAATTTATCTTATTTTATTTAAATTTTCTGTATTTAATAAAAAGCCTTGAAGTATCTGTAGACAAATTCCCACTACCAAAAGACTGGAAGAAATATCTTCCAGCCAGCGACATAAAATGGGTCTCCAAGGCACTGTGCAGACACGACGCCCATGGCAAGTTGGAAGTCAGGCCTGGTCAGCTATGGTACAACCCACCTTAGCCTAGTCTCATACCTTCCCAGTGTCCATCTGTGGACTGGTACTTTGCTCATTCTCTGTTTGTGTGGATGCCAAATTTGTTGTGGCGAGTGAGGCTGCACTGCGTCAGGCCCGCATGTGAAAGCTATGAACTGGCTCGTGCTGGGACGTACAATGTGATGCGCCAGGTCCTTGCCATCGACAACTTTTACCACATGGTGACAGAGAAGTATGAGTGTACCAGTAGCAAAGCAAAGTATGTGGGCTGGAGTGGTGCTATGGTGAACCAGCTTGACATTTCTCGCCAGGTGCAGTTTCCTGTGTTACTGACGTACAGGTGAGTTTAAATATTCAAAAATATAATGTACACATTGAATGTTTAAGATACAGTAAATCTTGTATTAAGCGACCACTCAGTGAAGTAGTACCTTTAAAGAGATAAGCTACAGCTTAATGCAGCATGGAAATAATGCAGAAAGGAGCTTTCTGTTTAATGTTAATGCTGCATAAGGCAAACTCATGCCTTAAATACGACACATGGATCTATGATAGAATGGACGCTTAATACAAGATTTGCTGCACATTTTGGTTTCCATTTCATGTATGCTTGTGACAAAAGGGTCGTGTCAATGCTTCGCAACCGTGGTTTGGGGAATAGTGCATCTCAATTGCAGGGGAAGTTGAAGGAAGAGCACTCTCGCAGATACCTCAGAGAATGTGTCCACTACTTGTCCGATTGCAAGGGGTTTGCTGTCGCCAGTGTGGCAACTGTGGCCTGCTAGACCTCCACCCCAGCTTCCTGTTCCCAAGTACCCCTGGTTGCAGTATGTCTTCTGCCTGGATGTCATGAGTAGGATGGACGAGTTAAAGGCAGAAACAACTTCCAACGTTTGGTTGAGTGTTGAAGATGGATTCCACGAAGAAGGTGTGTATAGAAACAATGTTTATAGCTGGGAAATGATGACAGGAACAGAGATGGCTGACAAAGACTGAGCTGAGTCTGCACTGTCGGCGCTGTACTTGTGGAACTGAAGAGACCACACGTCTGATTGGAGAGCTGCTGGAGGCATTTATGGGGCCGCAGGGATTGGACACACTGGGAGTGCCGTTGTTTGACAATGAGAAGATGACGAACATCTGGGATTTCCAAAAAAAGCATGTTCAGTGCATTCAGGATCCCGATGGCATCTCTCTCTACACCCAGACTGGAACAAGTATAAAGGGTGACGTCAAACTTCCCAAGTACCAGTGTGCCCAAGGCTCTGTGTCTCTGGAATCGTTCCATAATCACCTGGCCAAGTTCATCCCCGGTAAGTAATCATGTCTAGTTGAAATGATCAGTTGCGTTTTATTTCAAACCAAGTGTCCGTGCTAATGTTTTTGTGTTTGTTTACAGGTAGGACGGCCTCCTACTCCCATTTCCAAGCCTTTGTGCTAGATGGTTTGAGTAGATGGAACGAGGACAGGACTAGGCAGATGTCCGATTCCGAAAGCTCCGCCTCTTACAGCAGCCCCCTGCGCCATGCCGTCATCGACAAGAGTCAGACAGTGCTGAATGAGAGACTCGTCCCGGAGTTTCAAGCGCCAAGGAAGTTCACTGGTGAGTAACATAGCTTAAATCAGACTAATAGCTAGTATAAAGTGTTATCTGTTATGTATTGCTTACCTCCCTTTAAAACTTATGTCTCTATATTCTTTTACAGGGGAAAAGATTGGCGTGGAGAACCTGTTTGCTTAGACTTGTAAAGTTCTCCAGGATTTTCTCACGGATCCTGATAATGAGAACCTTGCCAGGTTTGAGCAAGAGGTGGATGACGAGGCCACGGTTGAGGACCAGGTCGAGGATGAGGGCTTCCAAGATGAGGATCCTACACAGCCTCCCGTGGAACTAGACCAGGTCCAGGAGCCACGCCCACCCAAGGTGACACCCCAGTCCCCAGTGAGATGTACCGGCCCCTCTGGCGACACCATACCAATAGGCGACAAACAGGCCCAGATGAAGGAACCTTGTGTAAGTTTGTTTTTCAATCTACATTGACTTGACTTTGTTTACATTTATGTTGTAATTGACTTAATTCTTACCTTGGACTGTTTTATTGCAGGATGCCGTGGATACTTACAACATCGGGGGCTTCAGCCAGGTGGACAGGCTGGCAGAGTTCATGTTTTGCTTGAGGGACCAGACTGAACCCATCAGCACAGATCAGGCCAACCACATTGTCAAGCTTTGGACTGATCTGGATGACTTTGACAAGCAGCCAACTGTTCCAAGTCCCCACCATCAGACCCGGCTCACCAAAGGATCAGTGACCACCTTCAAGATGACAGCCAAGGAGACATGTGTTCCCGGTGTTGACAGTGTCAAAAGGTGATTACGGCTTTTTTAATTGACGATAAACTGATAGCTCTTTAAATGCTTCTAGGCTATGGTTGAATGCTTATTATTTTTTTGTCGCAATTTTTCAGGGCCTTCCATGGTGCCGAGGGTGGTATTGCCGAGAGACCAGATTCAAACCGCTACATGGAGCTGGTGATCATCAAGCTCTGTGGCGTCTACCCCGGCCCGTCAAGGAAAATGGAAGGAGAATCGACCATTGGAGCCAGGTGTCCCTGGCCTATCGTCGAATTCGAGAGTTGTTTCTAGCCTGCCATGTAGTTGTTCCAGACACGGGCATGGTCTTGTTCGAGATCAACAACGCTACCCTACTGAAGTGTAAGGCTGCAACGGTTCAGGTACTTCACGGTTCGGTTCGGGTTCGAGTAGACCCCTTCGGTTTGCGAGTATTTCGGTTCGGGTATTAGGATAAGAACTTGATTATAATGATAAAATCAACCTGAAAATAATTCTCATTTACTGGCACATGTCTACGCAGACAATACACACTTTTTCGAAAACGCTATCACTGTCATCTATAATTTTATCATATGTACGAGAAAGTTGTGCATTTCTTTCTATCATTTTAGGACAGATTGTAGCGAATTTAAGGCGTGGTTTGTCCCGACCTGTTTTTCATTGAAGTTTCGTAACTAAGCTTTCAGCCTATTTTGTTTGTCATTCTGGCTGGTCTTCCTTAAATGCCTCATCAGCCTTCTATTTATAAGCGCTAGAAGAACTACTCAGCTCCAATTATATTATTATTTTACTGAAAAAGTCATTAATATTCGAGTTTAATTACATCGCCATTCGCAATTTGCGGTCAGTAAGTAATAGACTGGTTACCCTTTTTCTGATGCTGATTCGACTTTGGTACCTTTGAAGTAGGGCTATCAATCGTGCGCATGCATTAAGTGATGGGTTTCCCGTAATTATAAATAGCCGATATGAAAAGAATGAGACGGACGAGAAGCGAGCTATTTAAATTACTGGAAGATGAAAAGGTTAGAACTGTGATTTAACCTTACATTCTGGAACGTCTGAACATCAAAGATATACACGCAGACTGCACGCTGATTGGTAAATTAGCGGTCTAGTATAATTTACCATACATCGGCGCACCGAACCGAAAATTTGCTGTGCCTACCCGAAACTCGAACCGAAAATAACCGAAATTCGGTGAACCGTTGCAGTCCTACTGAAGTGGTACACCAAAAGGACAAGAGACCAAGAAGTAGAGATGCTTCTACAGAATCTGAGACTTGCAGAACCTCCTATTGCAGCCACAAGCACACTCTCGGCAGCAAAGGTAAATATGGTTCTTTGAATACTTGTATAGTAAGAGTGAGCACTTAGTTTTACTTAGGATCCCATGCACAGACATCAACTTTATATCTCACAGTTTCCTTACATTTCTACTTGCAGGTCCGAGACCCAGTGAGGGAAGCAGCTCCAGTGCCACCAGGACATCAGCACAGG
Source organism: Gari tellinella (assembly GCA_922989275.2). Lineage (NCBI taxonomy): Eukaryota > Metazoa > Mollusca > Bivalvia > Cardiida > Psammobiidae > Gari > Gari tellinella. Next base: position 9,810,725 of record OV277872.1, read on the forward strand.
TTTCCCTTGCCACCCTACACAGTCGGTTCTCGTGGCAGAAAAAGACCAGCAGCTGAAACACCGGCCAACCCTTTCACCAAACCAGCTGTATCAACACCAAGGCCATTCCAGTTCATTCTTCCTGCTCCTGTTCCTGTCATCATTTCCGAGCCAGTAACGCAAGTAACACCACCACCGGCAGTTCCAGCCATACCGAAGTCAACCATGTGGTACCACGCCAGACAGGACAGGAAGCATCGATCTGGCGAGTATGTCCGCAGGTACACAGTGAGGCGGCATACTCGGGCCTACACATGTTCCAGGTTTGGGCACTCAAGGACCTCGGACACCCACAAGCAGTACTATGGTCACTGGTACTGTCCCTCTTCGGACACTCAAACATATGAAGAGTGGAGGTCCTTGAGGGAGAAGTGCAGGCAAGAAGAGAAGGACAAGAAAAAGGCTGGAGCATCTCTTCTTTCAACATTAACAACACCAGGTAATGAAGACACCCTTTGATGTTCGAGTTTGATCATGTTTTCCCCCTCAGGCAGTACTATGGTCACTGGTACTGTCCCTTTTTGGACACTCAAACATATGAAGAGTGGAGGTCCTTGAGGGAGAAATGAAGACAAGATGAGAAGGACAAGAAAGTTGCTGGTCCTGGAGAATATCTTCTTTCAACAACCTTCCAAGTGGCAACATTTTTGGCAATAAAATTTTGGCATCAGTTCCAAGCGCAAAGGAAATACGGTGTACATTTGTGAGTTACAGAGCTTGAACTAAGACTGATTGCTAGTAAACAGTGTTATGTATTGCTTACTTCCCTTTAATACTACTGTATTAACGGTATAATGATCATGTCTGATTACGCAAAGATAATGCCAGGGATGGAAAATGAACAAGTCTGTTACGTCCCTGGAACAGAAGATCAAAAAGTGATATTAAAATGGAATAAAGACTCTCGACCGTTGTTTACTTGACCGTCTCAGTCCTAGCTGCAGTACTGTACCTCTAACTCTAGACTAAAGGTCTACTAGAGCTACAGTTTGATAGCACCTCTACGGTGGCGCAAATTCTGCAGCAGTTATAACCTATATGTTCAAACAGTTGAGAATTTATCTTTTAACTAATATTTAACAATATTTTTTATATATAACCTTCTTGTGTTAAGTAAAGCTTTTCTGTTTCGACCCACTTTTTGTTTTGATTTTCCAAGACGAGACAGAACCTGTGCATGCTTAAAACGACTTCCGGTTAACATACAAGGCTTTCATTCATAATTAGAAAACTTACTGAGATGTGGTAATTTGGTTGAATTCGAGGAATATTTTGGCCCAGGTAAACTAAAACATTTATTTTAAATTATTGCTAATATGGTTATATGGGTGGCAGCTTAAAAACAAGTTTAAAGCTTAATTTGTGTATTAGATATTTTCCCGCCATTCGTTGACATGCGCGGCAGTTTAACTACAGTCCAGTGATTCAGATTGGGCCTACTAACTATAGGACACATGTCCTAAATGATGATTTTTTTTTCAACCATTCTGTCCCAAAGAAAAAAAAAGTCTAGGCCATAATCAAACCGCTCCAATCTTATTTAAATCTAAATCATCTTGTTAAAACAGAAACTTGCTACCGTAATTGGTACTGATATGTGAAATTACGATTTTCAAGAATCTAAAAAGTTCGCCGCTTCTGAGGTTTTTTCTCCACCGATGCAGCAGCGTTTGAAATTAAATCGTTCAACAAACTGCCAACATTTTCATTAGGTGTTTGTTACCTTGTTTGTTTCCTTTTAAATACAAAAGCTGACAACCAATGATTTTCAACTGTCTATCGTTTATCTGACTCTTCCACGCTTAGATTTTGATATTTTGTTGACAGTTTTTCTACCAAACACTATTTTCGGAGAACTTTGATTTTATCGTTCATATATCAATGTAGATATAGATATATTTGTGAGTGCACAGTAACCTCCCTTTTTCTAACGGAGCGCAAATAAATATTTACCACACGGAAATCAATCCTTAATTACAACGACGCATCTCAGAGCACAATTCGTATTCCCTTTTTGATGAACGATAAGAATTTGAAATCAATTCGTTTTTCCTGAAATTAATTAGCTAACAAGAGGCCCATGCGGGCCTAAATATCGCTCACCTGGAAAAACCAACACAAGGGTCACATAACCCCTGGTATGGGATCACTTTTCACCCCAGAGACATAATTTTCATTGAAAAATCTATTTTTAGCCCCTGTGACCTAGATACGCAACGGACCGGAACCATATTTACAATATTGGTTAAGGGCTTCTAGTAGTGTCATCATGCCAAATATCAAAGCTCTGACCATATTAGTTTCAGAGGTAAAGATGTTTGAAGATTTCACTATATAAATTATAACTCTATGTAAAATTACGACCCCCAGGGCTTGGTCATTTTTTACCCCAGGGACATAATTTGAACATTCTTGATAGAGGACCTGTAGATGATGCTTTGTGCCAAATATCTAAGCTCAAGGTACTGTGGTTTCAGACAAGAAGATTTTTTAAGATTTCATTGAAAAAATCTATTTTTAGCTACTGTGACCTAGATATGCAACGGACCGGAACCATATTAACATTTTTGATTAAGGGCTTCTAGAAGAACCATCATGCCAAATATCAAAGCTCTGGCCATATTAGTTTCAGAGAAAAAGATGTTTAAAGATTTCACTATATAATTCTATGTAAATTTACGACCCCCGGGGCGGGGTCATTTTTTACCCCAGGGACATAATTTGAACAATCTTGATAGAGGACATGAAGACGATGCTTTGTGCCAAATATCTAAGCTCAGGGTACTGTGGTTTCAGACAAGAAGATTTTTTAAGATTTCTTTGAAAAAATCTATTTTTAGCTACTGTGACCTAGATATGCAACGGACCGGAACAATATTTACAATATTGGTTAAGGGCTTCTAGTAGTGTCATCATGCCAAATATCAAAGCTCTGGCAACATTAGTTTCAGAGATAAAGATGTTTGAAGATTTCACTATATAACTCTATATAAAATTACGACCCCGGGGCGGGGTCATTTTTGACCCCAGGGACATAATTTGAACAATCTTGATAGAGTACCTGTGGATGATGCTTTGTGCCAAATATGTAAGCTTAGGGTACTGTGGTTTCAGACAAGAAGATTTTTTAAGTTTTCATTGAAAAAATCTATTTTTAGCTCCTGTGACCTAGATATGCAACGGATCGGAAATGTTTGAACAACTTTGAAAGAGGACCATATAAGGATAATTCAGGCCAAGTTTTGTAAAAATCCATCCAGTAGTTTCAGAGGAGATGTAGTTTAAAGAAATTGTTGACGACGAACGAAGGACGGACGAACGACGACGGACAGAGGACGATCAAAATAGCTCACCTTGGCACTACGTGCCAGGTGAGCTAAAAGGACAAAACGAAGCTTATCTGCGTCTCTGTTGTCGTATTCAGTGGAAATTCTACTGGCCATTTTGTCTGCCAATCTTTAAAACTACCGGCCCTTATGTCCGACGAAAGAATTTTTTCTCGGCCATTTTCATTTTCTTTCGACAATTTGCCGATGGCCGGGCCCAATCTGAATCACTTTTACAAACTCCATATATGGAATATGTAGTAAAAGGTTATGCGACGTATATTTCCAAAATGGCCGACCATACCTCGAAGACCGATGCCAGTTGACTGCAGTAAAATTTAAATCGGGAGAAACTCAATTATTATTATTTTAATCACGTAGGTAACCTGATTGTACACATCCAGTGTCAAAAAATGCATACCAAACCGATACCTACATTTTATTTTTCAAACAAGAGCCGCATGGCCCTAAATCCCTCACCTGAGTAACTATTGTGTTATACTCGATGCATAATGAAGTTTGTCATTGCATGTATGTGGACTGTTGCATGAAACTGTAACAACTCGGAATTAGGTTTTCCTGTAGAAGTATATATAAAACTGATAAGCCTGGGGCGGGGCCATTTTTTACCCTGGGGTCATGATTTGAACAATCTAGGTAGAGGAACATAAGACAAAGCTAGATGCCAAATATAAAAGGTATGGGCCTTAAGATTTCAGAGAAGAATATTTTTAAAGGTTTTACTACATATGTCTTTGTAAAACTTATAAGCCCCGAGGCGGGCCATTTTTGATCCGGGGGTCATGATTTGAACAATCTTGGTACAGGACCATAAGGTAAAGCTAGATGCCAAATATAAAAGGTCTGGGTCTTAGGGTTTCAGAGAAGAAGAGTTTTAAAGGTTTATTCCTATATAAGTCTATGTAAAACTGATAAGTCCCGGGGCGTGGCCATTTTTGATCCGGGGGTCATGATTTGAACAATCTTGGTAGAGGACCATAAGGCAAAGCTAGATGCCAAATATAAAAGGTCTGGGCCTTACGGTTTCAGAGAAGAAGATTTTTAAAGGTTTTCCTATATAAGTCTATGTAAAACTGATAAGCCCCGTGGTGGGGCCATTTTTGACCCTGGGGTCATGATTCGAACAAACTTAGTAGAAGTCCATAAGGCAAAGCTAGATGCTAAATATAAAAGGTCTAGGCCATACAGTTTTAGAGAAGAAGAGTTTTAAAGGATTTCCTATGAAAAACTGATAAGCCCCAGGGCGGGCCATTTTTTACCCGGGGGTCATTATTTGAACAATCTTGCTAAAGGTTTACAACATGATGCTACATGTGAAATTTGGTTATCCTAGGACTTATAGTTATTGACAAGAAGATGTTTAAAGTTTTGACTTTAGTTGTCAATATTACGTAAATACGGAAATTGACCACGCCCTCTGGCGGCCATGTTTTTTGACGGATCAAAATTCTTTGAACAATTTGAAAGTATGTTAATTCAACTTAATTGAGAAACATTTTGGTGCAAACCAAAATGAAATCGGACCAGTCGTTTTTGAGAAGATTTTTTTTTAGATATTGTGCATGGTTGCCATGGCAACAAGACCGATTGCCCCACCCACTTTTTTTAAAAAAAATTTTAAGCTCACAACTACAGTATGTATCTGACTAAGTTTGGTTAAAATTGGGCCATCAGTTTCAGAGAAGAAGTAATTTGAAACAAATTGTGAACAGACGACACCGACACGGACACCAACACAGACGGACGGCAACCGATCACAATAGCTCACCTTGAGCACTTTGTGCTCAGGTGAGCTAAAAAGGTAAAAATTTCAAGTGTTATTCAAGCGACAGTGAATTACTGTCGGCCCTGCGCAACTGTAGAGATCCTAGCGTATTGCGGATACAGTTACGATGTCACAACTATCTCAGTCCATGTTTCATAACAACGCTCCAGAATTATAATGAGGCTGCAAGATGCAGTGGATGCTTACATCAGGGGCTTCAGGTAGACAGGCGGGCAGAGTTCATGTTTTGCCTAAGGGACCAGACTGAACTCATCAGCACAGATCAGGCCAACCACATTGTCAAGTTTTGGACCGATCTGGATGACTTTGACAAGCAGCCAACTGTGCCGAGTCCCCGCAATCAGATCCGGCTCACCAAGGAATGGGGAAGAAGAATCAACCCTTGGAGCCAAATCGAGTCTGTCTGTAAGAATTATTTTGCAGCCAACTCCTCCTATGTGTACTAGGAGGAGTTAGCTGCACAAACAACCCTACAGAAAGACCGACAGACAGGAACCACAACATCAATATGTGCGCGCCCCCCCCCCCCCCCCCCCTCCCCCTAAATTGGGGAGACATAAAATCACCACGACGTAAATCGTGTTTTTTATAAATATTGGATGTAAAATAATGTCTATACGTGTGCAACCAGCTGGAGTAGCCTCCCTTGGCATTTGCCACATCAGCGTGATCGCCAAGTCTTTTTGGTAAACCTTTGCATTGTCACTTATTGTGATTTTTAAAATTCGTACCTCTTTGTGTCAAACAATGTTTAAATCACAAGTTGCACGAGTTTTTATTTACCTTTACTGTATATAATCAGGCGATTGAAGTATCTTCTTCGTTACCGTCTAATCCAACTTGCTTGCCGGTGCCCTTCCACGTCCTAAGGCCGTAATGTCACGATCAACCTCATTGGTTAATTTTCAATGGCGTTTAAATTTTTATCTATTTTTTCTATACAGATAATCTCTCTAACTCCTGAATTTTCCGACCCACTTACTTCAGAAATGATGTGGGAACAAACTAACAATAAATAAATAAAGTAAATCTAATAATCGATCTTACCCGAAGTTGTTTCGGCAACTTCCGTGAGGAGGCACGTAACGGTTTGATAGCCACATGTTCGAATTGGCCCTGGGTCAAATTTCATAATATAAGGCTATTGGTAAGTTTTAAAGTATTTTTGAAGATGAAAAAAAATATTTTAGGGGAGAATGCATTAATATTATCACTTTGTGGCATGATTTGAATAAAATGCGCACTAAGATGATGACTTTTTGTAGTCGGATGGGTATAAGATGGGGGCAGTCTGGAAATCAGTGGTTCGGGCTAAATAAACTGGGAATCAGCATCATTTTACTGGTGGGTGCAGACACATGAAAATTGTGCGAAATCGATCAGGAATCGCCCTTGTTTGGGCCAAAGATCCTAAAAGCAACAGGTTCAGTGAGTCTGAAAATACTTTTCACTAAGTGCCAACCCTAGGCGAACACTTTCGAATTTTTCGGAGAATATGTGGGTTTTGAGGCTTTTTTGTCATGGGTTTTCGCGACCATAACAAACTTTAAATTTGGCCACAGAGGAATCTGAACGTGTGCTTATGTGGATGGTTTATGCTGTTTTGTTATGCCTAGAGATGCATTTACTGATATAGGACTGAGTTTTGATTCTGGTTTGTGCGTGAAAGTCAGGAGGAGATAAATATAGATGTCAAGGAGACCACCGGTGCCGAGATTTCAGAAAAAACCGTAGTGTGCCTCCTGAATAAAATGAAAGAACAATCGGATACCTCGCCGATTTTTGTTAGGACCAAAGTTCAAAACTTAATAACCCTTAATATTCTACCTTAATATCGTCTGTTTTGAAAATGTCATCTGCAAAATTGTCAGATGATGTTTGAAAATAGAAGAAACTTGAAGAGGGCTGTCAAATAATTTGGATCCCAATGATTTATATTAACTGGTCGATCTATACATGGTCGCTGGATCCAGATCACTGGATCCAGACTAGATCTAGATTTTCAAATAGATCTAGAGAACTAGATCTACAGTTGAAATAGATCTAGGTAGATCTACCAGTCAAGTTTTGAACATCATGATCAGGGTTATTTATTTGAAAATTACCGGCATTTTGAATAAAATACTATGGTAGGCCTGATAATGTCACTCATTATATATATGACAGCGTAGTAGATCTAGATCTATGCCTTTTAAAAAAGAAAAAACTTACCTACGTACGAGTACGACTCATGTATATATACATTTGTACATGTATGAAGGGCCGCCATTTCTCCGGATTTTCCCGAAATCTTCAGATTTTTATCCTAGCAGATGGTAACTTAATTTGACCTTATAGATCTAGATCATATAATATTGTAAATATCAGAGACCATACATACTGTACATGTATGTATCGTCTCTGTAAATATGTATGCGTGTCTTGAAAACTAGAAACAGACTTTGAGGCAGAGACAGTATAAACCTTTTTGACCTTGTGGTCTTCACATTGATCTTTGACCTGCTTTTGTGAAAAAAAAATTAAATGTCTATAAGATTTGAACCAGTAGGCCTTGGGCTTTCATATTTTGTATGTATATTTCTTGTGTCAAGACCTTTCCAACCATACCAATGTTTTTGACCATGTGGCTTGGACATTGACCTTTGATCTATTTAATCAAATCTTAACCAGAACCCTTAACCTTTGCTAGATCTATAACTCTTGCATTATTGCAACCATACAAACCTGTTTTACCATGTGACCTTGACCTTTGACCTACTTTTGTAAAAATCTTTAAATGTCTATAACATTTGAACCAGTAGGCCTATGGCTATCATATTTGGTATGTAGATCTATATTTCTCATGACAATACCTTTCTGACCATACCAATGTTTTTACCATGTGACCATGACCTTGACATATGACCTATTTAATCAAACTTTAATCAAAAACCTTTACCTTGGCTATAACTCTTGCATTATTGCACCTGGGCCTTTAATACGTGGCACGTGTCTTTCCTGTGTCAAGACCTTTCCAAGTTGGCAGTCATACAATTACAAACCTTTTTGACCTTGTGGTCTTCACATTGACCTTTGACCTGCTTTTGTGAACAATTTTTTAAATGTCTATAACATTTGAACCAGTAGGCATTGGGCTTTCATATTTTGTATGTATATTTCTTGTGCCAAGACCTTTCCAACTATACCAATGTTTTGACCATGTGGCTTGGACATTGACCTTTGACCTATTTAATTAAATTTTAACCAAAACCCTTAACCTTGGCTATAACTCTTGCATTATTGCAACCAAAAAAACCTGTTTGGCCGTGTGACCTTGACCTAATTTTGTAAAAGTCTTTACTATACCAATGTGTTTGGTTTTACCATGCGATCTTGGCCTTAACTTTTGACCTATTTAATCAAACTTTAACCAAAAAACCTTAACCTTGACTAGATCTATATAACTTTTGCATAGCATGATGCTGGCTGGGGGGCATTTGTTTCACAAACACATTGCTTTTCATCTGATCTTCACCATTCGTGTATCTGGATCGACACGCTATTGTGGTTTTTGTGTGGTTTTTTAAAAAAAAATCTACCATTTAGTTGGCACTTAGAATCTAGATCTATAGGCCACCAACTTTGAGCCAAGGTGTCTTTCAGGTTGAAAGTAGATCTAGATCTAAAGGCTAACGTACGATCTTCCACCTTTCTAAATATTTGTTAGAAATATCTTGAACTTAGTTTTAGATCTAGATTCTAATTTCTTTTCTAAAACAACACAAGAGAGAACAAAAGCCTACCTCTTAGGTTAACTGTTGGTTGAATCATTTTTCATTAGAAAAACATGCTTTCTAAAACCACATGGTGCACATTCTGCAGCATGTCTACGTCATTATAAATCAAGGTGATGACGTCATGTTTTGTCGCGCGGCTGCCGGTTGGCCAGCACGTGTATTGATCGTTTATAAATACGGTTGTAGTTGGGATTTTAGATTTAAAGAGACTGAAAACCAGACAATGTCATGGGGATTTTAAAAAGAAAGAAAAATTAGATCTACTAAAAAATACTATCGATTTAAAGACAGACTTGTGGCATCAACATGCATGCAGATTATACTAATCTGCAGTAAAACCTCTAAAAGAAGGCTAATTGATTGTATAAAAGACAGGTGACAGCTTATCTAAAGCAAGGTGACAGTAAAACAGAAAGCTCCTGCAGGAGCATTCTGTTTTACTGTCATTTTGCTTTAAGCCGTCACCTGTCGTAAACGCCTAATAATTACACAATTTAGTGGTCGTAATAAAGAGGAGAATAATATGATCGGTATAAAAACATCCACAAGAAATATAACTGAATCAAAAGGTTTATAGATCTTGACCTCTGTACAGATCTAGATATAATACAGATACAACATCTTATCTCTAAGTTTATAGCCGCCTGGCATCCATATTCAAATAAAACGTTTTATGCCAAAACCTGGGTTTCAGTCTCTTTAACAATCAATTTTGCCCTGAAAATAATACATGCGCGGACCCAGAAATAGGGACCGGGAATACGAATCCCATCTGAAATTAACCGTGCCCAATTAAACGACTATCTTTGATTTTATGTATGAATGTATGCAACAAAAATGTGACTGTAAACAATTTACAGCTCATTGAATGCGTTGTTCAGACGCAAGTAGCAACCACTGTGCGACCGGCGTTAGGCGGGTCTGTACGCTCGACAGCTGAATCAATGTATCAGGCCTGCCATAAGTTGACATGAAAAACCGAAAGATTTCCAAATTTGCATTTTTCAAGTGCGATTTTAGTTTACGAATTGTACCTTTACCGCATAGCCTTTGCTTCTTACACCAATCTTCTATCTTTATCGCTTCAAAAGTTACAGCTAATTGAAGATGTTAAGACTTTGTAAAAACAAAAGTTGCTTCAAATTAAAAGTTCTAATTATCAACGTCAAGATTTTTTCATTTGTAACTTCCGGTGTTGCTAAAAAATAGAAACTCGTCGGATTTTGGTCGGATCCGACAAAGCCCAACACTATCATGTAGGTTGTTAAATTTCAAGGAACTACTACTTTGCTTCTTACACCAATCTTCTATCTTTATCGCTTCAAAAGTTACAGCTAATTGAAGATGTTTAAGACGCCAGAAGTGTGCCCCGGACGTTATAGAGCGGGCTGATTTCCCCGAGAATGTTCATTTCAAAACTGAATCCCCGTAGGGCTTAGTGCGTTCAGAAAGAATATTCATTTTTGAAATTAAATAACATCAAAACGAAGACAGATAGCTTAATAGTGTAAAAACAAAAGTTGCTTCAAATTAAAAGTTCTAATTATCAACGTCAAGATTTTTTCATTTGTAACTTCCGGTGTTGCTAAAAATAGAAACTCGTCGGATTTTGGTCGGATCCGACAAAGCCCAACACTATCATGTAGGTTGTTAAATTTTAAGGAACTTTGCTTCTTACAACAATTTTTTATCTTTATCGCTTCAAAAGTTAAAGCTAATTGAAGATGTATAAGACGCCAGAAGTGTGCCTCAGGCGTTTAGCGGGCTGATTTCCTCGAGATCGTTCGTTTCATAGCTGAATCCCCGGGCTTAGTGCGTTCAGAGAGTATATCCATCTTTGAACTTATATATCATCAAAACGGAGACAGATAGCTTGATAGTGTAAAAACAAAAGTTGCTTCAAATTAAAAGTTCTAATTATCAACGTCAAGATTTTTTCATTTGTAACTTCCGGTAGTGCTAAAAATAGAAACTCGTCGGATTTTGGTCGGATCCGACAAAGCCCAACTGTATCGTGTAGGTTGTTAAATTTCAAGGAACTTTGCTTCTTACACCAATCTTCTATCTTTATCGCTTCAAAAGTTACAACTAATTGAAGATGTTGAAGACGCCAGAAGTGTGTCCGACGTTAAGCGGGCTGATTTCCTCGGGAAGGTTCATTTCAACGCTGAATCCCCTGGCTTAGTTTGTTCAGAGAGAATATCCATCTTTGAACTTATATAACATCAAAACGGAGACAGATAGCTTGATAGTGTAAAAACAAAAGTTGCCTCAAATTAAAAGTTCTAATTATCAACGTCAAGATTTTTACATTTGTTACTTCCAGTAGTGCTAAAAATAGAAACTCGTCGGATTTTGGTCGGATCCGACAAAGTTTAACATTATCGTGTAGGTTGTTAAATTTCAAGGAACTTTGCTTCTTACACCAATCTTCTATCTTTATCGCTTCAAAAGTTACAGCTAATTCGGAAGATGTTTAAGACGCCAGAATTGTGCCCCCGGCGTTAAGCGGGCTGATTTCCTCGGGAAGGTTCATTTCAACGCTGAATCCCCTGGCTTAGTGCGTTCAGAGAGAATATCCATCTTTGAACTTATATATCATCAAAACGGAGACAGATAGCTTGATAGTGTAAAAACAAAAGTTGCTTCAAATTAAAAGTTCTAATTATCAACGTCAAGATTTTTTCATTTGTAACTTCCGGTAGTGCTAAAAATAGAAACTCGTCGGATTTTGGTCGGATCCGACAAAGTTGAACATTATCGTGTGGGTTGTTAAATATCAAGGACATTTGCTTCTTACACCAATCTTCTATCTTTATCGCTTCAAAAGTTACAGCTAATTGAAGATGTTGAAGACGCCAGAAGTGTGCCCCCGACGTTGATTGGGCTGATTTCCTCGAGAAGGTTCATTTCAACGCTGAATCCCCGGGCTTAGTGCGTTCAGAGAGAATATCCATCTTTGAACTTATATAACATCAAAACGGAGACAGATAGCTTGATAGTGTAAAAACAAAAGTTGCTTCAATTTAAAAGTTCTGATTATCAACGTCAAGATTTTTTCATTTGTAACTTCCGGTAGTGCTAAAAATAGAAACTCGTCGGATTTTGGTCGGATCCGACAAAGCCCAACTGTATCGTGTAGGTTGTTAAATTTCAAGGAACTTTGCTTCTTACACCAATCTTCTATCTTTATCGCTTCAAAAGTTACAGCTAATTGAAGATGTTTAAGACGCCAGAAGTGTGCCCGACGTTAAGCAGGCTGATTTCCTCGAGAAGGTTCATTTCAACGCTGAATCCCCTGGCTTAGTGCGTTCAGAGAGAATATCCATCTTTGAACTTATATAACATCAAAACGAAGACAGATAGCTTGATAGTCTAAAAACAAAAGTTGCTTCAAATTAAAAGTTCTAATTATCAACGTCAAAATTTTTTCATTTGTAACTTCCGGTAGTGCTAAAAATAGAAACTCGTCGGATTTTGGTCGGATCCGACAAAGTTTAACAGTATCGTGTAGGTTGTTAACTTTCAAGGAACTTTGCTTCTTACACCAATCTTCTATCTTTATCGCTTCAAAAGTTACAGCTAATTCGGAAGATGTTTAAGACGCCAGAATTGTGCCCCCGGCGTTAAGCGGGCTGATTTCCTCGGGAAGGTTCATTTCAACGCTGAATCCCCTGGCTTAATGCGTTCAGAGAGAATATCCATCTTTGAACTTATATATCATCAAAACGGAGACAGATAGCTTGATAGTGTAAAAACAAAAGTTGCTTCAAATTAAAAGTTCTAATTATCAACGTCAAGATTTTTTCATTTGTAACTTCCGGTAGTGCTAAAAATAGAAACTCGTCGGATTTTGGTCGGATCCGACAAAGTTGAACATTATCGTGTGGGTTGTTAAATATCAAGGACATTTGCTTCTTACACCAATCTTCTATCTTTATCGCTTCAAAAGTTACAGCTAATTGAAGATGTTGAAGACGCCAGAAGTGTGCCCCCGACGTTGAGTGGGCTGATTTCCTCGAGAAGGTTCATTTCAACGCTGAATCCCCTGGCTTAGTGTGTTCAGAGAGAATATCCATCTTTGAACTTATATAACATCAAAACGGAGACAGATAGCTTGATAGTGTAAAAACAAAAGTTGCTTCAATTTAAAAGTTCTGATTATCAACGTCAAGATTTTTTCATTTGTAACTTCCGGTAGTGCTAAAAATAGAAACTCGTCGGATTTTGGTCGGATCCGACAAAGCCCAACAGTATCGTGTAGGTTGTTAACTTTCAAGGAACTTTGCTTCTTACACCAATCTTCTATCTTTATCGCTTCAAAAGTTACAGCTAATTGAAGATGTTTAAGACGCCAGAAGTGTGCCCCCGACGTTGAGTGGGCTGATTTCCTCGAGAAGGTTCATTTCAACGCTGAATCCCCTGGCTTAGTGTGTTCAGAGAGAATATCCATCTTTGAACTTATATAACATCAAAACGGAGACAGATAGCTTGATAGTGTCAAAACAAAAGTTGCTTCAATTTAAAAGTTCTGATTATCAACGTCAAGATTTTTTCATTTGTAACTTCCGGTAGTGCTAAAAATAGAAACTCGTCGGATTTTGGTCGGATCCGACAAAGCCCAACTGTATCGTGTAGGTTGTTAAATTTCAAGGAACTTTGCTTCTTACACAAATCTTCTATCTTTATCGCTTCAAAAGTTACAGCTAATTGAAGATGTTTAAGACGCCAGAAGTGTGCCCGACGTTAAGCAGGCTGATTTCCTCGAGAAGGTTCATTTCAACGCTGAATCCCCTGGCTTAGTGCGTTCAGAGAGAATATCCATCTTTGAACTTATATAACATCAAAACGAAGACAGATAGCTTAATAGTCTAAAAACAAAAGTTGCTTCAAATTAAAAGTTCTAATTATCAACGTCAAGATTTTTTCATTTGTAACTTCCGGTAGTGCTAAAAATAGAAACTCGTCGGATTTTGGTCGGATCCGACAAAGTTTAACAGTATCGTGTAGGTTGTTAACTTTCAAGGAACTTTGCTTCTTACACCAATCTTCTATTTTTATCGCTTCAAAAGTTACAGCTAATTGAAGATGTTGAAGACGCCAGAAGTGTGTCCGACGTTAAGCGGGCTGATTTCCTCGAGAAGGTTCATTTCAACGCTGAATCCCCTGGCTTAGTGCGTTCAGAGAGTATATCCATCTTTGAACTTATATAACATCAAAACGGAGACAGATAGCTTAATAGTGTAAAAACAAAAGTTGCTTCAAATTAAAAGTTCTAATTATCAACATCAAGATTTTTTCATTTGTAACTTCCGGTGTTGCTAAAAATAGAAACTCGTCGGATTTTGATCGGATCCGACAAAGCTCAACACTATCGTGTAGGTTGTTAAATTTCAAGGAACTTTGCTTCTTACAACATTTCTCTATCTTTATCGCTTCAAAAGTTACAACTAATTGAAGATGTTTAAGACGCCAGAAGTGTGCCACCGGCGTTAAGCGGGCTGGTTTCCTCGAGAAGGTTCATTTCAACGCTGAATCACCTGGTTTAGTGCGTTCAGAGAGAATATCCATCTTTGAACTTATATAACATCAAAACGAAGACAGATAGCTTAATAGTCTAAAAACAAAAGTTGCTTCAAATTAAAAGTTCTAATTATCAACGTCAAGATTTTTTCATTTGTAACTTCCGGTAGTGCTAAAAATAGAAACTCGTCGGATTTTGGTCGGATCCGACAAAGTTTAACAGTATCGTGTAGGTTGTTAAATTTCAAGGAACTTTGCTTCTTACACCAATATAGGGTTAATACACCTTTTTTCGTGCATTAACGTGTGAAGAAGCCCGCGGGCTGTATTTGAAGCCCGAGGCTTTAGCCGAGGGCTCCAAGACAGCACAAGGGCTTCTGCAGATGTTAATGCACGAAAAACAGGTGTATTGACACTATTCTTGCATAAAAATATGTCTATTTCCCCTTCTTTTTGGATTTCACCTAACTCTGTTCTCTAATACAAGCGCACCTAGCGAGGTCAAGTTTGTTTACAAAATGTTCATGTGTTTTATATATCCGCCGCCTAGAAACAGGGCCACATGCACCGGATTTATCAATGTCGGCCATTTTTAAAAGCGACTCGATTCGCATGTGTAATTTACGCTTGGCTTCTACCAATTAGTTCTACCAATTAACGGCCGCCGTCATCTTGCTGACTATTCTGTCGTAAACAGACATCATGTTGTTCTTCGTCTGTTAATTCAAGGACTTAAAAATGTTACAATATGGAGAAATTGTGTAGTTGGATGTTGGAATAACGTTGAATGAGTTGGTTTGGTACAATGTGAGACGTATAGCATACAGACCGGTTAGGTTCGACGCAACACAGAACGTCAGAGGTTTTCTCTTGACCAATGCAATGGAAATACAGGTACACCGATTTACAATTTAGCATGTTTAGGGTAGGACTTTATTTATAATGCTATATCTATTAATAAATATCAGACACATGAATGGATTCCCATTAAAACACCAGTAGTCGATTGCAGTTCCATAATGTAGTCTAGCGGGATCTAGAGTAGTCTATTTCTATTTCTATTTATTACTTCTACTCAATCAATTCTGATGATTATGAGAAGGGGCACTTTTTAGATGCACCATTGAGACTGTACCTGTCGAACACAGGTACAGAGGAGATAACGTTATTCTTTCCCGTTTTTAAACGCAAAGAAATGCAAACGCAGTGCACTAAAATGGAGACAATGACATCTTTTTTATACTTCGGACTGTTTATTTTATTCTGAGTAGCAAACAGTTTGGAGCCTGATCAGACACCGGGTTACTCGGCGTCTGACTTGGCTTCAAACCTACGTCTGATCTGGCTCCAAACTGTTTGCAATGGAAACAATAGTTTAAGAGAATAATGTTTTTTCCACTGTTATCTTAGTAGAAAACTCAACAAGTCCCTACATCTCAGTCGTTAGAGTGCTAGAATGTTACGTCAGAGACCCTGGCTCCAAGGTTATAAAGATTTGAGTTGAGTCTGAAATCGTCCTAAAGCGTTTGATTGGTCAGATTTTAGTTTTTGATGAGCAAAAACTCAAATTTGACTTATCAATGTCTAAAAACCATATTAGACTCAACTTAAAAGCTTTATAACCTTTTAACTTTCTATACGTCTAACTTTTACCATTTTTATAATACAGTTGTCTAGGAATTTAAAATAATTTTAAAAATATGTTTTGATAATTTTGTAAGCCATTTAAATATTACATGTAGGAGCGTACTAAGGGTCAGTTACTGAAATAGCTGGAACGGAATTTGGGTTGACATGCTATTTTATTAATATTGACGTTATAGATTCTAAATGAGTGTGTCTGTTAGATTTACTTCAGAGACATACAAACACACATGTTTGTATGTCTCTGATTTACCTGTAGGTTTTAAATAAAGATTTGAATTTGAATTGTCTCATTCAATCAATGCCTTCACTAAAGAATCAAAAATAATTCTGAATAAGATGATAAAGCTGTCTATATGTTTAAACTGTTATTATTTATTTTCATACATCTTTGTTGTTTCAGATTCTATCACCAGATGTCACCATCAGCCTTGGATGTTGGTCTTAATCTTGAGAAGTCTGCAATATTAACCCCGGAGTCATCCTTTCTCCTTGACTGTGAACAGAATGTGTTTGGTGCTTACTGAACAGAGAACAGTGACAATAACTAGAATGAACCAGATTTAACAAAATAAAGTGTAATTCATGATGAATTTACAAAATGTATGTTTACACAGTGATCACCCGGCTGATTTCAAAATAACAGGAACAGTCTTAGTTTAATGAGGAACAGCTAACCCAAGACATCTATAATTCTATTACATGTACATAATTTGATTGCACATTAACCTATCACTCAATCAATATGCAGTTTTACCCCTCTTATTTATTTCTCCACTGAGCAAAATAGTTCCACACTATGGAATCATGAATGTATGCACTATAAGGAGCCTAAAGCATTTTGAAAGTAAAGCAGAATATACCATTAGGTACTTTCTACTTTACTTTCAACATGCTGTAATAAAAAACCTGGATAAGGGGTAATGAGTCAGACATAGTCTGAAAGATCAAATTACTACAGAGCTACAGGTAAAAGGCATGATTTTTATCTTATTTTCAAATATTCTTAATGTCTATTTTTTCATTTTTAATTCCATTTCTAAAAAATAATTATTTTCTAAATGCATTACTTTGGCTACTCAAACTTCTTAGAACATATCTTACCAAGTTCATTTATTATCTTGAGCTATGTAATTTCTTAAGAACTTGAAATATGTGTATAAAACCAGCATTTCAAATAAAATATATTTCAATAAGCACAATATTTGCATAGATATAAATCATAACAAGAACTTTTGTCTATATATTTGAGATCCATTTCCATTTTTTTTTTATTAATATCAGTCATTTTCTTCCATATCACAGCTTCCTTTATTCTAATTGCACATCAACTGTATATCTTGCAAGTATTGTGCTTCACTACAAACAGTGTACTTACAAAGAATGCACTTGTCTTCTACCTCAGTGCAAACTTTGAACAGAACATTCCCTAAAGGAGCCCTCTGATCAAGGTCGCCACACGAAGAATAATGTTCAATGCATCGGTGTACATGTTTACTTTAAACAGAACGCAATTAAACAAGATGGACAAAATTTTATTTTGATTTTAAATGTACATTTAAAGTTTCAGTGGTTATTGAATGAGAGGTTTCGCCTAACTGTGGACAACGTATGCAAATAGTCGCTGTCATGGACATTTTACTGAAATGAACTATCTGGTCGTAGACCAATCGGAGTGTCAGATGGCCGATTTTGTCAATTTCAAATTTGATTGATTTGGGTTTACGGCCGCAAACTGTGACACAAAGTTTATCATAATATTGTGTCAACTTCATGTCATCTGTGATAGCAAGTCGCTGCCGTCGAAAGTTCGGCATTTTAAAAATATGTACATGTATGTGCACAATTACGGTACAATGTATACATAACTCGTATACGAAAAATGGGATTTAAGTTGTTTTTATCGCTTTTATTAATGAGTTAACTGCAAGTTTTAATTATAAATCAAAATTTGCTTTGCCTAGTGTGTTTACTTATATGGTGTGTTCTGCTTTGTATTCATCCTAGAGTGGAGAAAAGTTAGTCTTTCCCGTTTAAACGTAAACGAAACGCAAACGCAAAACACTAAAATGTAGAAAAGGACAACGTTTTGACAATTCTGACCTTTAAATTTTTTTCAGAGTGGAAAACAGTTTGAAGCCTGATCAGACGCCGGCTTAACCGGCGTCTGATATGGCTCCAAACTGTTTGCAAAGGAAATAATAGTTTTAGCGTAAACGCGTTTATTGGGAAAGAATAACGTTTTCTCCACTGTACATGTACCTAATAATGTCACCTGTCAACAGAATTATTTAGTTGTACAAGTTTGGTTGTACTGTATACTATGGAGAAGACGTTAGTTTTCCCCAATAAATTCGTTAATGCTAAAACTATATTTGACTATAGTTTTCCATTGTAAACAGTTTGGAAACAGATCAGACGCCGGATAACTAAGCGTCTGATCAGGCTCCTAACTATTTTGGACGTAATTGCCAAAAAGTAAATGTCATTTTCTACCTGTAAATACACTGTGTTTGCGTTTTGCTTGCGTTTAAACGGGGGAAAATGTCTTCTTCACTGTCTATTTCTTGAAATAGATTTAGAAACTAATCGGACATCTCTGGCTAGGCGTAATGCTATGTTTCATCGGTGTTGGCTTTTATCACATAGTAATGAGTTCAAAAGGTGCAAACTGAATGGGAAACTGTTTAGATCCCGACCAGAATCGTCCCTCGGGAGTCTCCACCATTTGTTAGCTATTGTCTGTCCAAATATTTAGGGTTATTACAGTAAAACCCTTTCGCATTTCGCCTTAATGACCGTTATGTGTATTTGGCGCATGGTAATTAATTGTATTTTCAATTACAATGCATTCACCAGCATCTTTGCACTGACAGTGTAGGCTGAAGTTTGGCCAGAACGCTGTTCGAACCGTCATTGTTATTGTTTATACTGGGCCCCGGAACAATCATAACTATAGCGGGCATTAACGGCGCGTGTGCACGTGAATCGCCTTGTTAATACACGTTAAAGTCCTCGTTAATGCACCCCCTAGGAACGGCTTTTTATGCAAGAATCTTCTATCTTTATCGCTTCAAAAGTTACAGCTGATTCGGAAGATGTTGAAGACGCCAGAAGTGTGTCCGACGTTAAGCGGGCTGATTTCCTCGAGAAGGTTCATTTCAACGCTGAATCCCCTGGCTTAGTGCGTTCAGAGAGAATATCCATATTTGAACTTATATAACATCAAAACGAAGACAGATAGCTTGATAGTGTAAAAACAAAAGTTGCTTCAAATTAAAAGTTCTGATTATCAACGTCAAGATTTTTTCATTTGTAACTTCCGGTAGTGCTAAAAATAGAAACTCGTCGGATTTTGGTCGGATCCGACAAAGATTAACATTATCGTTTAGGTTGTTAAATTTCAAGGAACTTTGCTTCTTACACCAATCTTCTATCTTTATCGCTTCAAAAGTTACAGCTAATTGAATATGTTTAAGACGCGAGAAGTGTGCCCCCGACGTTGAGTGGGCTGATTTTCTCGAGAAGGTTCATTTCAACGCTGAATCCCCGGGCTTAGTGCGTTCAGAGAGAATATCCATCTTTGAACTTATATAACATCAAAACGAAGACAGATAGCTTAATAGTCTAAAAACAAAAGTTGCTTCAAATTAAAAGTTCTAATTATCAACGTCAAGATTTTTTCATTTGTAACTTCCGGTAGTGCTAAAAATAGAAACTCGTCGGATTTTGGTCGGATCCGACAAAGTTTAACAGTATCGTGTAGGCACGGAATTATACAAAACGGAATAGCAACTAAGCGAAGTTGAATAGGCGAGTATCTGAGCTCTCGCGGCGGTTGAATTTTGCGAGATTATGTGTCACGTGACAACATCTTCACTTTTTGCCTCGTTGTCCGCCATTTCTGGAGTGAATTTTACCGACTCGAGTGTTTTTATTGACATTTTATAGGATTTAAACGACTTTGTGGACATTCCTATCAATTCACGGGAATATAAACCCGTGAACAATGCTTCGAAAACACACATTTATCATATTGACTACCGATAGACAGTCTCTTATCAAGTCTCGCAAGTCTCGTATCCGCCGCACGAGATTTACGATATAGCGCGAGGTTTCGATTCCGTCAGTGTATAATTCTGTGGTGTAGGTTGTTAAATTTCAAGGAACTTTGCTTCTTACACCAATCTTCTATCTTTATCGCTTCAAAAGTTACAGCTAATTCGGAAGATGTTGAAGACGCCAGAAGTGTGTCCGACGTTAAGCGGGCTGATTTCCTCGAGAAGGTTCATTTCAACGCTGAATCCCCTGGCTTAGTGCGTTCAGAGAGAATATCCATCTTTGAACTTATATATCATCAAAACGGAGACAGATAGCTTGATAGTGTAAAAACAAAAGTTGCTTCAAATTAAAAGTTCTAATTATCAACGTCAAGATTTTTTCATTTATAACTTCCGGTAGTGCTAAAAATAGAAACTCGTCGGATTTTGGTCGGATCCGACAAAGTTGAACATTATCGTGTAGGTTTTTAAATTTCAAGGAACTTTGCTTCTTACACCAATCTTCTATCTTTATCGCTTCAAAAGTTACAGCTAATTGAAGATGTTGAAGACGCCAGAAGTGTGCCCGACGTTAAGCGGGCTGATTTCCTCGAGAAGGTTCATTTCAACGCTGAATCCCCGGGCTTAGTGCGTTCAGAGAGAATATCCATCTTTGAACTTATATAACATCAAAACGAAGACAGATAGCTTAATAGTCTAAAAACAAAAGTTGCTTCAAATTAAAAGTTCTACTTATCAACGTCAAGCTTTTTTCATTTGTAACTTCCGGTAGTGCTAAAAATAGAAACTCGTCGGATTTTGGTCGGATCCGACAAAGTTGAACATTATCGTGTAGGTTTTTAAATTTCAAGGAACTTTGCTTCTTACACCAATCTTCTATCTTTATCGCTTCAAAAGTTACAGCTAATTGAAGATGTTGAAGACGCCAGAAGTGTGCCCGACGTTAAGCGGGCTGATTTCCTCGAGAAGGTTCATTTCAACGCTGAATCCCCGGGCTTAGTGCGTTCAGAGAGAATATCCATCTTTGAACTTATATATCATCAAAACGGAGACAGATAGCTTGATAGTGTAAAAACAAAAGTTGCTTCAAATTAAAAGTTCTAATTATCAACGTCAAGATTTTTTCATATGTAACTTCCGGTAGTGCTAAAAATAGAAACTCGTCGGATTTTGGTCGGATCCGACAAAGTTGAACATTATCGTGTAGGTTTTTAAATTTCAAGGAACTTTGCTTCTTACACCAATCTTCTATCTTTATCGCTTCAAAAGTTACAGCTAATTGAAGATGTTTAAGACGCCAGAAGTGTGCCCCCGGCGTTGAGCGGGCTGATTTCCTCGAGAAGGTTCATTTCAACGCTGAATCCCCGGGCTTAGTGCGTTCAGAGAGAATATCCATCTTTGACTTTAAATTACATGAACACGAAGACAGATAGCTTAATAGTGTAAAGACAAAAGTTGCTTCAAATTAAAAGTTCTACTTATCAACGTCAAGCTTTTTTCATTTGTAACTTCCGGTGTTGCTAAAAATAGAAACTCGTCGGATTTTGATCGGATCCGACAAAGCTCAACAGTATCGTGTAGGTTGTTAAATTTCAAGGAACTTTGCTTCTTACAACATTTCTCTATCTTTATCGCTTCAAAAGTTACAGCTAATTGAAGATGTTTAAGAAGCCAGAAGTGTGCCCCCGGCGTTGAGCGGGCTGATTTCCTCAAGAAGGTTCATTTCAACGCTGAATCCCCTGGCTTAGTGCGTTCAGAGAGAATATCCATCTTTGAACTTATATAACATCAAAACGAAGACAGATAGCTTAATAGTCTAAAAACAAAAGTTGCTTCAAATTAAAAGTTCTAATTATCAACGTCAAGATTTTTTCATTTGTAACTTCCGGTGTTGCTAAAAATAGAAACTCGTCGGATTTTGGTCGAATCCGACAAAGCTCAACACTTTCGTGTAGGTTGTTAAATTTCAAGGAACTTTGCTTCTTACAACATTTCTCTATCTTTATCGCTTCAAAAGTTACAGCTAATTGAAGATGTTTAAGACGCCAGATGTGTGCCACCGGCGTTGAGCGGGCTGATTTCCTCGAGAAGGTTCATTTCAACGCTGAATCCCCTGGCTTAGTGCGTTCAGAGAGAATATCCATCTTTGAACTTATATAACATCAAAACGAAGACAGATAGCTTAATAGTCTAAAAACAAAAGTTGCTTCAAATTAAAAGTTCTAATTATCAACGTCAAGATTTTTTCATTTGTAACTTCCGGTAGTGCTAAAAATAGAAACTCGTCGGATTTTGGTCGGATCCGACAAAGTTTAACAGTATCGTGTAGGTTGTTAAATTTCAAGGAACTTTGCTTCTTACACCAATCTTCTATCTTTATCGCTTCAAAAGTTACAGCTAATTCGGAAGATGTTGAAGACGCCAGAAGTGTGTCCGACGTTAAGCGGGCTGATTTCCTCGAGAAGGTTCATTTCAACGCTGAATCCCCTGGCTTAGTGCGTTCAGAGAGAATATCCATCTTTGAACTTATATATCATCAAAACGGAGACAGATAGCTTGATAGTGTAAAAACAAAAGTTGCTTCAAATTAAAAGTTCTAATTATCAACGTCAAGATTTTTTCATTTATAACTTCCGGTAGTGCTAAAAATAGAAACTCGTCGGATTTTGGTCGGATCCGACAAAGTTGAACATTATCGTGTAGGTTTTTAAATTTCAAGGAACTTTGCTTCTTACACCAATCTTCTATCTTTATCGCTTCAAAAGTTACAGCTAATTGAAGATGTTGAAGACGCCAGAAGTGTGCCCGACGTTAAGCGGGCTGATTTCCTCGAGAAGGTTCATTTCAACGCTGAATCCCCGGGCTTAGTGCGTTCAGAGAGAATATCCATCTTTGAACTTATATAACATCAAAACGAAGACAGATAGCTTAATAGTCTAAAAACAAAAGTTGCTTCAAATTAAAAGTTCTACTTATCAACGTCAAGCTTTTTTCATTTGTAACTTCCGGTAGTGCTAAAAATAGAAACTCGTCGGATTTTGGTCGGATCCGACAAAGTTGAACATTATCGTGTAGGTTTTTAAATTTCAAGGAACTTTGCTTCTTACACCAATCTTCTATCTTTATCGCTTCAAAAGTTACAGCTAATTGAAGATGTTGAAGACGCCAGAAGTGTGCCCGACGTTAAGCGGGCTGATTTCCTCGAGAAGGTTCATTTCAACGCTGAATCCCCGGGCTTAGTGCGTTCAGAGAGAATATCCATCTTTGAACTTATATATCATCAAAACGGAGACAGATAGCTTGATAGTGTAAAAACAAAAGTTGCTTCAAATTAAAAGTTCTAATTATCAACGTCAAGATTTTTTCATTTATAACTTCCGGTAGTGCTAAAAATAGAAACTCGTCGGATTTTGGTCGGATCCGACAAAGTTGAACATTATCGTGTAGGTTTTTAAATTTCAAGGAACTTTGCTTCTTACACCAATCTTCTATCTTTATCGCTTCAAAAGTTACAGCTAATTGAAGATGTTGAAGACGCCAGAAGTGTGCCCGACGTTAAGCGGGCTGATTTCCTCGAGAAGGTTCATTTCAACGCTGAATCCCCGGGCTTAGTGCGTTCAGAGAGAATATCCATCTTTGAACTTATATAACATCAAAACGAAGACAGATAGCTTAATAGTCTAAAAACAAAAGTTGCTTCAAATTAAAAGTTCTACTTATCAACGTCAAGCTTTTGAAGCGATAAAGATAGAAGATTGGTGTAAGAAGCAAAGTTCCTTGAAATTTAAAAACCTACACGATAATGTTCAACTTTGTCGGATCCGACCAAAATCCGACGAGTTTCTATTTTTAGCACTACCGGAAGTTATAAATGAAAAAATCTTGACGTTGATAATTAGAACTTTTAATTTGAAGCAACTTTTGTTTTTACACTATCAAGCTATCTGTCTCCGTTTTGATGATATATAAGTTCAAAGATGGATATTCTCTCTGAACGCACTAAGCCAGGGGATTCAGCGTTGAAATGAACCTTCTCGAGGAAATCAGCCCGCTTAACGTCGGACACACTTCTGGCGTCTTCAACATCTTCCGAATTAGCTGTAACTTTTGAAGCGATAAAGATAGAAGATTGGTGTAAGAAGCAAAGTTCCTTGAAATTTAAAAACCTACACGATAATGTTCAACTTTGTCGGATCCGACCAAAATCCGACGAGTTTCTATTTTTAGCACTACCGGAAGTTACAAATGAAAAAATCTTGACGTTGATAGTTAGAACTTTTAATTTGAAGCAACTTTTGTTTTTAGACTATTAAGCTATCTGTCTTTGTTTTGATGTTGTATAAGTTCAAAGTTGGATATTCTCCCTGAACGCACTAAGCCCGGGGATTCAGCGTTGAAATGAACCTTCTCGAGAAAATCAGCCCGCTTAACGTCGGGCACACTTCTGGCGTCTTCAACATATTCCGAATTAGCTGTAACTTTTGAAGCGATAAAGATAGAAGATTGGTGTAAGAAGCAAAGTTCCTTGAAATTTAACAACCTACACGATAATGTTCAACTTTGTCGGATCCGACCAAAATCCGACGAGTTTCTATTTTTAGCACTACCGGAAGTTACAAATGAAAAAATCTTGACGTTGATAATTAGAACTTTTAATTTGAAGCAACTTTTGTTTTTACACTATCAAGCTATCTGTCTCCGTTTTGATGATATATAAGTTCAAAGATTGATATTCTCTCTGAACGCACTAAGCCAGGGGATTCAGCGTTGAAATGAACCTTCTCGAGGAAATCAGCCCGCTTAACGCCGGGGGCACACTTCTGGCTTCTTAAACATCTTCAATTAGCTGTAACTTTTGAAGCGATAAAGATAGAAGATTGGTATAAGAAGCAAAGTTCCTTGAAATTTAACAACCTACACGATAGTGTTGAGATTTGTCGGATCCGATCAAAATTGACGAGTTTCTATTTTAAGCAACACCGGAAGTTACAAATGAAAAAATCTTGATGTTGATAATTAGAACTTTAATTTGAAGCAACTTTTGTTTTTACACTATCAAGCTATCTGTCTCCGTTTTGATGTTATATAAGTTCAAAGATGGATATACTCTCTGAACGCACTAAGCCAGGGGATTCAGCGTTGAAATGAACCTTCTCGAGGAAATCAGCCCGCTTAACGTCGGACACACTTCTGGCGTCTTAAACATCTTCAATTAGCTAAGTGGGCTGATTTCCTCGAGAAGGTTCATTTCAACGCTGAATCCCCGGGCTTAGTGCGTTCAGAGAGAATATCCATCTTTGAACTTATATAACATCAAAACGAAGACAGATAGCTTAATAGTCTAAAAACAAAAGTTGCTTCAAATTAAAAGTTCTACTTATCAACGTCAAGCTTTTTTCATTTGTAACTTCCGGTAGTGCTAAAAATAGAAACTCGTCGGATTTTGGTCGGATCCGACAAAGTTGAACATTATCGTGTAGGTTTTTAAATTTCAAGGAACTTTGCTTCTTACACCAATCTTCTATCTTTATCGCTTCAAAAGTTACAGCTAATTGAAGATGTTGAAGACGCCAGAAGTGTGCCCGACGTTAAGCGGGCTGATTTCCTCGAGAAGGTTCATTTCAACGCTGAATCCCCGGGCTTAGTGCGTTCAGAGAGAATATCCATCTTTGAACTTATATATCATCAAAACGGAGACAGATAGCTTGATAGTGTAAAAACAAAAGTTGCTTCAAATTAAAAGTTCTAATTATCAACGTCAAGATTTTTTCATTTATAACTTCCGGTAGTGCTAAAAATAGAAACTCGTCGGATTTTGGTCGGATCCGACAAAGTTGAACATTATCGTGTAGGTTTTTAAATTTCAAGGAACTTTGCTTCTTACACCAATCTTCTATCTTTATCGCTTCAAAAGTTACAGCTAATTGAAGATGTTGAAGACGCCAGAAGTGTGCCCGACGTTAAGCGGGCTGATTTCCTCGAGAAGGTTCATTTCAACGCTGAATCCCCTGGCTTAGTGCGTTCAGAGAGAATATCCATCTTTGAACTTATATAACATCAAAACGAAGACAGATAGCTTAATAGTCTAAAAACAAAAGTTGCTTCAAATTAAAAGTTCTACTTATCAACGTCAAGCTTTTTTCATTTGTAACTTCCGGTAGTGCTAAAAATAGAAACTCGTCGGATTTTGGTCGGATCCGACAAAGTTTAACAGTATCGTGTAGGTTGTTAAATTTCAAGGAACTTTGCTTCTTACACCAATCTTCTATCTTTATCGCTTCAAAAGTTACAGCTAATTGAAGATGTTTAAGACGCCAGAAGTGTGTCCGACGTTAAGCGGGCTGATTTCCTCGAGAAGGTTCATTTCAACGCTGAATCCCCTGGCTTAGTGCGTTCAGAGAGTATATCCATCTTTGAACTTATATAACATCAAAACGGAGACAGATAGCTTGATAGTGTAAAAACAAAAGTTGCTTCAAATTAAAGTTCTAATTATCAACATCAAGATTTTTTCATTTGTAACTTCCGGTGTTGCTTAAAATAGAAACTCGTCAATTTTGATCGGATCCGACAAATCTCAACACTATCGTGTAGGTTGTTAAATTTCAAGGAACTTTGCTTCTTATACCAATCTTCTATCTTTATCGCTTCAAAAGTTACAGCTAATTGAAGATGTTTAAGAAGCCAGAAGTGTGCCCCCGGCGTTAAGCGGGCTGATTTCCTCGAGAAGGTTCATTTCAACGCTGAATCCCCTGGCTTAGTGCGTTCAGAGAGAATATCAATCTTTGAACTTATATATCATCAAAACGGAGACAGATAGCTTGATAGTGTAAAAACAAAAGTTGCTTCAAATTAAAAGTTCTAATTATCAACGTCAAGATTTTTTCATTTGTAACTTCCGGTAGTGCTAAAAATAGAAGCTCGTCGGATTTTGGTCGGATCCGACAAAGTTGAACATTATCGTGTAGGTTGTTAAATTTCAAGGAACTTTGCTTCTTACACCAATCTTCTATCTTTATCGCTTCAAAAGTTACAGCTAATTCGGAATATGTTGAAGACGCCAGAAGTGTGCCCGACGTTAAGCGGGCTGATTTTCTCGAGAAGGTTCATTTCAACGCTGAATCCCCGGGCTTAGTGCGTTCAGGGAGAATATCCAACTTTGAACTTATACAACATCAAAACAAAGACAGATAGCTTAATAGTCTAAAAACAAAAGTTGCTTCAAATTAAAAGTTCTAACTATCAACGTCAAGATTTTTTCATTTGTAACTTCCGGTAGTGCTAAAAATAGAAACTCGTCGGATTTTGGTCGGATCCGACAAAGTTGAACATTATCTTGTAGGTTGTTAAATTTCAAGGAACTTTGCTTCTTACACCAATCTTCTATCTTTATCGCTTCAAAAGTTACAGCTGATTCGGAAGATGTTGAAGACGCCAGAAGTGTGTCCGACGATAAGCGGGCTGATTTCCTCGAGAAGGTTCATTTCAACGCTGAATCCCCGGGCTTAGTGCGTTCAGAGAGTATATCCATCTTTGAACTTATATAACATCAAAACGGAGATAGATAGCTTGATAGTGTAAAAACAAAAGTTGCTTCAAATTAAAAGTTCTAATTATCAACATCAAGATTTTTTCATTTGTAACTTCCGGTGTTGCTAAATATAGAAACTCGTCGGATTTTGATCGGATCCGACAAAGCTCAACAGTATCGTGTAGGTTGTTAAATTTCAAGGAACTTTGCTTCTTACAACATTTCTCTATCTTTATCGCTTCAAAAGTTACAGCTAATTGAAGATGTTTAAGAAGCCAGAAGTGTGCCCCCGGCGTTGAGCGGGCTGATTTCCTCGAGAAGGTTCATTTCAACGCTGAATCCCCTGGCTTAGTGCGTTCAGAGAGAATATCCATCTTTGAACTTATATAACATCAAAACGAAGACAGATAGCTTAATAGTCTAAAAACAAAAGTTGCTTCAAATTAAAAGTTCTAATTATCAACGTCAAGATTTTTTCATTTGTAACTTCCGGTAGTGCTAAAAATAGAAACTCGTCGGATTTTGGTCGGATCCGACAAAGTTTAACAGTATCGTGTAGGCACGGAATTATACAAAACGGAATAGCAACTAAGCGAAGTTGAATAGGCGAGTATCTGAGCTCTCGCGGCGGTTGAATTTTGCGAGATTATGTGTCACGTGACAACATCTTCACTTTTTGCCTCGTTGTCCGCCATTTCTGGAGTGAATTTTACCGACTCGAGTGTTTTTATTGACATTTTATAGGATTTAAACGACTTTGTAGACATTCCTATCAATTCACGGGAATATAAACCCGTGAACAATGCTTCGAAAACACACATTTATCATATTGACTACCGATAGACAGTCTCTTATCAAGTCTCGCAAGTCTCGTATCCGCCGCACGAGATTTACGATATAGCGCGAGGTTTCGATTCCGTCAGTGTATAATTCTGTGGTGTAGGTTGTTAAATTTCAAGGAACTTTGCTTCTTACACCAATCTTCTATCTTTATCGCTTCAAAAGTTACAGCTGATTCGGAAGATGTTGAAGACGCCAGAAGTGTGTCCGACGATAAGCGGGCTGATTTCCTCGAGAAGGTTCATTTCAACGCTGAATCCCCTGGCTTAGTGCGTTCAGAGAGTATATCCATCTTTGAACTTATATAACATCAAAACGGAGACAGATACCTTGATAGTGTAAAAACAAAAGTTGCTTCAAATTAAAAGTTCTAATTATCAACATCAAGATTTTTTCATTTGTAACTTCCGGTGTTGCTAAAAATAGAAACTCGTCGGATTTTGATCGGATCCGACAAAGCTCAACAGTATCGTGTAGGTTGTTAAATTTCAAGGAACTTTGCTTCTTACAATATTTCTCTATCTTTATCGCTTCAAAAGTTACAGCTAATTGAAGATGTTTAAGAAGCCAGAAGTGTGCCCCCGGCGTTGAGCGGGCTGATTTCCTCGAGAAGGTTCATTTCAACGCTGAATAACCTGGCTTAGTGCGTTCAGAGAGAATATCCATCTTTGAACTTATATAACATCAAAACGAAGACAGATAGCTTAATAGTCTAAAAACAAAAGTTGCTTCAAATTAAAAGTTCTAATTATCAACGTCAAGACTTTTTCATTTGTAACTTCCGGTGTTGCTAAAAATAGAAACTCGTCGGATTTTGGTCGAATCCGACAAAGCTCAACACTTTCGTGTAGGTTGTTAAATTTCAAGGAACTTTGCTTCTTACAACATTTCTCTATCTTTATCGCTTCAAAAGTTACAGCTAATTGAAGATGTTTAAGAAGCCAGAAGTGTGCCCCCGGCGTTGAGCGGGCTGATTTCCTCGAGAAGGTTCATTTCAACGCTGAATCCCCTGGCTTAGTGCGTTCAGAGAGAATATCCATCTTTGAACTTATATAACATCAAAACGAAGACAGATAGCTTAATAGTCTAAAAACAAAAGTTGCTTCAAATTAAAAGTTCTAATTAACAACGTCAAGATTTTTTCATTTGTAACTTCCGGTAGTGCTAAAAATAGAAACTCGTCGGATTTTGGTCGGATCCGACAAAGTTTAACAGTATCGTGTAGGTTGTTAAATTTCAAGGAACTTTGCTTCTTACACCAATCTTCTATCTTTATCGCTTCAAAAGTTACAGCTAATTGAAGATGTTTAAGACGCCAGAAGTGTGCCCCCGGCGTTAAGCGGGCTGATTTCCTCGAGAAGGTTCATTTCAACGCTGAATCCCCGGGCTTAGTGCGTTCAGAGAGAATATCCATCTTTGACTTTAAATTACATGAACACGAAGACAGATAGCTTAAAAGTGTAAAGACAAAAGTTGCTTCAAATTAAAAGTTCTACTTATCAACGTCAAGCTTTTTTCATTTGTAACTTCCGGTGTTGCTAAAAATAGAAACTCGTCGGATTTTGATCGGATCCGACAAAGCTCAACAGTATCGTGTAGGTTGTTAAATTTCAAGGAACTTTGCTTCTTACAACATTTCTCTATCTTTATCGCTTCAAAAGTTACAGCTAATTGAAGATGTTTAAGAAGCCAGAAGTGTGCCCCCGGCGTTGAGCGGGCTGATTTCCTCAAGAAGGTTCATTTCAACGCTGAATCCCCTGGCTTAGTGCGTTCAGAGAGAATATCCATCTTTGAACTTATATAACATCAAAACGAAGACAGATAGCTTAATAGTCTAAAAACAAAAGTTGCTTCAAATTAAAAGTTCTAATTATCAACGTCAAGATTTTTTCATTTGTAACTTCCGGTGTTGCTAAAAATAGAAACTCGTCGGATTTTGGTCGAATCCGACAAAGCTCAACACTTTCGTGTAGGTTGTTAAATTTCAAGGAACTTTGCTTCTTACAACATTTCTCTATCTTTATCGCTTCAAAAGTTACAGCTAATTGAAGATGTTTAAGACGCCAGATGTGTGCCACCGGCGTTAAGCAGGCTGATTTCCTCGAGAAGGTTCATTTCAACGCTGAATCCCCGGGCTTAGTGCGTTCAGAGAGAATATCCATCTTTGAACTTATATAACATCAAAACGAAGACAGATAGCTTAATAGTCTAAAAACAAAAGTTGCTTCAAATTAAAAGTTCTAATTATCAACGTCAAGATTTTTTCATTTGTAACTTCCGGTAGTGCTAAAAATAGAAACTCGTCGGATTTTGGTCGGATCCGACAAAGTTTAACAGTATCGTGTAGGTTGTTAAATTTCAAGGAACTTTGCTTCTTACACCAATCTTCTATCTTAATCGCTTCAAAAGTTACAGCTAAATCGGAAGATGTTGAAGACGCCAAAAGTGTGTCCGACGTTAAGCGGGCTGATTTCCTCGAGAAGGTTCATTTCAACGCTGAATCCCCTGGCTTAGTGCGTTCAGAGAGAATATCCATCTTTGAACTTATATATCATCAAAACGGAGACAGATAGCTTGATAGTGTAAAAACAAAAGTTGCTTCAAATTAAAAGTTCTAATTATCAACGTCAAGATTTTTTCATTTGTAACTTCCGGTAGTGCTAAAAATAGAAACTCGTCGGATTTTGGTCGGATCCGACAAAGTTGAACATTATCGTGTAGGTTTTTAAATTTCAAGGAACTTTGCTTCTTACACCAATCTTCTATCTTTATCGCTTCAAAAGTTACAGCTAATTGAAGATGTTTAAGACGCCAGAAGTGTGCCCGACGTTAAGCAGGCTGATTTCCTCGAGAAGGTTCATTTCAACGCTGAATCCCCTGGCTTAGTGCGTTCAGAGAGAATATCCATCTTTGAACTTATATAACATCAAAACGAAGACAGATAGCTTAATAGTCTAAAAACAAAAGTTGCTTCAAATTAAAAGTTCTAATTATCAACGTCAAGATTTTTTCATTTGTAACTTCCGGTGTTGCTAAAAATAGAAACTCGTCGGATTTTGGTCGAATCCGACAAAGCTCAACACTTTCGGGTAGGTTGTTAAATTTCAAGGAACTTTGCTTCTTACAACATTTCTCTATCTTTATCGCTTCAAAAGTTACAGCTAATTGAAGATGTTTAAGACGCCAGATGTGTGCCACCGGCGTTAAGCGGGCTGATTTCCTCGAGAAGGTTCATTTCAACGCTGAATCCCCTGGCTTAGTGCGTTCAGAGAGAATATCCATCTTTGAACTTATATAACATCAAAACGAAGACAGATAGCTTAATAGTCTAAAAACAAAAGTTGCTTCAAATTAAAAGTTCTAATTATCAACGTCAAGATTTTTACATTTGTAACTTCCGGTAGTGCTAAAAATAGAAACTCGTCGGATTTTGGTCGGATCCGACAAAGTTTAACATTATCGTGTAGGTTGTTAAATATCAAGGAACTTTGTTTCTTACACCAATCTTCTATCTTTATCGCTTCAAAAGTTACAGCTGATTCGGAAGATTTTGAAGACGCCAGAAGTGTGCCCGACGTTAAGATTTTTTCATTTGTAACTTCCGGTGTCGCTAAAAATAGAAACTATCGGAATTTTGGTCGGATCCGACAAAGCCCAACATTATCGTGTAGGTTGTTATAGTTCAAGGAACTTTGCTTCTTACATCAATCTTCTATCTTTCTCTGGCCCCTAGGGTTAAAACTGACCCCGTCCCGGGGGTCACACATTTATCAAGAGTTATACAGTGAGATCATTCTCATGAACTAATATGGCCAGAGCTTTGATATTCGGCACGGTGACACTATTAACAATATTATTCAAATGGATTCGGTCCGTTGCTTTTCTAGGTTACATGAGCTAAAATAGATTGTTTCAATTAAACCTTAACACATCGTCTTGTCTGAATCACGGGACCCTGAGCTAAGATATTTTACATAAAGTTTCATCTACAGGTCCTCTAGCAAGATTGTTTAAATTATGTCTCTGGGGTCGAAAATGACCCCATCCCGGGGGTCACAAGTTTACAAAGAGTTCTACAGTGAAAATTTCAAACATCTTCTTCTCGGAAACTAATATGGCCAGAGCTTTGATGTTTGGCATGGTGTCAATTCTAGAGGTACTTTACCAATATTGTTCAAATGGTTCCGGTCCGTTTTATATGTAGGTCACAGGAGCTAAAAATAGATGGTTTCAATTAAATCTTCAAAAATCTTCTTGACTGAAACCACATTACCCTGTGTTTAGCTATTAGGCACAACGCATCCTCTACAGGTCCTCTATCAAAATTGTTCAAAGTATGTCCCTTGGGTAAAAAATGACCCTGTCCCGGGGGTCACAAATTTACATTGAGTCATATAGAGAACTCTTCAATTATCTTCTTCTCTGAAACTAAAACGGCAAGAGCTTTGATATTTGGCATGGTGACACTTCTAGAGGTACTTTACCAATATGGCTCAAATGTTTTCCGTCTGTTGCATATCTAGGTCACAGGAGCTAACAATACATGTATGTACATGTATATATTTTTTCAATTAAAACTTCAAAAAATCTTCTTGTCGGAAACCAAAGTACTCTGAGCTCAGCTATTTGGCACAAAGCATCATCTACAGGTCCTCTATCAAGATTGTTCAAATCATGTCCCTTGGGTAAAAAATGGTCCCGCCCCGGGGGACACAAATTTACATAGGAGTTATATAGTGAACTTTTCTTAATTCTTCTCTGAAACTAATATGGCAAGAGCTTTGAAAGTTGGCATGATGACACTAAGTCTTCTCGGTGTCCTTTTACCAATAATGTTCAAGTGGTTTTGGTCCGTTGCTTATCTAGGTCACATGAGCTAAAAAAAGTTTTTTTAATGAAACCTTAAAAAATCTTCTTGTCAAGGTATTTGGCACACAGCATCATCTACCGGATACTCAGCAGTTGGCACTGTCATATTGTCATAATTTCTCAGCTTTCCAAGATATGATAAAAATTCAGCAACGGCTCCAGGTGAGCGATTTAGAGCCATATACGGCTCTTGTTAATGTATGGGATAACTGGTCTAAAATTTCCTTTTGATTTATAATGAAACTCCTACCAGCAAACAGTGTAGACTTATCAGACGCCGCATAATCCGGCGTCTGATCAGAGTCTGTACTGTTTGCCGATATGTCCATTTAATAGGCACACATGGGTTAAAGTGCAAGTGAAACCACTACTTTCGGACAATGAATCTTGCAATTTTTTTGAAAGAATTTCGTTTTTAAACAGTCCCATTTTCAGAGGTTTTACTGAACATGTATTGAATTTCTGACCCAGTACAGTAAAACCACACAATTGCGTTATTAGATGCAGCCATATTACCGGATTTTCTGAAATCATCGTTTTTTTTTCATTTCTCCGGATGTGGTTGTCAAACAGTTTGAATCCTGATCAATTAGACGCAACGTTACGCGGTGTTAGTGTCATAGACCCTGTCAGCTAAAGGGTTAAAGGAACGATTCCTATGATTTTTATGAGCAACTTCTGGTAGCCCTGTAGATGTTTATGACAGGTGACTGACTGCTTAAAGCTAGAGGGGTTTCTTTATTCTATAACTGTACAGAGGAAACGATTTCATTCTATCAAAATAAACATGTTTGTGCTAAACCTATGATGTCTATAGATAACAGTTTGGAACCAGATCAGCTGGGACCCGTCTTATGAAACGTCGTACGAAACATTTTGTCGTAAGTCAGATTCTAAAACTCCAAAATTCTTATTCATTTCTAATCCAGTAATTAAATCAAGTCTTGTAACATTTCTTTGGAATAGTCTTTTCAAGACGATTCCAAAGAGATGTCACAAAACAGGATAAGATGGAGAAATCATAAATTAGATCTATTTTAAAGTTTTGACTTACGACCGTTTATATCGTACGACGTTTCACAAGACGGGTCCCAGATACACAGTATCAACTGATCAGGCTCAAAGCTACCGTATTTGCCAATCGGATAAAGACACATTGTCTATACATAACAGTACAATTGTTTTACTTTTTACATTTTAGGACATTGCATTTGATTGTCATTTACCTAAACATTTTCCTGCACTGCAACGCCATAACCTTTTCATGATCAAATTTATGGTGAGGTTTTTACCTCTTCAACGCCATATTGTCGTCTGCTTCAATAGTGTTGTCTGCAATCTGGTTTGAAAGTTAGATATTTCAGGCAGTAAAGCTGACGTAATGTCAAAACAAGTGGCAACGCCGCGTCTGATCAAGATCAAAACTGTTTACAAAAGCACTTTTGAAAGGGTTAAAACACCTCTACCTAGTTCTCCACATTCCATAAATGCTAAAAATAACGCTGAATTATGGTGTTGAAAACTGGTGGCAGCCTAAAGCAAGTTCAAAGTAAAGCAGAAAGCTCTCTTTTCTGTATTTTAATCATGTCTTAGACAGCACCCTTCCTTAAACATATTTTGATATACTGGTAGGTTCTCCACTCTTTTTGCTGTGGGAAAAAGTAGAACAGTTTCACTCTCATCACAGAACTTGCTTTTTAAATTTTAGAGACAAGTGACCACTTAAAGCAGGTTGAAAGTAAAGCAGAATGTGCCTTAAGGCACATTCTGCTTTCCTTTCAGCCTGCTTGAAGCCATCTGCTAAGATATAGAAAATATTTCTAATGGTGCATATTCATAACTGTATAAGGTGGATCTATTTTTCTTTAGGGCCTGGGGAGGAATAAATTAAATTTGTAAGAATGTATTCATGGAGTAAAATGAGTTAATTGAAGAATCTTTTTAGATTACCATATGATGTAATATTTTTAAAAGGCTGCAAAATACCAAAACAAAGTCAACATGTACAAAAAAATAAGATCTTTATTTTTCAAATTGAATATAAAACTACAGATCTTAAAAAATATTAATATAAAACAAAGTGACAAAGCAAAACATGCAAGAGTATGTGTAATAATAGTTAACAAGCGTTTCCAGAAACTCACAGACATCACAACATACATGAAATACAATGTATACAATAACAAGGACAAACCCTCCCCAACTCAATCGCCCTAATGTCAAACATCACCTGTACAATTGAACTTTGATATCTCAAACTCGGCTAGGTCGAACATATCCGTATTTCAAAGTTAAAACGTGGCTTAGCCACGTTTAAACTTTGAAATACGGTTAACTTTGACTTAACCAAGCATGAAATAATGCAATTCATATGTCAACAAATTGGGATAGTTCGAATTTAAGAGAGTTTGAGATATCGGAAGTTCGACTGTACTGAAATGAAATGACTGGAACTGACTCTAATTGAACATAATCATAAACCAAAGTGAAAACTTTGCTATGCCATATTCAATCTATGGATTAACCCATTACCTCATATACGGTTTCTAGTTTTGAAGTCAGGTGACCCCTTAAAGCAGGCTGAACGTAAAGCAGAATGCGCCTTAAGGCGCATTCTGCTTTACGATCAGCCTGCCTTAAGCTAATCTACTAGGATATACAAAGTATTTCTTACCGATCATAATCATGACTGTATAAAATAGAACTATTTTATTCAGTGGATGAATATTTTCAAGGCGTATTTATGAGGTAATTTGTTAAGTTGAAATGAGGCAAGTTTGAGTCAGAGGGGCTTGACTGTAGTTTAACCTTATACCCCATAAATATGTCTTTTTACGCCTTTAATTTAGTCATACATTGAAGAACATAGTGTTACAATTTATAGTCATAAATAAGAACTATAAAAAGTATTTTCTTTATCAAAGCAGATAGCAGCTTAAAGCAGGCTGAAAGTAAAGCAGAATGCACCTTAAGGCACATTCTGCTTCCTTTCAACCTGCTTTAATTGGTCACCTGTTTTCAAAGCTAGAAACATGTTATCGGGTATTGGGTTAAATTGTCCAGGATTCCAGGACCCTTATTCATCAAAATCTTACCACAACTATTCAAAAATCATTCTCATACAAGTATAGTTGTTTAACTCCTTCACCTGTGTGACGTCATCTGCTTTAAACAATTGCTGTGTGCTTTTATTTCTAAAATTTAAATGTAAAGTATATTGACTATTTAAAAGTCCTATCGTAATGGATGTGAAGCAGTTTGGATCTTGATCAGGTGCTGAGTTACAACACTGTTTCTGATGAGAATCCAAACTGTTCATAAATAATCATTGTACTTGAGGTAAGGCAGTGAAGGGGTTAAACCACCATAGCACTACATATATGTGAAAATGTCCAACTGATAAAGCATACAATATACTTCTTTGGTTGGCTGCTCAACTCTTAACCCTTTCAATCCTAAATATCTCTTGTGGATATTTATCATCCTTTTGGACTCTTCTAGTAAAGGCATTTTGAACCAGTCTACTGTTGCATTTTTAGTATGACAACAAAAATGAACGAAAATATCAAACAGTGCAGACACTGATCAGAGGGCTCCTATCGGAGCCCTCTGATCAGGGTCTACACTGTTTGCATATAATTAGTTATCTCTACAGAGGACAGTAGGGTTGAAAGGGTTAACCTCCATAGACTCATTTTAGTGCATTTATTTTCAAATTCCTCAATGATTGGATACACCTCAACTACAGTTAAACCTCTCTATTACAACTACTAAACTATGTTAAATTAGCAGGTGTTTAAGGCAGGTAACTGCTTAAAGCAAGGTGAATGTAAAACAGGAACATTCTGTTTTTACATTCACCTTGCTTAAAGGGGTCACCTGTATCTTATGAAATAAATTTGGCCTATTTGAGTGGTCTTGACAGAGAGGTTTCACTGTTGTACAGTACATACCATTCCCAGTTCAATAGGCTTAAACAGTTTTCTGCACTGACAGATGGATGCTTAATGCAGATTGAAAGACAAGCAGAAAGCTAACAGAGCGTATATCAGGCTGAGAGTAAAGCAGAGAGCTCATAAACTTGCTTTAAGAAACCACCTGTCCTAAAATCTGAAAACAATCTACGGATGAAATAATGATTCTTTCTCTGCTAGGCTTATTACAAAGTATGAGGACAAATACATACATACTACATAGAGCGGGGACAGCACACAGAGACAGAACCAACTTCTCGTTGAGGGGGATAACACATGTAGTTGTATACAGATCCGGTCCCCCACATAACAATAAACCTATATGACAATATTTTAAGCAGTTCAAATTCAAATTTGTTCAGGTTTCAAATATCAAAAATGCAGCTTTTCACCATACAAAGTGTTTTAACTCATTACCATTTGGAATTTCCAATAGACAATTCTTGTTTCCAATTTAGTGGAGTCCGTTTAAGACTATCTCGGGTTGGTTTTTGCAACAAATTCCAAAATAACACAGTGCAGACCTAGATCAGAGGGCTCCTGGGAAGCCTTTGATCAAGGTCCTCTCTGTTTGCACAGGACAAGTGTACTCTTCACTAGTACAAGGTCCAATGTTATTAAGCATTTGAGTTGAGTCTTAAGTGGTTCTCAAGCATTTGATTGGTCAGATTTGAGCCTAGGCTCAAATCTGACCAATCAAATGCTTGAGAACAAACTCAGACTCAACTCAAAGGCTTTATAACCTTGGAACAAGGATAGTGAAGGTTGAGTATACAGGTTACTAGTTTTGAATTGGTGATAACAAATGGTGGCTTGAAAACTTTGAGATTTACCAACATAAATAATTTAAGCCTTTACTAATGTATTCACCCTTTACTACATAGCCTATTTCTAGTATTGAATGTAGGTGGCCACTTAAAGCAGGTTGAAAGTAAAGCAGAATGCGCCTTGAGGCGCATTCTGCTTTATTTTCAGCCTTCTTTCAGCTATCATCTGCTAGAATATAGAAAATATTTCTCATGATACATGTTCATGACTGTATAAAATTGAACTATTTTCTTCAGTGGAGGAATATTAAAAGTTAAAAAGGCGTATTTACGGAGTAAAGGGTTAACAAGCATCATGCTAAGAGTGACATGTCTGATCTGGATCCAAGCTGTTTGACACTCATATTCAACATTTCTGTTTCAAAAGCATTTAAACTAATTTTAAGCAGATGATATACTTGAAGCAGATGACAATTCAGCATGGTTAGACAAGAGCTTGGAGATTATTATGGTCAAATATGTACAGTGGAGAGAACGTTATTCTTGCTCGTTGAAATGCAAACGCATTGCAATGAAACGTAGAAAATGACAACTTGTTGACAACTCTGACTATTCCTTTTTATAAGAGTTACCCGGCGTTGGATCTGGCTCCAAACTATTTGCAATGGAAATAGTAGTTTTAGCGTAAACCCGTTTATTGGGAAAGAATAACATTTTCTCCACTGTTAAATCAGAACTAAAATATAAATTTGACTAGGGCCCCCCCATTACTGAGATTCCTTAACAGTTACAAATGAAAACAAATCATAGATTTTCTTAACCGATTACTCCATAGCCTGTGTCTACTATTGAAGACAAGTGACCACTTAAAGCTGGTTGAAAGTAAATCAGAATGTGCCTGAAGGCACATTTCTGGCATCTCGCTTTACTTCCAGCCTGCTTTAAGCTACCATCTACTGGAATATAGAAGAAATTCTTGTGATACATATTCATGGCTGTATAAATTGGAACTGTTTTCTTCAGTGGAGGAATAAATTACAGGTGAAAAAATGAATATCTGTGGAGTAATAGGTTAAGAGAATGTACAAGCACAACAACTGTCAACCTTGTGTTATTTTACAGGGCTCCAGATAAGAGGTAGTTATTTCAACAAATCCAACATTTTCTCACCCTTTTTAGCACCAAATCCTATGGTGTTACTACTCATTAGAATCGTCTCGAAGAGACGATTCTAATGAGTAGTGACACCATAGGGTTTAATTCAGAAATAAAGATTCTAGTTTTTGAAAAACTATCCTTATCTGGTGCTCTGTTGTTAAGAGACCACACAGAAAGGTAGTGTGGAGACCTCTTGCTTCATTCCAATGTACAAACAATTGAATAAAATACATTCTTACTGTTAAACAGAAGTGTTCTTCTAACTAGATATATCAACAAGAGGGCCCTTGAAGGCCCTGATATCGCTCACCGGTTGTAATGAAGCCTGATAGCTTTACCTTTGAGTTTCACCCGTTATAATCTAAATCCATTCAAATTTTGTACTATAGCATGTAAACAATACCAAAGGTAGATTACTCTTAAAGTCTTAATCTATTGTTCCGATTTCAATCGTAATTGAACTCATCCGAACTCTTATGGTAATATACAATCAAGGCAAGTTTGAGAAAGATTGGATAAATATTGTGGCCTCTAGAGTGTAAACACTAAAATTGTTGACGATGAACGACGTAAGCCAGACATTCAAGGATTGCAAAAGCTCACCCTGAGCTAGCTCAGGTGAGCTAAAAACAAAACAATAATGAAGATACACCAGGTGACTGCTGAATGCAGGGAAAAAGTCAGGCAGAAGGCTCCTATAGGAGCCTTCTGCATGGCCTTTTCCAGCATTAAGCTTTCACCTGTCATGAAAACAACAATTTTATCATCTTTTTATTGGTCACTTAACACAGTTTTGTCTGTCCCAATACTTAGGATTATTACATTAAATTATATCACTTTTCTTTGGGAAATGAAAGTGAGTGAGACCAGGGGCCATAAACTTTAAAAGGCTGGCTTCTTCAACGTCTGCAGATCTTTGTTTTTTTTAATGATTGCTGGTATTTCAATACAGAATATATCTCCATTATCGCCTTCCTCTTCCCACTTGACAACAACTTTTAGCTGTAAAAGAAATAAGATTATGACCTTAAAAATTAACAAACATTTTGACTGAAAGACATGAAAATGCTTATTCATTTTAGTCGCTGTTCAATGCAAGACAAAGGCAATGTACGTACAGTGGAGAATGTGATATTCTTTCCCAATAAACGCGTTTAAGCTAAAACATTTATTTCCACTGCAAACAGTTTGGAGCCGACGCCGGGTAACCCGGCGTCTGATCAGGTTCCAAACTGTTTGCCACTCAGGTTGAAATGAAAAGTCAGGATTGTCAATAAGTTAACTTTTTCTCCATTTTATTGCTATGCATTTCGTTTGTGTTTAAACGGGAAAGAATAACGTTTTCTCCTCTGTAGAAAACTGCTGATGGAGCTTTCTGCAAAACAAACTAAGTTTTGTACTAAGCAGTTTCCCAGGCTATGTGCAGAAATCTTGCTTATTGAAAGTGGACCGCCATTGAACAGAAGACAAATGAACGTCAAATTGGAAATCTATATCACATATAGTTCCAAAGTTATGGCCAATTTTAAATTCAGCCTATCTGACCTTTAAATTACCTTTTTCGGATATGACCCAAGGTAAACACTTAGCTCAAAAGCTCCTTGAGTTGAGTGCACATACCAAATATACCAAAGTCTTGTACCCCATGTAGTTCCAAAGGTATGGTCAAGGTTAACAAGAGTTGTCAGAGGACAATAGAGAATGAATATGCCCCCAGTGAAATCCATGACAATAGATTGCAAATCGTTCCTATGTCGAGACAATGGTAATTGTTATATGACATTTCCACTAACAACCCTTGTCAGAACCAGAGGTGTAAAATTCCACTCGCCCGCTCGCCAATGCGAGTAGGTTTTGAAGTCGGGCGAATTCTTTCAAATATATGCTCGATCTTAAGGGCGAGTGGATCTTTTGGTCTGGTATTTTCCTAACAAATAACTTTGCTCAGTGTAATTAGAGTGCAAAATAAAAGGGCTGAAATTCTCCGCATGTGTCATCATCAAAGACACATTTTCTCCAATGTTGTACATTTCAATATTATCGACGAAGAAGTTGGAGGCATTCCGACTCACGGGCACCTGCTTGTTTCTTCTTTATTTGGCCTTCAAGTATGAAAGTTTCGGCCAAAAAGGTTTATTTGTGTTAAAAGTATCGAGCGATGGTTCAAATATTTATTCGAATTATAGAATTAAAGTATGCATAACAGTGTTTTATTACGTGTTTTATTGTTCAATCATCTGTGAAACTGCAAACATTTCTTAATATAAAGCTTCGACAATTTCGTACGTAATTTGAGCGAGTCAAAATTTTACATGCCGAAAAAAACCGGAAGCACCGTTAGTTTTCCCGCTACATGTCAAAATGTAAACAAACTAACAAAACAGTCCTTCTTCGGAGTTAAATAGCGGTGTTGGCAGCCAGAGATGTCGAAACAATGACAAGACCCACAAGAATTACTTAAATGTTGAAAGAGTTAAACAGGATGTTTCTATAAATTGATATTTTCGAGTTTAGATAAGTTTTTAAGAAAATTGTCAAAGTTTTAGTACATGTGTATGAATTATATATGAAAATTCACGGAAGAGCAAAAGTTGCAGAAGGGCAAGTGGATTTCAATAGTTACTAGTCCTACAGGGCGAGTAGCTTTTGAAAAAGATTTACACCCCTGAGAACCATTTAGGTAACTAAACATCTTGCCAAGTTTCAACAAGAAATGCATGTCTTACCTCAGGATATTCGTCTTTGACTGCTATTTTAGTTGAGAACTTGTAGGACTGGCCTTTCTTCATAGGGCATGCAGGGGACATCGTATCACATCCATTCTTGTCTTTCACAGGGAAGGGTAATGAAACTGGGCCTAATATACCATGACATACAGACGTCGAATTGGAGGAGTCCACTTCTGAAATATACATTAAGGTTAATGTTATCCTTTCATAGTAATATTATCTGACAGGGCTCCAGATAAGGGGGGTATTTCAACAAGAGGGCCTTGAAAGCCCTGATATTGCTCAAGTGTTGAAGCTTGATAGCTTTACATTTGAGTTTCACCCGTTTTATTCTAAATCCATTCAAATTTGTAGTAAAGCATGTAAACAATTTTGGAATACAACCTCATAATTCTAGTATCGTAAGAGTACATCAAGGGCAGATAACTAGAGCCTAAACAATACTTAAATGGAGCCTTTTCTAGCATTTCAAAGTATATCAAGGGAAGAGAACTATTGCCAAAATGATTAGATTTCAACAATAATTGCACTCCTTTGAGAACTTATAGCTATATACTTTGT
This sequence comes from Gari tellinella, assembly GCA_922989275.2. Lineage (NCBI taxonomy): Eukaryota > Metazoa > Mollusca > Bivalvia > Cardiida > Psammobiidae > Gari > Gari tellinella. Next base: position 9,853,330 of record OV277872.1, read on the forward strand.
GTGCAAGTATAACAACAAGAGGGCCATGGCCCTTAATTCGCTCACCTGAGGACATTGAAGTTTGTACCTAAGTTGACTGGGCAAGACAACATTTTAATATAACTATAAATGGAGTTATCTTCCAGACAAGAAAACATGACAAAAGTGAATTTTGTTGCCAAGCTTATGACCCTTATCCATGACACATCCTCTTATCAAGCTATTTCCATTTCCAATAAATGATAATTATTTCACTAGCGTCAACAGAACTGGAATTATTTTCCTGACAATAAAATATGACAAAGGGGAAAAACTAAATATTGCTGCCCTTGTGCATGGCATTTTCTCTCATCAGTTTCTTTCCATACATAAAATTTCATTACAATAGCATCAGTAGAACTGAAGTTGTCTTCTTGACAAGAAAATATCACAAAGGGAAATAACTCAAAAAACAATGATGTCAGAGTTATGGCCTTTGCAAATGGCACTTCCTCTCATCAGGCTCTTTCCAAATAGGCAATTTCATTTTACCCATTACCCCATAGCATGTTTCTAATTTTGAAAATAGGTGGCCACCTAAAGCAGGTTGAAAGTAAAGCAGAATGTGTCTTAACCCTTAGCCTGCCACTCACGACTATAGCTTTATATGCAAACAGCTTGGATCCGGATGAGACGCCGAGTAACTCGGCGTCTCATCCGGATCCAAGCTGTTTGACACTCGGACAACATTTTCAGCAATTTTGAGCAACTTTGAAGCACTTTGAAACTTGAAGCAGACGAGAAATATAGCAGACGACAATTTATTTGGCGGGCTAAGGGTTAATGCACACTTTGCTTTACTTTTGCATCTTACATTTTCATGACTGTTTAAAGTGGAATTATTGAAAAGACATACAGATAACTCTGACAAAACCAATATTAAACATATGTATAAATATGGCATAAGACATAATTACATAACTGTCAGTGGATCACTTCCAGATCCTGTTTCTCTAAGTATGAATCAGACTGAACCATATCTAAACTTTAGCAGACAACATGTTCAGCTGATCATGACCAGTTCTGTGATACCCACTACCAGTTCAGAGTTGCATAATATTTGACCTCAGTGGCTAGAACGCTTGGGCTTACCCTTACCAGACTGAAATGATGTCTGCTTAAAACCTACTGTATGTGAAAAGTGTACAAAAAAACAATTTAGAAAATGTTAAGTTGGTAAATGAGTGGCAAATAGGTTGGATCCAGATTAGATGTAGCATTATGATTATGTTGCATCTGATCTGGATCCAAAATGTTTGCAAATATTGGCTATTTGCCCATAGTATATTAAGGGTAACTCAGGTAAATACAGTTCTGCCTAAATCAAAAATACTGTAAAACCTGCCTAGAGCAGCACTTAAACTGTGCAGGGTGGTGTCAAATGTGACCCTAGGGATTTCATTTTAACAAACTATAGATAGATCCACCAGGAGATTCTACTGTACAAATATCAAAGCTTAGGGCCTAGTAGTTTTGGGCAAGAAGATTTTTTAAAGATTTTTGCTTTTTTGCTTTTTCAAGCAGAGTTTGTGCTTTTTTTCCTTTTTTTTGAATAACTTCTGTAGAGAAGCATCCAAGGAACATCATAAGCAGTTTGAACTCTCCCTACAATCGGCAGGTTTCAGAGGAGATGTCGTTTGAAGTAAAAGTGAACGGACAGACGGACAGACGGACAGACGTACTACGGACGGTGAGCGGTCACAATAGCTCACCTTGAGCCTTTGGCTCAGGTGAGCTAAAAATCCATTGAAAACTGTAGTTGCAAGAGCGTAAACGCCGCTGGATAATGCATTTTCAGCAATTCAAGGGCAGATAACTCTTGACCTATTGGTCCAATTTCAACCATAATCGCAATTTTTATGGTAAAAAAGCAAGTTTGAAAAAGACTGGATAAAAATTGTGGCCTCTAGAGTGTAAAAACACTTAAATATAGCATTTTCAGCCATTCAGAGGTAGTTAACTCTCGACTTATTAGTCAGATCAACCATAATCAAACTCATATAGTCATACAAAGTCTGAGCAAGTTGAGATAGATAGGATAAAATGTGTGGCCTCTACAGTGTAAACACTGTTAAATATGACATTTTCAGCAATTCAAAGGTAGATTACTCTTGATTTATTGGTCAGATTGCAACCATAATCGAACTCTTATAGTAATAAACATGGTAGTAAACAATCTGAGCAAGTTTGAGAAAGATTGGATAAATATTGTGGTCTCTAGAGTGTAAACACATTGTTGACGATGGATGCCGGACATGCAAGGATTGCAAAAGCTCGTAGCTCAGGTGAGCTAAAACTAAAACTAAAATCTTTATTTCTGCATTAAACTTTATTTTGTCACTACTCATTAGAATTGTCTCGAAGAGATGATTCTAATGAGTAGTACACCATCGGTTTTTGTGCTGAAATGAGTGAGAAAATAGAGGATTTGTTCACAATTGATTTGAATAGAGCATTGATTGGTTTGGACAGGTAATTGATTAATCGATTAGACATTTCCATGATCAATTTGATCGGAATAGATATTCCCGGTACTGTGTGGAATAAAAATATTAAGATTCAAAGCCCAGTTATTCAAGTTTGTGATATACTGGGTTATTTAATCCTTTGTAGTTTTAAAGTCATGAAGTAGACACTAAACTACTTTAAAAATGTTTACTTGATGTGTAAGAATATCCCCGGACCCCGGCACATACACACCCTAGCAGTCTCCATAACTTTGTTCGGTTCCATATGACAATGTGTAACCAAATATTAATCAATTATTGGCAAGTTAACTTATCTGAAGATCGATCATGAAAATACAACCAATTTCCAAACAAGGCTAGCCCTCAGTTGGAGGTTTAATCATAAAGTAAAAGTTAAACCTGTGTGAACCTATTACCCCATAGCCTGTTTCTAGTTTTGAAGACAGGTGACTACATAAAGCAGGTTGACAGTAAGGCAGAATAATGTATTTAATGCTTGTGATATTGACACCTTTACTATGATTAAGATTCCGGGACTAATAAACCGGTATATGGTACAGGGTAGACTGTGTGAAAGTGCAGTTCCAAATTTCGGATTCTACATAGTCATAAAAGGATTATTCTGCACAAACATCATTGATTTTATTGCGAAATACAATTTCACTGTTTATTTCATGGTGGTCATCTTGAAAAATGGCTACCATCTTGAATTTTTAAGAGCTGACTGGTACATGGAAGTCAGTGAGTAAATACATGGTTCTTAATTTGAATTCTTCATAATTACAATAGTGTGATTTAACATGAAAATCATTTTAATAGAAAATATCTTTACAATTTTATTCCAAAAAGTATTTTTTCTATGTAGTCATCTTGAAAAATGACATCCATCATGAACTTTAAGTGGCTAACGGGTACAAGAAAGCCAGTGAGCAATTCCATTGTTTTAAATAAGCAATAGTCAAAAGGGTAGTCTTTGAAACCAAATAATCGAAATAGTACAAGTCGTTAAGTTTTTATTGAGAAATGCAATATTTTTGTGGCTGCTAGCCATCTTGAGAGATGACGACCATCTCAAATCGTAATCTACTAACAGGTACAAAGAAGCCATTGAGGAATTCCATAGTTCTATACATGCATAGTCAACAAGTATTATTTGACACACAAATCATTGAAAAAGAACAAGTATTTGCAACTTTATTGCGAAAAACAATAATTCTGTATAATTATGTCATTGGCTTCCATCTTGAAAAATGGTGGCCATCTTGAATTTTGAAGTGGCCCACCAGCAGGTTTTTTCCAGAGAGCACTTCCCAAGGAGTTTGTTTGCCAATTTTGGTGCTTGTTTCCCGAAGTGAATGATCCACCTCAAATTTTCGAGTATCTGCTCCACTATTAAGGCACCTTCTGCTTTAATTTATGACTGTATAAATTGAGACTATTTTCTTCAGTGGAGGAATAAATCAAATGTGCTGAAAGGTACTTCTATGGGAGACAGGTCTAAGCTTCTACTACACATAAATATACCATTGCACCCCTTTAACTTTTACTTTATACAGTCATGAATATACATCATAAGAAATATTTTCTATATTGTAGCAGATGATAGCTTAAAGCAAGCAGAAAGTAAAGCAGTATGCGCCTTAAGGAGGATTCTGTTTTACTTTCAATCCGCTTAAAGTGGACGCCTGTCTAATAAACAAGAGCCCCATGGGCCATGGGGCATAATTTGCTCACCTGAGAATAGCTGAAAAAATGGAGATAATGATTTATGTCCAGGACTGACCTAGATATGCAACAGACCGAGACAATTTGAACAAAATATGTTAAGAATATTTAAAAGTGTCACCATACCGAATATAAAAGCTCTGGCCATACAAGTGTCAGAGAATAAGATGTTTGAAAATTTCTCTTTATAACTCTATGTAAAACTGTGACCCCCCAGGGCCCAGATTTTTAAAGTTTTCATTGAGAAAAAAAAATCTATTTTTAGCTCCTGTGACCTAGTTATGCAACCGACCTGAACCATTTGAACAATTTTGGTATAGGACATCTAGAAGTGTCCCCATGCCAAATATCAAAGCTCTGGCCATATTAGTTTCAGAGAAGACGTTTGAAAATTTCTCTATATAACTCTATGTAAAACTGTGACCACCGGGGCAGAGCCAATTTTGACCCCAGGGGCATAATTTAAACAAACTTGACAGAGGACCTGTAGGTGATGCTATGTGCCAAATATCTAAGCTCTGGCCCTTGTAGTTTCAGACAAGAAGATTTTTAAAGTTTTTATTGAAAAAAATCTGTTTTTAGCTCCTGTGACCTAGTTATGAAACCAACCAGAACCATTTGAACAATTTTGGTAAAGGACATCTAGAAGTGTCACCATGCCAAATATCAAAGCTCTGGCCACATTAGTTTCAGAGAAGAAGACGTTTGAAAATTTCACAATATAACTCTATGTAAAACTGTGACCTCCAGGGCAGGGCCAATTTTGACCCCAGGAGCATAATTTGAACAAACTTGATAGAGGACCTGTAGGCGATGCTATGTGCCAAATATCAAAGCTCTGGCCCTTGCAGTTTTTGACAAGAAGATTTTTTTTAAGATTTCCTTATTTTTTCTGTTTGGTATGGCAACCAGAGTTCTGCATTGTTTTTAATTCTTTGAACAAATTTGAAAGAGCTTGACCCAAGGAATATTTCTGTAAAGTTTGGTTGAATTCCGTCAGGCGGTATAGGAGGAGATGTCATTTGAAGCAATTGTTAACGATGACGCACAAAGACGGACGCAGGGCCATCCCAATAGCTCACCTTGAGCCTTTGACTCAGGTGAGCTAAAAAGAAACATGCTACGAGGTAAAAGCTTTAATGAGCGAAGAAAAATAGAAATATCTAGAGACAGGTGGCTACTAAATGTAGGACAGGAGTAATACATAATGCTCCCAACGGCAGCATTCTGCATTACTTTTGCCCCACGTTAAGTTGCTACCACTGCCCATTTCTCTACTTTTGTGCAACCACTACAACACTGGTTTCATGTTTTAAATAAAACATTTAATTGTCTGTAAGAGGTTTTGCATCATAATGTAACACGAGACTGATAGACACTTAGCAAAGATCAGTTGTTAACAGGATTTTGTTACTCTTTCACTTCATTACTGTTCATGCTTCTATTACATCCGCATGAATATACGATATAGCCATAGGAAACTTGCTAAATAAATCCTGACAGGTGGAAGCTTTAACTCTTTGCTCCCTTAAACATTAAATAAACAATTCCAGTTTCCATTTTAGTCTAGCTCATTTCTGACTTTTAAGGGTTGTTTTTGTCAATGTTTGGCATTATGACAAACAGTGAAGACCCTGATCAGAGGGTTCCTTTCGGAGCCCTCTGATCTGGGTCTTCACTGTTTGCACGTGTACATTGTTTGAAAAAGACGTCTATATGCGGGACTAGGGTTCAAAGGGTTAAAACAGGCTGAACCCTTTACCACTTAACCCATTACCCAATAAATACGCCTTTTTACATCTTAATTTATTTTTCCATGGAAGAAAATAGTTCCAATTGATACAGTTATGAATTTGAATGCAAGAAATACTTTCCACAATTTATCAGATGGGTTTTACTAATCAAACTATCAAATATAAGGTGCGGGCCTCACATGAGACGCCTGACTGATTCTTTGCCAAGACGCTAGCACAGTAGGTGCATGCTCTCCATGCTTTGACTCAAACTTTCTAAGGGGTTAGATGTTACCACCCAAGCTAGGTCAAGTAATGTCTTTAACCAAGAAATGGCCCATTTACAATATTCTAAGTCAAAATTAGGTCAAGGCCAAAGTCAAAATCAAACTTGGGTGATATTGGTGGATTGAGAATGGTCCAAGGCAACAACTGTATAAGTATCTAAGCATTTGAGTAAGCTGTATTGGTGCTAGACGAAACGGTAAAATCTAGTTAACCTTGTTACGGACCGACGCACGGACAGGACGATTACTATATCGGTATGCCTCCGCATCTATAGATGCTGGGGGCATAAAAAATTAGAGTAGACAAGGCTGAAACAGCCCATTTTTAATAATTCTAAGCCATTACTCTGGCATGCCTTATGCAATTTGGGTAGTTATCAAACGTATATACTTGACCAAAATTTTACACCATTAAAAATTTTCATCCTATTTGGTGAAGATCTGATGCAAACTGTTGGAGTTAGAAAGCGGACATAAAAGTGTGACAGATTGATCCTTAATAGACATGACAATTACGGTACTTTACGACCCACCAATTTGTCGGGCCCTAATAACTTACCTGATTCAAAGTCGACTTCAAAGTAAGCGTCGGTGCCCTTGGTCAATATCACAGCTGGCCCTTGGCACATATCTTTAGCGACATCAACCTTTTTAATTTTACTGTTATCTGAGCCTGAAATAACAGAAATACGAATCAGCTCAGAAGCAACTGTGTTGTTCTGATCACCATACATGATTGAAACCTCTCTACTTCGTCATAAACCCACTTACTGGAAGCCCCGGGTTACTGTTGTTTATAATTCTGTCAAGTGAAACTTGCATCAAAATTTGGCATTTGATGATTTCACAGTTAAACAAGAGTTGTCAGAGAGACAACAAAGCTCGCCATCGGCACATTTAGAAACTTAAAAGCACACTCAAGGTCACCGAGGTCAACCTTTTTGCCTGCATGGAAAGGTCTTGTCCATATACACATGAAAATCAAATACATGTATGAAGTTACACCTCAGGGGACATAGGAAATATAAGCATTTTTTTTAAACCTAAACACAGATTTCAAAACCTTAACCCTGGATCTAAGTTCAAGGTCAAGGTCACAGGGGTCCAAATTTTTCTGTGCATGGAAAGGTCTTGTCCATATACACACACATACCAACTATGAAAGCAATACCTCAAGGGACATAGAAGCTATAGGCATTTTTCGAAACCTAAACACAGATTTCGAAACCTAAACACGGGCCCTAAGTTCAAGGTCACAGGGGTCCAAATTTTTCTGTGCATGGAAAGGTCATGTCCATATACACACACATACCAACTTTGAAAGCAATACTTCAAGGGACATAGAAGTTATAGGCATTTTTCGAAACCTAAACACGGGCTTTAAGTTCAAGGTCACAGGGGTCCAAATTTTTCTGTGCATGGAAAGTTCATGTCCATATACACACACATACCAACTTTGAAAGCAATACCTCAAGGGACATAGAAGTTGTAGGCATTTTTCGAAACCTAAACACAGATTTCGAAACCTAAACACGGGCTTTAAGTTCAAGGTCAAAGTTTCTGTGCATGGAAAGGTCTTGTCCATATCCACACACATACCAACTATGAAAGCAATACCTCAAGGGACATAGAAGTTATAGGCATTTTTCGAAACCTAAACACGGGCTTTAAGTTCAAGGTCACAGGGGTCCAAATTTTTCTGTGCATGGAAAGGTCATGTCCATATACACACACATACCAACTTTGAAGGCAATACCTCAAGGGACATAGAAGTTGTAGGCATTTTTCGAAACCTAAACACAGATTTCGAAACCTAAACACGGGCTTTAAGTTCAAGGTCACAGTTTCTGTGCATGGAAAGGTCTTGTCCATATCCACACACATACCAACTATGAAAGCAATACCTCAAGGGACATATAAGTTATAGACATTTTCTTAAAATTGTTTACGCTGTTCACGACGACGCCGACGACAACGACTACACTGGGGGTATTGCAATAGCTCGTCATGTACTTCGTACAGGCGAGCTAAAAAGCAGTTTTTTTTGTCAGTTTCAGGCAAATGGTTAGAAAAAATGTTTTCTTCTGTCTCTAAACCAGTCTGTAACAGGTAGCAGTTTAATGCAGGTTAAATGTAAGGGAGCTTTCTGCCTTGCTTTTATCCTGCATTAATCCATAAAAACGCCCTTTTTTAACTTATTGTTCAGCTGAGGAAATAAGTTCCAATTTTTGCAGTCATGAATATTAACCATCAGAAATATTTTCTAACAGATGGAAGCTTAAAGGAGGCTGACAGTAAAGCAGAATGTGCCTTAAGGCGCTTTAAGGCACATTCTGCTTTACTTTCAACCTGCTTTAAGTAGTCATCTTTCTTCAAAACTAGAACTGGCTATGGTGTAATGGGTTAAGCAGGCACCTGTTTGTTGTGGTCTACCTTCTTTTCTAAAGTGCGAAGAGTATAATCCATTACCCATAGCCTGTTTCTAGTTTTGAAGATAGGTGATCATTTAAAGCAGGTTGAAAGTAAAGCAGAATGCGCCTTAAGACGCATTCTGCTTTACTTTCAGCCAGCTTTAAGCTATTGTCTGCTAAAGTATAGAAAACATTACCCAATTAATGCCAATTTAGGCTTGTCCGAAGCATAAATTCCAAAGTATAATAATAAGAGCTATTGACTTCAAACTTCATATACAGAATAGATCTTATTGACTAGGATTGCATTACAAGAACCATATCTCTATCATCAGTATTTTTGGAGTTTAAGCATTGCCCTTTGTTGTTATATTTGTACCCATTTTTTTTTTGTCCAGAGCATAATTTCAAAAATATAAGAGCTATTGACTTCAAACTTAATAGAATATACAGATAGATCTCATTGAATAGGAGTGCAGTGCGTTACTCTGTCATCAGTATTTTTGGAGTCATTGCATTTTGTTGGTATATTTGGATAGAATTTACTTTGCCATTCCCACGCTCTTCCTTACCAACAGGTTGCCATGTAAGAGTAAACCCTAACCATTCTGTCTTTCATTTAAAACCGACCATGGGGGGTTCGGGGGTGCTAGCATCAGTGTCAATCTCTTCTTATTTTAACTGGTCAGTAAACCCCAGTAAAAAGCCTATTGAAACTAACTGGTCAGTAACTTGTTCTAAAACTAACTGGTTAGTAGAACGGTCAGTATTTTACCCACACCTTGCTTTAAGCAGCCATGTGTCAACAAAACTAGACACAGGCGACGGGGTTAAGGTACGATTCGTAAAATCGCACTAGAAAAATGCAAATTTGGAAAAGGATTTTTCATGTCAACTTGTGGCAGCCTAGTCCAAATTATTTAGACGTTTCGCTTGCTCTTTTGTATTATTACTTTTTTGTAAGCTTCAACGTCTAAAAGTTATTGGCTAATTCCCTAACGCATTTTCTACCTGAATTGATTTTCGTCATTTATCTTAGTTCATAGAGAATATATGGGTTTCATTTGATATATTAAACAGTTTTATATTGTAAACTGCCTAAAATCCATGTCACTCACCTATCTATAGGTCAATAACGCTTACAGTAATATTCCCAGTCGAACAGTCTTCAAAAGGTCTGCCATGCTTGTGATGACGTCATACGGCTACGACAATTATACAAATTCATTTGAACGAAATAGCTTAAGAATAGAGGGGGAATTGTAATGGTGGATTTCTTTTAAATAATTAGTTTGTGAACCAACTTCCAGTTGACGTCAGAATTCCCTGAGAATAGGCATGGGTTACTGATGAAATGTGAAGGAGTGATTCAAATCACACAATGTGAGTACCATAAATAGCAATGCCAAAGGATTTTTTAAAAAAAACAATTTCAGGGATATTTTGTGGTTAATGGGTAGATCTTGACCTAAACATGTATAAAAGAAACAAAATATGATGTTAAAGTTCAACACTTTAACATAAAAGGAAAAAATAAAATGACCCAATTTGTGTCTCAGAAATCGTTTTTTTCAATATTTTGTATTTTATATATATGTCGCATTTTACTTTTTTTTCGTCAGTTTTTAAGTATTGAAAACTTCAAGTGGCCTCTTGGTAAACTTATTTCCAGTTAATTTAATCATTCGAATGCTATTTCTTGTGGTTTGATCCCGATCTTGCTATATATCGTCGGTTACGTTCGAAAAGGATGTATATACATGCAATTCTGCAAAATTGGATTTTTCCTGTTTTCGATTATGTATATTTTCTCGCTTCGAATGCGATAATATCGGTATTGATAACCAATACAAGAGACCCAGAGGGTCACATTTCGCGCACCTGAGGACATTGTACCATAGAATCTGACTGGGCAAGACAACATTTTGATATAGCTATGACCCAGGTGCCATAATTTGATCTTGGTAGAGGACCACAATGCAAAGCTACATGTCAGATATTAATGATCTGGACCTTACGGTTTAAGAGAAGAAGATTTTTTAAGGTTTTCCTATAAAAACTGATAAGCCCCTGGGTGGGACCAATTTTGACCCAGGTGTCATAATTTGAACACACTTGGTAGGGAACCACAAGGCAAAGCTATATGTCAAATATTAAAGATCTGGGCCTTACAGTTTCAGAGTAGAAGATTCTCAAAGGTTTTCCTATATATGTCTATGTAAAACTGATAAGCCCCGGGGCGGGGCCAAATTTGATCAATGGGTCATAATTTGAACAATCTTGGTAGAGTACCATAGGGCAAAGCTACATGTCAAATATAAATGATCTTGGCCTTACGGTTTCAGAGAAGAAGATTTTTAAAGGTTTTCCTATTAAAAACTAATACGCTCGAGGGCGTGGCAATTTTTGGCCCGGGGGTCATAATTTGAACAGTCTTGGTAGAGGACCACAAGGCAAAGCTATATGTCAAATATTAAAGATCTAGGCCATACAGTTTAAGAGAAGACAATTTTTAAAGGGTTTCCCATATAAGTCTATGTAAAACTGATAAGCCCCGGGGCGGGGCCAATTTTGACCCAGGGGTTATAATTTGAACAATTTTGGTAGAGGTCTATAAGGCAAAGCTACATTTTAAATATAAGTGATCCAGGCCTTACAGTTTCAGAGAAGAAGATTTTAATATGTTTTCCTATGAAAAACTGATAAGCCCGAGGTCGGGGCCATTTTTGGACCGGGGGTCATTATTTGAACAATCTTCGTAAAGGACCACAAGGCAAAGCTATATGTTGAATATTAAAGATCTGGGCCTTACAGTTTCAGAGAAGAAGATTTTTAAAGGTTTTCCTATATAAGTCTATGTAAAACTGATAAGCCCCGGGGCGGGGCCAATTTTGACCCGGGGGTCATAATTTGAACATTCTTGGACGAGGACCATATGGCAAAGCTACATGTCAAATATTAATGATCTAGGCCATACAGTTTCTGAGGAGAAGATTTTTAAAGGTTTTCCTAAGAAAAACTGATAAGCCCCAAGGCGGGGCCATTTTTGACCCCAGGGTCAAACTTTGAACAATCTTGGTAGAAGATCATTAGGTAATGATACATACCAAATATCAAAGGTCTGGGCCTTTGGGTTTCTGAGAAGAAGATTTTTTAAGATTTTCTTATGCATTAAAAGTTGTCTATACGGTCATGTTAGAAAATCTAGTCCCACAGCAAGGGGAATAACTCTAGCCAAAAACTTTGAACAAGATTTCGTTCCCCCTTGTCACTGATGCTTCTGATAAAGTTTGGTTGAAATCGGGTTAGTGGTTTCAGAGGAGATGTTGTTTGAAAATGTGGACGGACGACGTACTACGGACGACGGAATGGGATCACAATAGCTCATCCTGAGCCTATGGCTCAGGTGAGCTAAAAACAGATGAGATATAGTCACGTGAGCATATCTCGTATTTTGATTGGTTCCAATATTTGACCGGTCAAAAGGGTTGTATATGCAGTGAAAAACCGCTGGATACTGATGTTAAACAAGTCGTGTCGTCGACATGATAACAAACCCTTAGGGTCTCTCTTCAACTGTAAGTAGCAATTATCTCAACTATTTTGATGCAATATGCAATGATTTGTAAAATGTGACAAAGACGATACATAATTATATTTTTTAATAACTGCAATTTAGCTGTTATTCAATATTTGACCGGTCAAATAGGTCCTATATGCAATGTAACAAGTGACATGAAAAACAGTTTTTTGCCTCTCCTGAAAAGTTGGAATTTGGCATATTCGTCCGATTCGAACGACACCGACGATATAGATTCTATAAAAAGACATATGCTATCATATCTTAAAATAGAAGCATGATGTCATCATCTCAGAAGTACACACACTGGTAAAACATGCATAGAGTTTCAGGGCTCCAGATAAGGGGAGTAAACTGAACAAATCTAACATTTTCTCACTCATTTCAGCACCAAACCCTATGGTGTTACCACTCATTTTTATCGCCTCAAAGAGACAATTCAAATGAGTAGTGACACCATAGGGTTTAATGCACAAATAAAGATTTTTAGTTTTGAAATAATTCCCTTATCTGGAGCCCTGGCTACTATCCAATCAGACAATTCAGTTTCAACAGGTGCTCTTAATTCTAAATTTCTGATCAAATATAATTGGTTGAAAAGTGTGGCCAAATAGAAGGTGTGGCTAAATAGAAACCAGACCCTGAAAAATGATGGGAAATGTTGATATTAATTAGCATATGCAACGGCTTTCTATGAAGAACTAGTGGCAGCCCTGAAATAGTTTATGGTGAATTCGCCTAGAGACGAACTCGCCTACAATTAGATATATAGTAAACCAAATGGTGAATTCGCCTAGAAAGCAATTATGATAGTGATTGTATTCCGCACCTATTGTAAGGTATTGATTATGTAACCCGAGTGGCCGGTAAAGGAAGGTAATAACCTGGGTCGAGTTTGTTTATCTTTATTATATAGACGAAAGGTCTGTAACAAAATATATACAGATAATGAATACAATGGTAAAACATTCTAAATAATACAAATCTCAATTGACGCTAAATACTAAAGCCGTAATATTCCCGAAATACATGTATATAAATTAAATGCCAATTCAATTAGCCTTTAGGTAACTTACCAGCTGGTCGGATATGAAGAGAATTAATATGAAAGTCTCAAATATAGAGCACTTAATACTTTAATAGTTGACTTCCTTTTGCAAGGAGAGATAGAGCCAGAATGATAGAGTAAGGTGCAGAGGTCTTGCAGGTTAGCTTTGGTGTCACGTTACAACCAGAGAACAACTCACTCGTGCATTATTTCACTCACCAAGCTCACTCACTAACTCTCATGGACAAGTGACAAGTTACAAATACATGCAGGAATATTGAGTAGTGATACAGACTATAGCATGATGTAAACACTACCTATAGTCTGTACCAGCAAATGAACATAATAGAGTACAGTTAAACCGATTTTTTTTTTTGTTACCAAACCTGGGTTACAATTACATAACAATTCTTGTTTTGTTTACTAAGATGGGATGATAAGTGTAGCCCCTGATCATCATATATGCAGGTGTTAATAATTTTTCTGTAGACCGGTGCAAGCGGCATCAGAGAAATAGATGTTAAATTATGTATTCTACGTTGGCATCAACCCCTTTCAAACAGGTTGTCAAATCTGGGTGTAGTGATTAGGGGCTACACTGGTCTTTCATTTTGTTAAAAAAATATCTGGATAAAAAAACAATATAAATTGATCCTCTACAAATATTTTTATTTTATCTAACTTACAAACAGTAGATACACCTGTACTACTAGTCCTTCATAGAAAGCCGTTGCATATGCTAATATCAACATTTCCCATCATTTTTTGTGATATTTAACAGTTTTCAGTTTCTGGCATATGCAACGTCTTTCACTTTTTCAATGAAAACTCGGCGCAACGTTCCCACGGAAAACCACGGAGGAACGATTCAAGAGACATATTGAGCAAATTAGGTGTGTTTGAGCTCGTAATTCACTTCAGTCCTGTAAAATGACTGTTTTTCAAACATATTTTGCCACAAAATAGTTTACAGTACTCACATTTTGTGTTTATTTATCTGATTTGAATCACTCCTACACATTTCATTAGTAACCCATGTCTATTATTAGTATCAGTATAGGGAATTCCCTTGATTTGCATATGAGGTAAACCGGAAGTTGGTTCACAAACTAATTATTTAAACGAAATCCACCATTACAATTCCCCCTCCATTCTTAAGCTATTTCGTTCAAATGAATTATACAATTGTGTAACCGTATGACGTCATCACAAGCATGGCGGACTGTTTGAACATTTTTCGACTGGGAATATTACTGTAAGCGTTATTGACCTATAGGTAGGTGAGTGACATGGCTTTTAGGCAGTATACAATATAAAACTGTTTAATGTATCAAATGAAACCCATATTCTCTATGAACTAAGATAAATGACGAAAATCGATTCAGGTAGAAAATGCGTTAGGAAATTAGCCAATAACTTTTAGACGTTGAAGCTTACAAAAAAGGAATGATGAAAAAGAGCAAGCGAAACGTCTAAATAATTTGGACTACTGTACTACAAGGTGTGAAATACAATCAATAATTGCTTTCTAGGCGAATTCACCATTTAGGTTACTATATATCTAATTCAGTAATTGTAGGCGAGTTCGTCTCTAGGCGAATTCACCAGCACCCCCTGAAACCAGTCCCAATCACATGCATAATTGGGACTTTTTTGCTTTGTTAACGTCCGTTTCTCTCGGACTAGATTCCGTTCATGTTTATAAACTGTTCCGACAATAAATAAATATTGATTTGATTTGATTTGTAACATTTCGAGTGGAAGAGTTTGCGGCACCGGACGCGACTATGACTACCAGTTTAAAAGAAAGTAAGTTCTAGATCTACTCACATGACTTCCAAAAAGGGCATTTCGCTAAGGCACCTGTTGTGTATATAGTTAAACACAAGAGGAAATTTAAGAAAATAACAGTATTGAAAAACGCCATTTTATTGTTAAAACTCCTCTTTACGGGTGACTAATGACCACCTGACGTATGGTTCCCGAAAATAGTAAATGTCTGTATCACTCAAACGCTCGTGGTGGTAACTGTCGCGACATACAAACGTCTGGAGGATACAGACTATTACAGGGCTGATTTAGTGCAGGGAACCGCATTGATAGTGGCGTGATCTCGGACGGTGTTCCGATTCCTCTAGCTCACCTGACCACGGAAATATACAGTGTATAATTCCATGACCTGACCAAGTAAAAAATCTGATCAATTAAGTACAAAAGAACGATTTGAGATCGTTCTCTTGTACGTGGATCAGATTTGATCAAAAGCTCAAATATGAACAGTACATCTAAATCTGACCAATTTACAAATGCTTCAAAATGAGAACAATCTCGGGCTCTTGAAAACTCTATTGTTTTAGATCTATCATCTTGGGACCAGAGCGGCAACAAATCTCGTTCGATTTTAATGAAACTTGGTCAATGTATTTGCTTCATGGAAATCTAGCCTCTATGCCAGGTTTGAATGTAGATCTAGACTTAGGTTATATAGATCTACTGTCAAAAACTTAGATCACTAGCTCAAATAAATCTAGATCTAGATCTAATAAATCTAGTTACCGTTTGCCCTAGATTGCCAGCCAATGAAAGGGCTCCATTTCAGCGAGAAATGAAAAATTCGTTCAATTTTGTACTTGGGTATGGCAGAGAAATAAACAAGTCATGAACCGGTCAAGGACACCGCGTGCTAAGGAGGAGCATAGCGCATCATTACGTCATACAACAACCGCTCAGCTGCAAATTACAGTATAACCTATGTACTGCGGCCTTTCAATGAAGAGGCCCGAATAAATCAAATATTTCTGTAGACAGGAGACTATAGTTAGTGCATAATGAAATTAATATGAAACGCATTAATCCTGTCCTGCATTAACCTATTGAACCCTAGGTGACGAGTACACTCGTCATTTATATACCCGTTACACTTGTCCACAGCAAACATTGTAGAACCACATCGTAGATCTCCTATTACAAAAATGGCCTAGACTCGAATTGTTCATTGTATAAGTGTTGGATTGAAAGGATTAACCAGCCGACATGTGCATGGGTATTGTCTTCTTTTGTGTAATCGTTTTACAAATATTTGACTGTAAAACGTCTCGAAAGAAATGTGTTTATTTACAATATTGAACTAAAATACGGTAAGGTTGCTTTTTATCAATGCATTAATACAGAGGCTCCTATAAGCGTTTAATTCTTGCGTTAAACAGCCACCTGTCTTCAACCCCTTCGGTGCCATGGGCATATTTGTCATTAATTGTATAATGCACTAAACAACACAGTCCAGATGAATGTCATTTAAAAACCAAGAATGCTCTTGACTTAGGATGTTTTAACCCTATAAACTGTGGAGTTTATTTCTAATCTGACTTTAAAACAATTATTGCTTGGCTCCATTAGTGGGTCTTGGTTGATCAGGTGCTGCTTAATTAGTGCTTGGTATTTTTAGCAAATCAATTGATAAGCATTTTCATGTCACACCAGTCCACAGCAGCTCGTTCACGCCAGTTTACAACACTTTACTGTCGGAACACAAATAAAAATCGTCCTCAATTTAATCTATTTTTAAATTCCATTTGGGTGACTCGCTAGCTCATGCTTGATTTTGTTTCTAAATGGAAATGCCTACAGCGAGCCCTACCGTTAGGCAGAATAGTGGACACCGATAGATTATCGATAAACTGTCCTACGCTAGCTTGCGTGCCCGTCAATGTTCGGCTCTTACCGCTCGGTATTTACGGAAACTCCCGACGACTCTTTGAACATATTAATTTTATTTTCAATTTGAAAAAGGACCAAATTAACATTAACTTACAATTCTTAAATTTATATCAAAAGAAAGAACAAATAGTCAAGTATACGAGCCCGTTTGCACAGAATTGATATCGATTTGTATAAATGCACAAGGTCGTGTTATATTATCCGTGTCGAGGCTTATTTTTAGCATTTTACTCTTTGTTTAATGTGATTTAGAGGTGTCTTTTTAAACTTAAAAAAGGACCAAAATCTTATTAAAATATTTTTTTCAAAACAAATTCCATCATAAAGGAAAATGTTTAAGCTAACACAGGCCGTTTGCACAGGAACGATATCTGTGCAGAAAAAAAAGGTATTACAAGTTATGTAAAAATGTCCTTCTTATTTGAATGCTCGAAAATGAGAGCAAGTGGGCCACCTGCGTGTCCACTATTCTGCGTAACGACGCGTACAGGGTTCCCGGTCGTTTTTCTAGTTTTTCGTGTGACGTCATGTGTAAAAGTGAACTCGCCGGCTTCCGAAAATACAAAGCACCGCCCTCCGAAATAAAGCCCTTTCATTGGGTGACAAACTAGGTCGAGTGGTAATTTGGGTTGAGCGATAACTTAGTTTAGGTAAAGTAGGTTGAACGGATACTGCCATACACTAGCCTACGTGCCATATTTGAGGCAAACGGTAAATCAGTTATAGTTCATTTGTTTGAAAATTATACAACATAACCTGTTCGCTCCCTACGGTCGCTCCAGGTTATATTGCATAATTTTCAAAAAATGAACTATAACTAATACAAACCTCTTGAAAACGTTCGAGACAGAAGCTACGTGCACATCTCATTGGATCCTAATCTATTGTCTATTATAATATTTTGATAATTTGTATACATATATGCTGTAAAAACTGTGTACATGTTAGTAGAAAATGTATATATCTGATATATGCAATAAAATATGATTAAATCAAAAATCTATTGTCAACTTTTTTTAGTGGTTGAAATTATTTTTTGACCAATGAGAGTTGAGTATTTTTGAAAATTTTCGAGGATTAATTTTTGTAAGTCAGTACTATCAAACACTAATCAACTATTAAAAAATTTAATCCTGCGCATGCGTATTTGGGTTGATTCGCAGGTGTGTCGGTAAGCCTCAAAGAACCTCAAAGAGCTTTTGATGAGCAGGGCTGCCATAAGTTGTCAGGAAAAATCCTAAGATTTCCTAATTTGCATTTTTCAAGTGCAATTTTACAGAACAGAACAGAACAGAACAATATTTTATTTCTTTTGGACTTAAACATGACGTTTATCGTCCATACATAACTATACACATATTAAGTCAAAATCAATAATATGATTCATATCTAGCATGCATGTGAGAGTATATATTTATTGATATACATCGTTAGTTAAATTCGTCCTTATCTTCATGGCGCATTTTATGTAGCAACCAAGTTTGTTGATAATGTCACAGTTTTTAGATTGTAAAAGCTCACACAATTTGTACACACTTGGTCTAGTTCTATAGTAGTCATCTATATATCTTCTCCTTATATTCTTATAAGGATCACATTTAAAAATGAAATGATATTCATCCTCAATGTCACCGTTTTCACAAATATTGCACAGTCTCTCATTTCTCTCAGTTCTTATTCTTCCGTATCTTCCTGTCTGTATATGAAGTCTATGTGCAGAAAGTCGCATTTGTGTCAACACTTTTCTGTAACTAATGTTTGTACACAAGTCTAGGTATGATTCATACTCAAATACAACCTTGATCTCTTTATATAAAGTTAGGACACGATTAGTTTGAATATCTCCTGACCACCCTTGGATAAAACAGTCTATCATGCGTTGTTTAAATACATTACTAAACTGCCTTATGTCAACACTATCAGGGTATTCCCATACATTTAAAAATCCATATGTACTCAGCATATTTTTCACTTTTGATGCCCAGTTCAAATAACCCCTATTCATATCTTCAATAAGACTTGTATATAAACATTTAATGATATTATTGTTAGTATACATAACCTTAAACCAATATTTCAATATTCTCATATTTCTACCAATATATAAGGGAAATCTGCCTAAATCCCCATAAACACCTGCATTACTTGTTGATAATTTTACACCCAATATACGTTTACAGAACTTTAGATGAAGTCTTTCTAAGTCTTTCATATTATTAAAGCCACACACTTCAGATGCATAATTTAAAATTGATGTTACAAAAGCATCGAATAACTGACACATCGTTTTCAATGTAAAGTTAAACTCCTTTGTGTTGTATAACAGTACGTTCATGGCTTTCAGCCCTTTACCCACGAGTAATTGTTGATTTCGAGTGAATGAGCCACTGTAATTAAACACTGCACCAAGGTAATTAAAGTCTTCAACAACGTCAATATCCTCGCCATTGTATGTCCATGCCTCGTGCGGTTTTAGTCGTCCCCTCTTACGGAACACCAACACTTTAGTCTTTTCAATATTTACAGTTAGCCCCCAACGATCACAATAGGATTTCAGATTATTTAAACTGAGTTGTAAGTCTTCTACTGTTTCGCCCAGCAGCACTAAATCGTCTGCATATAGAAAAAGTAATAACGATAACTCTTGTATGTTAACCCCATTACTTCCCTTGTTGCTAAGGTAAAGTTCTAGGTCCTCAACAAACAGAGAATACAATATGGGAGAGCACACATCACCTTGTTTCAGACCTACCGCTATGTCCATGAGTTCTGAATAGGTGCTCATATGTCTCACTCTACACTTAACATCTCTATACATAGAACGAAATATTTGTAACAGTTTCCCTTTTATACCAAGTTTGTTTAATTTGTACCATAGCGCATTACGGTTTACGCTATCAAAACACTTTTTCATATCAATAAACGAACAATATAACCTTTTACCAGGTTGACTAATCATCTTATCAATTACACAATGTAAACTAAAAATTGCGTCAGTTGTGGAATACCCCTTTTTGAAACCAAATTGAGCGTCCGGTACCTTTTCATATTCTTCACTCCATATTCTCAAACGATTGTTTAATACCGACATAAATAACTTTGCAACACAGCTCACAAGAGTTATTCCTCTATAATTTTGCGCTTCATTAGCATCACCTTTCTTATATATAGGTATAATAATGCCCTCCATCCAAGAGCTTGGAAATATGCCGCTTGAGTATACCATATTGAACAAGTCTGTCAAATGTGCTCCTAATATGTCCCCGGCCTCTATAAAGTACTCATTTATAATCTCATCGTGAGAATAAGCCTTCCCTCTCTTTAACGTCTTTATCGCGCTCCTTATTTCTGTGATTGTAAAAGGCTCGTCTAGTTCCTCAAAAACTGTATCTTCAGCGCTTTGATCTCTGCTACAAAACTCCTCAGCTTCAGCATCGGACACAATATTGATTTCCTCACTTAGGTTTTTAAAATAATCAAAAAATTGATTGATGGTTATATCCTGTCCTTTAACACACTTTCGTTTTGTAAAGAATCTCCAGAAATCTCTAGGTTTTTTCGTCTTTAGATTCTCTATCTCTCTCCCTCTTTTTCTTTTATATTCTCTCTTCTTTCTGTTTGTACATAATTTATACACTCGTTTCTTATCACATAAGATTTGTCTATTTTCTGCACTTTTAAGACCATTGTAGTCGTTTAAAGCGTTGACATAGTCTCGTTTCTTACTCCTACATTCACTGTTAAACCAATCCGCTTCTTTGAATGGGGATTTCTTTACACATTTAATATATTTATTATCCCTTTTATGCATATCATGTTTAAATAAAGGTTGCGCAGTTTCATTGATTATCTTCACAAATTTATTCACAGTTTCATTAACACACTCATTATTCGACGTGTAATCACTCTGCATTAAATGGTTCAGATCAGGGAGTCGTGCAATTAGGCCATTTCTAAGCTGGTCCACTTTTCGGCTGTCCCACAAATCATACCTTTACCCAAACGCCTGCTTCTACTTTTGTTGACGCGTGACTGCTTAAAGCAGACTGGAAGTAAAACAATATACGCCTTAAGGCGCATTCTGCTTAAGGATGTCGGCCTGTCTTTTTGAGCATTATGAAATTTCCGAAAAATTTTACGAACTCATTTTCAAAAAAATGTTAAGAACTCATTTTCGGTGAATGCATACAGTAATAAAATATTATTTTCCCGGGAAAAAATTGGATTTTCGTTCCGGAAGGGACTTTTTAAGTTTTATGTCCTATTCGTAGTTTACAGCATAGGCCTACACTGTTTTCATAGGTAGGTTGCATTTTGTTACATCCGATTTCATTTCAATTTCTCAGAATAAAAGCATGAAATTTTCATGGTAGTCGATTTTAGTATAAATTATAGATAACTCAATAGATAAAATGAAATTTTTTTGAAAAAAATTATTTTTGGTAAAAAGTGAAAAAATGAGAAAAAATGGATTTTTTAGATAAAATGATCTATATCTTTTTTAAAAGATCCGGGACCCTGTGTTTTTATTTGCTATTTCACTAAAACTTTATGTTTGCAAGGCTAAAAACAACAAATAAAAAATTTGGTAATTAGTTTGCTACAATTTGTAGGGCAATTTTCACTGTGCATTATTCTCCCATTATAAAAAAGTGGGTGGGGTAAATTTTACTCCTTTCCGGTGAAATCAAACATTTTTATTTTGGATCTTGAAAAAACATTATTTTCAGGGTTTATTCTTACTATGGTAATATAAATTAGGATACTTTTTGTACAAATAGATTGTTTAAATAAAGATTGAAAAACAGTAGTACAAAAAAGTAGGAGTTTTTATGAAGCTTCAATTTTAGGGGGGTAGCCTTGAAATATCTCAAATTGTGAAAAAGAAAGGTCCGGTACCCCCACTTTTTTCACCAGTTTTGTCATAGAAACTAATTTTACTGTCTGTATGCAAAGTTTGAAGAATTTGGTAATTACTTTCCAAAGGTGCACCTACCCCCTTAACTTTCAGCCTGCTTTAAGCTACCAAGTACAAGAAAAAAATCCTAAGATTTGGGAAAAATCCGGAGAAATGGCAGATTGCAAGTGCAATGTCGGGTTTGGGGAATCTACAATAAACATAAAACCCCAGAACCCTCCCCCCCCCCAAAACCCAACATTTTTAGTGATAGTGAATGTAGATATTTAATTATACAAAACTAGAAAATGATTGTCTTAGCAGTAAACTAGCACAGTGCTACTTCTCTTAACCCCTTACTCCATAAATACACATTTTAACGTATTTCATTTGTTCCTCCTCCATTTTATACAGTCAAGTATATGCACCATGAGAAATATTACCTATATCCTACAACGGAGAATCTGTTCAGTATCTTTATTTCCTCCATTAAAGGAGATTTCATGGAACATTTAAACATGCATGCTAATTAACATTTCAAGATAGATAATGGTAAACAATGGTTAACATAATGTGTATTTACATGGCACTATACACATATCCATGTGCATCTCTGAGTATTAGTCACTTCAACGCTAGCATGGTCGTATACTCTGTGCTAGGTTTATATAGCCTCAATAAAAGTTATACAAACAAATACGTAGTTGGCTGCAAGTTTCATGAAGATCTGCTGTATCTGACCGTTACAGCACGAACCAGTTAGGATATATGTGACAAAATCTTCTACATTTGCAAGCTCTAGAAAACGACGTAACTCGTTACCACAGTATAGTTCTACGTTGGACAAAAAGCAGATGCGTTCGTGTTCTAGAGCTTGACATGACCCAATTACATGCCAAAGTGTGTCAATATTATTTATTACGGAACATTTACATGTATAAGTTTCTGATATTTCAGGAGTACGTGTCCACGCTTTTGATACGGTGTGAGCGATGTAACGTTCAGATTTTGAGGTAGCTAGTCTCCACACAATAGCGGGTTCAATATCAGTTTTGATTTGTCTATATAGCTGAAAGTCCAACTCAGACTCTAGACGTTGTGTCCACAGTGCTACCTCCATGCACTTAACAGCGTTATTTACTGTGATTTTCCAAATCGGCCGAGAAGGGAGAGAGTGCGAATCAGCTATAAAAGCGTTAAGAAAGTTCTCTAGTTTGTATTTCAGCAGAATCTCACAGATATCAGGAATGTAACCAAGCATCTTGATTTGTGGATTTAACGCAAAATATGTGTACCGACGCAGGAAGATCTGACGCGACAGAGCACTACTGGGTAACCTAAGGATAGTGTAAAGGAACATAAGTTTACGTTTTTCGATTTCGGCTTCAATTCGCGTTAGCCCAACCATGGATTCGCACATGTCTGATCTCGTACGTATAGGGAAGCCTTGAATTTTCTTCGCAACATCATGCTGAGTACGGTTTAATAGGGTTTTGTCCGAGATAGTCATACCGTTCCACAGTTCCGATCCGTATAAGATGCTAGGCAGAATAATTTTTCTATACAGGTTGACGGTCAATAAGGGATTTAAAGCGCGTGGGTGCATGCCTAGTTCTGACATTGCATAGAACGCATTTCTGCCTTTCTGACAACGCATCTCTATCCTTGATTTTAATGTTAGATTGTCAGAGATCGATATGCCTAGGTGAGTTGCTGTTTTGACCTTTGGAATGATAACGTTGTCGATTTTGAAGTCTGGGACTTTAAGGGACCGAGAGCGGGTCATTACCATTACATTCGATTTCGAGACATTGATTTTGAAGTCCCAGTCT
Organism: Gari tellinella; assembly: GCA_922989275.2. Taxonomy (NCBI): domain Eukaryota; kingdom Metazoa; phylum Mollusca; class Bivalvia; order Cardiida; family Psammobiidae; genus Gari; species Gari tellinella. Next base: position 9,877,046 of record OV277872.1, read on the forward strand.
CGCGTGTATTTGTAAACAATATCGATCATATACTGTAGCTTGTTCGGGGATGTTGTTATGAGGGCTATGTCGTCAGCAAGCGTGGGGTTACTGCAAGGAACATTGAGTACGTGTGCTCCGTAGTTAGACTGTTCTAGTTGGTTTAGAAGCGTATCAATGAAGACCAGATAGTAAAAAGATGATAAGACACCCCCTTGTCTGACTCCGCGGAGGATCGGTACAGGCTCCGAAATAAGGTTCTGTACACGTATTTTACATCTCAGATTTGCATATGATTCTCGGGCTATACGTAGCATTTTCCCCTTGACCCCTAGTTCTGCAAGTTTTAAAAAGAGTGCGTCTTGCCACACTGTATCAAATGCTGCCATCGTATCAAGGAAGCATAAGTATATATTGCTGCCTAGTTCGTAGTTGTGATAAATACACTCGTGAAGATTAAAACTGGCTGTGGTGCAACTCAAAGATGATTGAAAGCCTTGTTGCTGCGGGTTTGGAAAGTTCGAAACTGATTTGTCTGTGAACGAACGGTATCTAGCCAGGACAATCTTTTCAAAAACTTTGCTTAGGCAGGGCACTAAGGAGATGGGTCTATAACTTTTAGGATCAGTTTTACACTTTCCATTGCCTTTGTGCAGAGGAATAATTATGCTTTCCTTCCACGAGGTAGGGATGATTTCGTCTCGTATGATTCTGTTGAATAAAATGAGAATTAAGTTTCTTAAGGATTGGTCACCATGGATAATGTGTTCATTCAAGATGCCATCAGGACCGGGGGCTTTTCTTCTCTTTAAGCATTTTAAAGCACAGTCCAATTCTTCTATTGTGATTTGCCCTTCTAGAATTTCAGAGAACTGTTGCACTTCTTCATGACATAACAGTTCCAGTTTATTCACTATTAAGTCGTGGTTAAGGGCGTTCGCGCTGTGACCTTCGCAGAATATGTTTTTAAAGTGTGCAGCAAATCCATCTGCTATAGAATCGCCTTCAAATGATTTACCATTGACGTTAACAGATTGGCACATGTTGCTATTGTTTCGACGTTTAAAACGCTTAAGTGATTTCCAAAATAGTCTGTAATCTGTTTCGGCACATTCATTTAAATCATCGTATACACGATCAAGATACATGTTGGACGCAAAGCGTTGTTTAGCTCGGAATTTCGACTTTGCTAATTTGTACTCGCGGTAGGTTTCATGGTGGGAACCCCGCGGTCTACCCGCTGATATCCAACACCTCCTAAGTCTGCGCGACTGCGCATGCGCCAATTTTAACTCCTCTGACCAGTAAGGTTTCGAAAATTTATTAAACTTGCTTTTTGGTAACATTAATTCAGAACTTTGTTTAAGTACATCAGCAATAAAGGCATTGAGCTCATCAACAGAATACGAGGGTTCGTTGTCATGGTTACATGATATTTCTTTGCGAAGTTCGGCCTGGTAGTTAATAAAATCTTGATCAGTGCATTTGTTCCAAGCAATTCCGATTCTATCGATATATGTAGCCTCGTCACGTTGAGCGTTATTTTCAACAGTGAATCTAAGCTTGGTGAACAGAGGTAAATGGTCAGATGTGAAGCTCGATTCATTTAAAACAACGTAACTGGATTCTACATCCCCGATTAGGTCACTATCAAGAAAAATGTAGTCAAACGCAAAGCGCTAAAACGTAGAAAAGTGCAACTTTTGGACAATTCTAATAATTCATGTTTATCTTGGTGGCAAACAGTTTGGAGCCTGATCAGACGCCGGGTTACCCGGCGTCTGATCTGGCTCCAAACTGTTTGCACTGCAAATAATAGTTTTAGCGTAAACGCGTTTATTGGGAAAGAATAACGTTTTATCCACTGTAGCAGATAGTATCTTAAAGCAGGCTGAAAATAATGCAGACAATTCCTTAAGGAGCATTCTGCTTTACTTTCAGCCTATCTTAAGCAACCATCTGTCTTCGCTACTGAAAACAGGCTATGGAGTAAAGGGTTAAGCAATAATCAATGGTTATTTGCCGTTTTAACTAATACAAATGCAAGAACTATGCAATTAAAATTAGAAAAGTATGTACAGCAAAACCTCTCTATAGACGATTCTATTTTCGATAATTAGACGGCCGCCATTATGAGTCACGTCACCTTAGCCGCCATTAATACGCTGCACTTTAAGCAATCGGAGAGTGAATCAGTTAATACATATATAGTGACACAATCACTAGTAATATATCATTTCTTTCGAAATTAAGTTCGCTTTAGACATCGAAACTTCTGTTTCTTCGGTTAGAGACAATATGCTAAGAATTAGAGTAATTTTATGTCGGCTGGTATAATAAGAGTTTTGATTAAATTGAACATCTACAAAACAATGATCTCGCCGTCTCCAGCCTTTTTCCTTTACGATGAAATGAAAACGACTGACCGAAATTGTAAAAAATAATCAATTACATAGCGTTTTTCCCGATATTGTCGTAGATCCATTTCTTTATTCAACATCTCCGAAATGTACAATTAAAATAATGTCTTTTAGCTCGGTATTTCTGACTGAACTCCAAAAATGTTGATTGTAAAGTACACATTCGGTTCAAATCTTTTCTCATCAATAAAGCGGTAGCCATAATTTTCATTAATTCAGGTCAATGTTGGCTCGGTGACAAAAGTTACATCACTGTGCATGTAGGTCATTTAATTACCAACAGATGTGCAAATATTTCCGGTTGATTGGTTTATCCTTCGAGCAGGGGGTAGATTGCGTAAGACACCCGCAGTTTTATTACCCTTTAGTAAAACACCGACACAATCCCATGGATCATAGATAAGACCCATATAGCTTCAAATGTCGGTTAAAACTGAGTTTTTTATTAGAAAGTCTCACCATAGAATTTCAATTTAATTTGCACACAGTTTGGATCCAGACCAGACTCCGACAACATGGGCGTCGTCTGATCTGGTTAAATACTGCGCTTGACACTTGTATAAGTGTTGCTTTCCTATTCACCGTTAGAGAGTTAATCGCCACATGAGTAACACGTGCAGTGTGATTCCAGATCAATCGGATGCAAAGTAATTGGAGTCTTGTCTGGATACAGACTTCAAATAATTTTTAAATGTTTATGATAATTATGATAAGCTACCTATTAACCAAAAGAGTGATGTTCGCCACTTGTATATCATTCGCCAGCATTGTTGATCCAGATCAAAAACCCGATCAAGTTATTTAGCATAGGAAAGATTTAAATAAAATATGATCTGAATCTCCCATTCAATCTTGTTTCTCAGAAAGGTTGCCCCCTGCCACATCGAGAATATGTTGTGCACATCTGTGTCTAAATAAGTAATTAAAGATTTCACACGACCGGTCACCCTATCAAGTTTATAAGCCATCAGAGATGTATTTTAGCAAAGCATATAGATCTAATATTAATCGGTGATTTGGTTGATGATTTCTATTGTCACCTCTAACTTTCATTCGTGTTTACATTCAATAGTAAACATTTTGAGTTATTTTAATATTTTTGCCTGCCGATCCTGAATCCACTTATATTTGCAAACAGCTTAGAACAAAATCAGACGCCACGTAACTCGGCGTCTGATCAGGATTAAAACTGTTTGACACTTGTATTCAGATTTTATTCCGTTTAAAAAAGAATAAAACTTATTTTGATTTTTTTTGCATACGATATACTTGAAGCAAACGACAACTCACAATGGTGAGGCTTAACTTCTGCTTAAATATTTTCGTATGATTTAATATATAAAATTAAAAAAAAGTATTCAATATATCATAAAACTTATAAAATAAGTCACACCTGAATCTTCGAATGAGCATTTTCAGCCTCTGTTTGACAATTTCTGGGGGTTTTGTTGTTGTTGTGGTGTTTTTCTTTTGTGCTATATTTTTATTCGCAAATATTGTTATTAGTGCAGACCTTTCACTGATTCCTATATATTCAACTTGATAGTTGTTAACAAGATGAAATCAAAGCAGACTGCTTATATAAGAGCTTAAAGCTGTACTTTCATTTTGCTTTAAAAAACAATGTGAAATCAAAGACCATCACAAGATATCTAACAAATTGTCAAGCGTACCGGACCTTAGAACAATAGACAGAACGAGTTTCGACAAGATCAACACCTTCACTGCCATGCCCATCGATAGAATCTACCAATTTTTACGCATTTACGAAATACTTTCTATATCACTGCTGCTGCAGATGATTACTTAAAGCACAGAATTATACACTGATTTTGTATAATTCCGTGCTTAAAGCAGAATGCGCCTTTAGGCGCAGTCTGCATTACACCGAATCTGCTTTAAGTGCTAATCTGCCTTCAAAACTAGAAACAGGCTATGAGTAAAGGGTTATAACAACTGTCGTTTGCTTCTATATTTCTCACTTTGAAAGTTCTAGGTAAGGTTACTTAAATAGATCTTATATATCGTTATGAGTGTCAAAAAGTTCGGTTCCTGATCAGAAGCCGAGTTATGCGTCTGATCAGGATTCAAACTGTTTGCAAATAATCTTTGTATAGATCTATTCAGGGTAAAGCGGTAATGATTGACCCTTTATCGATTTCGTTCGTTCCGCAGCGTATTAATGGCGGAAGGAGATATTGAAGAGTAGTTATCAGGGGAGATAAATCATGCAAAACTTTTAAATAGAATCGTCTAAAAAGTAAAATGTCACGCTTGCAGGACGACGCTGTAACAAACACCGGGACGATCTCATTTTCAATGTAATGGATACGCGACGACGCTTTTTGCCTGTTTCAGGACAAATTCTTTGATCCACCTTTTGCTTTTGGCGATTTGAAAAATACATCTAGATGATCAAACGTCAAGTTAGGGTTTATTAAATCGAAAGCTCAAACTGTTTGTAGACAACAACAATAACAAAGCCCCTATGACCCTATATTGTTCACCTGGTTCACCATGTAAAACTTGACCTAAAATACCTAGATTTAAGCTGAACATAACCCAAATTTTAGCGTGGCATAGATTTCAATGAGGCAAACATTTGGAGCAAGTTTCATCAAGATCAAATGAGAAATGTAGCTTCTAGAGTGTTAACAATATATTTTTATGAGTTGACCTAGTGACCTAGTATTTAACCCGACATAGCCCAGATTTAAACACAGATTTAAAACAGATTGACTGACAGTTGAAAATGGAAGTCAACGTCTACGTCCACTATGCACATGGGAAACTACTGATAACAATAACACACCTACGTTTATTTCACCGTATACGATGGTTATGTTTTAAAACAACAGGGCAGCTTAAACACCTACTACCTCGTGTTGTTTCCCAGTTAAGTGAAAATGTTTGGCTCTCAGAATAGGTTGCATTATTTTGAATTGGTTGCGTCCGAGAACTTTGATATATGTAGATCACATTGCATTTCAGCTATTTCTTGGTGTTGTAAAATTTAAAACCGCAGGAAACGTTCACATAATGAGATTTACATCAGAAGTTATGTACAAAGAAACAAGTTTTTACTAGATTTTAAACTAAAGTTATGTCCAACGTTGAATTAACTCTATTTGACCTCTATATGACCTTGACCTTTGGCTGACATGACCAAACTGCACTGAGCTAAAGAGCTTTTTAAGTTGAGTGCACATGCCAAATATGGGGTCTCTATATTATGTAGCTCAAGAGTTATGGCCAATGTCAAATTAATCGCATTTGACCTCTAAATGACATTGACCTCTGTTAGACATGACCCAAGTTGTACCAAGCTCAATAGCTTTTTGAGTTGAGTACACATACCAAGTATAACGTCTCTATTACAGGATTTTACATCTAAATGACCTGTAAATGACCCAAGTTGTGCCGAGCTCAAGAGATTCTCAAGATGAGTACACATACCACATATAAAGTATTTAGTTATGGCCAATGTTAAATTGTGTACATGCAGACGAACAGAAAAGCAAACTAACAGACAGACCATAAACAATATGCCCCCGATTAAGTCATGTGGGACATAAAAAATAGACAAAACGTTCGCCACTTCAAGTTCACGTTATGCCAGAACGCGTAAACTTATGTAGCATACACACTGCAATCCTCTGCAGTGCCTTCTATCAATGTATGTAGTTCTAATCTTATATAATTATGTAGCAGTTGAAATATCGTTCGCCAGACCGTGATGCTTTCTTAAACAGACTGTGACATAAACACCCTAATCGTTATCCAAACCGTTACATTTCTGTTCAGATTGCAGTAATCATGATGGTATTGTTTTTTTCCAGTTTGAAATGGTGCACAAACTAAGAAATACGAAGCGGAAATTACAGTATTTTCATGATCTTGCAGTTTTCAAACAATTGAAGCATTTATTTTACATTTACAACGGTTGAAATGGCTGAAACATGTTCGAACTGCAGAAAATCTACTTTCATTTTCAATTTGCGACGGTTTTCACGGAAATCTCACGATTATGGAAATAACGCTCCATCTAAATTATACAGAATGGCTCAGTATAACATGTTTCACTTAACTTTCGTAAATGTAACCAAGAAAGGGTTTATCCTAAATAAGTCTTTCAATTGTGCGGGGCACTTTGCAACCGTTTCGTGACGAGCTGTCGCAACCATTCCAATTTCCATTGTGACGGAGTTGTGTACCAGTGAGGTTGTTTACAAGGTTTTTCTATGATTTGATCTAGTGACCTAGTTTTTGAACTGACATTATCAACATTTAAGCTTGATCTAGAAAGCAACAAGGCAAACATTTTTAGCAAGTTTCATGAAAATCGAATGAGATTTGTAGCCTCTAGAGTGTTAACAAGAGTTTTCTTTGATTTGACTTAGTGACCTAGTTTTTAATTGGAGGTAACCCACATTAAAATGTCACCTTGATATTAATATGTCACACATTTTAACCAAGTTTCGTGAAATTTATTTTGAGATTTGTAGCTTCTAGAGTGTTGACAAGGTTTTTCTATGATTTACCATAGCGACCTAGTTTTTTAACCAACATGACCCAAACTCAAACTTGATCTAGAAATCATTACTGCAAACATTTTGACTAAGTTTCATGAATATCTAATGAGATTTGTAGCCTCTATATAGTGTTAACACGGATTTTCGATAATTTGACCTAGTGGCCTAGTGTTTAATCCGACAACACCTTTATTCAAACTTGACCTAGATATTAATTATAAGACATACATTTTGACCAAATTGCATTAAAATCTAATGATATTTGTTGCCTCTAGAGTATTCACAAGGTTTTTTAAATTATTTGGCCAAATGATCTACTATTTGACCGGACATATCCCACATTCAAACTTAACCTTGAAAATAATGAGACAAACAGTTTGACTAAGTTTCTTGCAGATCTAATGAGATTTGTATCCTGTAGTATGTTCACAGTGTTTCGTCCTCAACAAAACAGATTTTCATGATCGTCCCGTGTCTGAAACAGAGTCGACATGCAGGCGTTACACAAGGAAAAACGTCGTCTACGGTGTGCGTTACATACACAGCATTCACTGACTGTCCACTAGATGCTCGTTTTCTCGTCATTGGTTAAAGCAAATACCGGTTATCTCGCTGATTTATTAGTAATTTGCATGAATGAACTTACTAAAACTATTTTTTTTTTATTTCCAAAGGAAATTTGCTGAGTTATTGTTAGCAAAGACACGTTAAACAGACATTTCTAAGATAAACGATGACTTTAACAGGCCATTCTTTATCAAACATAGCTCTAAATCCCCTTAAACTTATCACTTGTATCATATATTTGTTCTAAAACAATATTGCAAACATTTCATCAAGTTCAATTGAACAAAATGCCTTTCAGACAGACTTGAGCTACTGCATTTGCAAAAATGAAAGTACAATCACCGCGCGTGTTTACAAAATTATCAATGTTAATCGTCGTGCAGGTGTGACCGAGCGTCGTCCCGTTTCCAGTTATTGTGTGACAGAGTTCCGCCCCTGTGTATCCGTCCAGCTGAGAATTGTCATTTCGGCGCAAACCATTCTAATTTGGAAAGGATATAAATGAACTGATTTTTGTTTCTATTTAAAGGTATGTCCATTTCCTTTGACATTTCTTTGTCGGTACTATTTAAAAAGGGTGTTTCGGGAAGTACAAACGTTTTGTTACTTCCAATTGACGGTATAGCTCTTTGTCGGTACCAAAAAAATAATTTCAACCACTAAATGGGTTAGTGTCTATTAGTCTATTTTAACAAAAGATTAAAAGTCGCTCGGGTGCCCCTCGCTTGACTTTTAATTTTTGTTAAAATCGACTAATAGACACTAACCTATACATAGACTACCTCATTAAAATCTAGGCCAAGTTCAAATGTGGGTCAAACATGTATCCGGTCAAAAACTAGGCCACTAGGTACTAGCAGAGACCTAGATAACGTAAGTATCCTATAAGTCTCTGGTACTAGATCTAGCTAGGTCACATCAAATGTCATTACATCTTAATGAAACGTGTTAGCTCAGCCTCACCTGAGCAAAGCTCAGCGTGAGCATTTTAGAATTGCTTTGCGTCCTATCTCTGTCGGTCCGTGCTCACAAAATGTCGTAAACTCAAAATCGATACTTATGTGACCAAATTAATTACAGCCATATAGATAGGCAACAACATCATATACTCAACTACAGTGCTTGGATATTCATTCATTAACCCTTAGCCTGTCACTCACGACTATAGCTCCATATGCAAACAGCTTGGATCCGGATGAGACGCCGAGTAACTCGGCGTATCATCCGGATCCAAGCTGTTTGCCACTCGGACAACATTTTCAGCAATTTTGAGCAACTTTGAAGCACTTTGAAACTTGAAGCAGACGAGAAATATAGCAGACGACAATTTATTTGGCGGGCTAAGGGTTAACCTTTTCAACCCTGCTAGCTGCCCTCTGTACATAGATATTACTTATTGCATATGCAAACCGTGAAGACATTGATCAGAGGGCTCCTATAGGTTCCCTCTGATCAGTGTCTACACTGTTTGGCATTTTCATTGCTTTTTGTTGTCATATCAAAAATGTAGCAGTAGATTGATTTAAAATGCATGTAATTCAAGAGACCAAACCCACAAGAAATATTTTGGGTTGAAAGGGATAAACTATTCAAAATCCACCGATACCACCCTACTCAATACAGGAGTATTACAGGAACAATTTCCAAAACGAAAATCTTAATCTCTGCATTTATAACTCTATGGTGTCACGGTTCGTTAGAATCACATCTCCGAGGCGGTTGTAATGAGTTGTAACTAGTAACACCATAGGACTTGGTGCTGACATGAGTGAAAAAATGTTGGATGTGTTCATAAAAGATCTACTCCCTCTAATCTGGATCGAGCCCTGACATATGACCTTGCTCTTGACCTAATTTGGACCACGGAATTATACACACAATTCCGCGTTTGGACAGAATATTGTAAATGGACTGTTTCTTGGTTAACTAGATTTGTTTCCATTTTGTCTAGCGTCAACACTGCTGACTACAATGCTTTGATAAACAGAATGATTGGAAAATGATTTCGTCTCCAATACATACACACTCATGCCTCTTTGCTGCAGTCAACGTATCTATTGCATTCTCCAAGCAACAGGAATTTATTGCAGTCTTGATCACTTAATTGCTATCCACAATCGTGCTGTTATAGGGCTGCCATTTATCCGGATTTTTCCGAAATATTCGGATTTTTTTAAAAACTTTCTCCGGATGTGGGTGTCAAACAGTTTGACGCGGCGTCTGATCTGGATACAAACTGTTTGCATAATTATGTTAGTGTATGTTAGTGTTATAAAGCCGAGCAGCTAAAGGGTTAAAGGTACGTTTCTAAAATCACGCTTTTGAAAATTTCGAAATCTTGGGATTTTTGTGATCATCTTGTGGTAGCCCTGCTGTTATCGGTTATCGTCTTCTCTACCGCATGTAATCACTAATTACACGTAGCTATTTAGTTCCAATTTTGCAGCCTGTTACAGGGCTGCCATTTCTCCGGATTTTTCCTAAATCTTCGGATTTTTTTTGCCAGTTTATAGTAGCTTAAAGCAGGCTGAAAGTAAAGCAGAATGCGTCTTAAGACGCATTCTGCTTTACTTACAGCCTGCTTTAAGTAGTCGGGTGTCAACAAAACTAGAAACAGGCTATGGGGTAAAGGTACGATTCGTAAAATCGCACTTGGAAAATGCACATTTGGAAATCTTAGGATTTTTCATGTCAACTTATGGCAGCTCTGCTGTTAAATGCCCTAAACGATTACGAGTTAAGTACGTTCTAATGGCATTAGGGTATCATTCACCCACCGGTAACAAGATTTGTTATGGTCAGAACTTTATCGATGGTTACAATTGAACCATTAGCAAGCCGATCGCAACTCGGCGACTGAATATTGCAAGCACCAGCTTGTTCCAGATCAGACGCCGCGTAAGGCGGCATCTGACGCGGCATCTGATCTGGTGCCAAACTGTTTGCTACTTGTCTTTATATTTCTGCAATTTAGAAATGATTATGTATATTTTTTTCAAAGATATTGCATGACGTTTTCGAAGCAGACGTAATTACGACAGGAGAATTGGTTTAGCTTTAAAGAGGCTGAAAACCAATTACACATTTAGTGTATTTGCAAAATAAAAGAAAATACCCAAAATAAAAGCAAATCTGTGACATTAGCACGCATAATAAATTGATCATGGCATTAAAGGAATCTGATCAGTATGAAAACATCCTCAAGAAAAAAACACCGGATCTTACTTTTTCTACGTTTCCCCCATCGCTTCAGTCTACTCCGTCCTAAGACGGGATAGATCTTTGCTTTGAACATCGCTGCGTACAATTCATGTAGGATAAAATAGAGCGTCAGATAAGAATTCACTTAGTCGAGTACGCTAATTTTAGTACATACAGTGGAGAATCTGTTATTCTTTCCCGTTTAAACGCAAACGTACGCTAACGCATTTAAGCACTAAAACGTAGAAAAGAACAACTTTTGGACAATTCTGATAATTCTTGTTTATCTTGGTGGCAAACAGTTTGGAGCCTGATCAGACGCCGGGTTACCCGGCGTCTGATCTGGCTCCAAACTGTTGCACTGCAAATAATAGTTTTAGCGTAAACGCGTTTATTGGGAAAGAATAACAGATTATCCACTGTGCTAATTTTAGTACATATCATATTGGTTCTCCACAAGGGTTCGATTCCGATCGAGCACACTATTTTTTCTTTGGAAAGTGCTTTTTTAACCATTTTTCTGCTGGTCGCGACTGCACTGTTTTCCCAAACATTTTTGATTCAGATCAAAACTGTTTGACATTCGTCTTAAAGTTTCTTTACTTTACAAATGTTAAAATCTAAATTTAACGGCAGACGACAATTTCATAGCAGACGATATCACAGCAGGATAAGAATTAAAATAAATCTTTTCCAAACACTAAAACCCCAACGTGTTAGACCAAGTTTGGTTTTCAGTCCCTTTAAAGCATTCTAAGGACGTTTATAGTATAATTTATCACGATTTATCACGGTCAAACATCAATGGGACCAACCATTTAATTCTGATTTTCATGCCTGTCTTTCGTGCCGGGCATTCGCGATGAGTAAATAACATGCTATTAACTCTTCCCCTGTTTATGGATGTCTTTTTGAAAACAGTGAAGATCCTGATCAGACAGCTCCTGAAGGAGCTGTCTGATCAGGATCTTTACTGTTTTTCTTATAGATTCTTTCTGAAATAAGTCTACACTCTTTCCTTGTGGATACATTACCATAGTTTTAGCCAATGTAATATACTAATATTGCAGATGATAGATATACATAGTGGGTGGAGTTTTATTATATGAATATTCAGTGGCAGAGGGTTCTGACCTATCGCCAAGTGTCAATCAATCTCGTGTTATCCAATGAAAAGATGGCTCCAAACATCCGACAAGCAAATGCACGTGTTATAAATTATAATGCAACGTGTGGTCTGTTATGTATAGCGGCCACTCAAAACGAACAGTCTGTAATTATACTTAGTACAGCACCCCCTCTCTACAACACCCAATGGGGGACACAAAGTGTGTGTTGTTCGGGGGATGGGCTCATTATAGGGAGGGAAAGCTAAGACTATGCTTACATTTGCAACCAGCTTAAATCCATATCAGACGCCGCGTAACTGAAGTAAAGATGAAAATGAGTGACAAACAGTTTGAAGCCAGATCAGACGCCCCGTTACGCGGCGTCCGATCTGGATCCAATTCCAAACTGTTTGCAAATGTTAGACAAATAAGGTGGATTCCTAAGCGTACTGATGTAGGCTTACTCGTTAGCAACGCGCCTGAGAAAACTTTTAGATCTATATCTACTCTCTTTGTTAAGTAGATATATAGATTTTTAGATCTAGATCTTTATTTCTTATTTCGTATTAAAAGTAGATCTAGATCTAGAATCTATTAAGATCTAGATTCTAGATGTATCAGTATGTAGATATAATTGTTTCACTTAATCCTTTCGAGCTGAAACAATTAAATTTAGACCTTTATCTATATTTCTAGACTCTAGATCTAGATCGACATGTCAAGTAAAATTTTGTCAATTGCAAAGAGTTTGGAGCTAGGTCAAACACCGAGTCCTAGATATCTATCTAGGCATTTGATATGACACCGGTGGTCTCCTTGACATCTATATTGATCCCCTCCTGACTTTCACGCACAAACCAGAAGCAAAACTCAGTCCTATTATAGGAAGGATATAGCCTATATCCTTTCTACGCCCATGGCGCATAAAAACGTTTTGACGGTTGTGGCACATTTTTGCTTCCCTAGAATGAATACCCATCCGACTACAAAAAGTCATCATCTTAGTGCGCATTTTATTAAAATCATGCCACAAAGTAACATACATGTATTAATGCATTCTCCCCTAAAATATAAAATTTCATCTTCAAAAATACTTTACAACCTACCAATAGTCTTTTATTAAGAAATTTCAGGGGCAAATTCGAATATTTCCCTATAAAACACTTGCGTACCTCCTTATAGTGTTTTAGACGAATTATGACGTCATAACCAACGTCATTTATTTAGAAAAGAGGCTTATATTCTAAGGGACGCAAATCCTATACCTAAGTAACTTTGGACTTAACCTTTTTGTCCCCCTTGTATATGTATATGTGGCTGTCTCTCGTCCTGTTTGTCTCGGTCAACGTGTATATGTATGTCTGTCTGTCTGCATGTCTGTATGTTTCTGTCTGTTTGTTGCGTTCAGTCTCTCTCTTTTCCTTAGGTTAGCGTGCATACAGACATAATTCGCCACATCAAAGTCTACTTGCAGGTCCGAGACCCAGTGAGGGAAGCAGCTCCAGTGCTGCCAGGACATCAGCACAAGTTTCCCTTGCCACTCTACACAGTCGGTTCTCGTGGCAGAAAAAGATCAGCAGCTGAAACACCGGCCAACCC